>OY740773.1:43090863-43690863 GCA_963513935.1 Aphrophora alni | reverse complement strand
AAAATTTAATGTCTCTGAATTGTGGTGTGCGACACCCAATAAATGGCAAGAGGTGTCACCTTGCCGCGACAAACTGCTCTAGCGAGTTTAAAACATACTATCGCCGCTGCCAGCTAGTATAATTTCAAAGATTTTAAGAAGTAACAGAACATTACTGTAAAAGCAAGCATTGAGGTCGAACTACCAAGGGAGCAGAAGAAAAAGAAGGCCTGTAAACATAATGAAAGACAGCGGATAGATAACTGGAAGAAATTAAGAAATAATGGTTACAATCAAGGGTGTAATCAAAAGGTAGATGTGGATTAAGATCGGCTGTGAAGGCACTATGCTACTTGGAACTTAAAAGAATAAGTGAAAAGTAGGCCTAGCTCCTTTGATGTTTTAATAAAATCAATTGTCTTAGAAAACTGGAAAAGTTATTTTCAATATACTGTACGTTTGTATGTAAGCAAGATAGCGGCCACAAAAATTAATATAGGAACATGAAATTTGGTGTAGGTGACAATCCTACTGTTATCATATTTACTCCTATTGAAATTAAGAAAAATCGAATTATAAATGTCAAAATTGACGGCCATTTAAACAATTTTTGTTCATATTCATGTATTATTGAACCTTATAATAGGCCTACACTAAATTAGTTAAAATTCGTAGATTTCAATTCTCCATATAATGGTACCAACGATTACAAATAGCAAATTTATTGTAGAAAATGTAATTTCGAAACCTGACTACCCAAGAAATGTCACCAGAACCCAAGCCACATGATACTAGCTAGTGGAGGGTTCTTCACATATGTACAGCCAGGGTGCAGATACTGACAAGAGTCTAGCGAGAGAGAGATTGTAATATACACACATTTACGACAGAAATGACATTTACAATGTCAAAACAGTAGTGGTATACCCAATTTACGAGATTCAGAAAATCAGTGTGACCAACTGTTTAAAACAAACTTACCCTAAACTACGTATACTGGTAAGACCTCTTGATCTACCAATACAATTTAACATTTCTTAAAAGGTACAAGATACCAACATTTCTGATTGTATTTTATTGTATGATAAGATTGGGTAAGTACCATGATGGTTGTTTCATTTAAGTTTTTGTTATGACTGTTTGCTATTATTAATTCACAATATTAAATATATTTTAAAGCACGCGCTTCCTAACATGTCTTGAATCAGTGTAATACTGCACTGAGTAGTCGCTATTTTAGAACCAGGGAAGTAGGATAAATTTATCAACCTTGTAGATAGATCTTCGACCTAAGTTTTCACTTAGGATTAGATGCTGACTCGACCACATAATGGCTCTAATAGACGGCGTCTATTACCAACTGAAATAAATGACATCATATAAACGTGAGAAACTCGGTAAAGTGAAGAAAAACAAAATGAACTCCCGTGACCACGTGACGCGTAGCAGACACAACATGCACCAGTGTATGGGTTGACTTTCTGAAGCAAGAATCAAGAGTTCAGCAGAAAATTGACGCTGAAATTGGATTCATAATGATACGATGTAAGAGTTCAAATCATTTGTGGAAAACACGTGTACTCACTATTACCAATCGTTCTAAAATAATTTGAAATAGGAAGTTGTATTACAATAACTATGATAAACTGATATTTCTAATTATTATCTATCATTATTTATAATTTAAATAGAATTTTAAAGAACTCTCATAATGTACAGAGATTCGAGTTTTGTGTAGTGTTTACAAAACCAAAAAATATCAACATTTGCCATCTTTTTTAAAGAATGTCTCTCCACTAAATGCATAGGAGAGGAACAAAACATTCATTTCCTCACCATGCATTTCTTACGGCCATAGCGGAAGAGTCTCCCCTTATTAACTGTTTTGAAATTCAATACTGTTAATACTGAAATTGAGCCTGCTTCACTTGTCATAATCTCAAAAAGTAAATATTATTTTATTGTAGTTGAGTTTTTATGATCACGGTCAAGTTTTATTATTTTATTTTTATTTTTCCCCAATTATTCCCTAAACAGTAATTTTCTTAATTGCAAATTCACATATTTGTTTAGATTATTAATATTAACATTAAATAATCAAAATTTGATTTTAGTGGATTTAGAAATCAAGTTTTTTTAGTGTTTTTTTACAAATTATTTATACAAAAATAATTGTAATGTATAAATTAAATACAATGTAACTTATAGAATATACAATGTATTATATAAATACAGTTTATAGAACGACATTTATGGGGTGAACATATTTATACATTGTGTTTTGTTCCTTAGAGTTTACATTTTATCAGAATTTTTAAAAATCCTAAAAACAGTTATTGGAAAAAATCACAATTTTCAGTTATAACTTGAGACTTATAGCATTGAGGGGGCATCAAGTAATGACAAAAATATTCTACATTCCAAATTTGATCAATATCGGCGCAATTGTTTGTGCTTAAACGTCACGGACAACAAACGATAGACATATCATTTCTTAAAACAGTTATTTTCGCGAAAAACTCGTCTTTAATCTCTACTTTAAACAAGTGGAAAAGTTTCGAAACCTCCAATATCTCCTTAACTTCCAACATGTGGTTGTCCGGAGGTCTAAACTTTCATGCTAAATTTCATGTCTAGCCAAATCCATCCACATGACTCAGAGCGTTACTGACATATGACGAAGTGAAAATGTAAAGGTCTTTGACTTTTATACAAAGCCTAAATGGCGTGACCTACGTATATTCACAGGATATTTTATATAGAACATAATTATATAATCAACTATCTATTGCCCTCGACTTTTTCAACATGCCACTGGAAATATATACCCTATTTTTTATATTTTGTATTATAAACAAAAAACTTGTTTCAACCTAATAATAATTTGTTTTAATATAAAATTATTAAAATTTTTACCTGACCATACAGTACACTCTTATAGACTAGTCAATATATAACTCTCAATCAGTTTCTTTTTACTGTTTAATAACCGTAATAACAGTGTAGACAACGTACACCCTCAGGGGTTACTGTAGTGGGGACGGTACGGGGATGGCAATCACAAGGGAAACACCTTTTAGATATCTCTCTTGACCAACTCTTCTCTTCCGAACTGTCACTATTAGAATACTAGAGGGCTAGAGGTCTTTCTTCTGTTTCTTTTTACTTGCCCAGATATAGGGTAAGTTTGGTGCGAAATATCGACGTCCATTTTTTGTTTCATGGTTTCAGTAAACCGTAAAGTGACCTTCGACGAATTGATTTTTTTATCTACACGTTTTAAACAAGCTTACTCTACTGGATAAAGCCCCTTGATCGAGTAATACAATTTAATATTTTCTACAATGCCCAAAAACTGTCTTTTGGGCATTGTATTTAGACCTGCTTGTACTAAATGGTATGATAGGGCTGGGTTAGTACCATTATGGCCCCATCAATTTATTTTATAAGACTATGATGACCAAGAGACGTTTTGCTTTTAAAAAACCGAGGGGGGAGGTAAAAAACTTTAAAAAATGGCGGAAAGGAATTACTCAATAATTTCTAAATATATATATATATATATATATATATATATATATAAGATGAGTGTGCTTTTAAAGTGAACCGAACTTATAAAAAGTTATAAATTCAAAGGTATATTATACCACAGTCTATCAAAGGTATTTAATTGAGATAATGAAATTTAATATCCTATTTCAAAATTTTCTAGAATAATATCACAATTGATTGAGTACACGTGTTTCCTTCACATGCTCTATTTGAACTCTTACATAGCGTCGTTATGAATCCAATTTCAGCGTCAATTTTCTGCTGAACTCTTGATTCTTGCTTCAGAAAGTCAACCCATACACAGGTGCATGTTGTGTCTGGTAGGCGTCACGTGATCACGGGAGTTCATTTTTTTTTTTTTTTTTTTTTTTTTTTTTTCACTTTACCGAGTTTCTCACGTTAATATGATGTCATAATTTATAATAAACGCCGTTTATAAGAGCCATTTGAGATGGAATGAGAATCTTTGGTTAACTCCGCCTATTTACAATTTGTTAGTTATTTAAACATTGTCGATCGAGGTTTAAATTAATCACGAAAATTTTTAATGAACAGTGTAAAATCTTAGCACTAATCTTTTCTCACAATCGCTCATGAAATGAAATATAATTTGTCCCAAACTCCCCAACAAAGTTTTATTACTGAGAAGAAAAAACAAATTATTTTATAATATATGTATTTTTTGTTGGGAGATCAGTTGGTATTGAAAAATTAACTTTTTTATTTTTTATTTATTTTGTATATGTATTGAAGATGTATATATTTAAATACATCATTAGTGCCATAAATCTGTACTTAACTGAAATATAGTTTTTAATGGAGATAGCAAAGGTTAATTTTCTTCTTTTTTGACAATTATTCCTGAACCGTTATTTTTATTATTTGCTATTTTCAACACTAGTTTGTATGATTTATCTTTACATTTCTTCAAAATTTTAACGAATTCCGTAAAGGAGATTAATTAATTTTTTTTTTTTTTTTTTTTTATTATTATTATTTTTTTTTTTTTACAAACACACTTCAATATAATAAAATATGGATGAGTGAGAAATTACTTGCAAAGTTTTTTATTTGATTTTTGTAATAGTTGAATGTGAAAGGTTGTTGAATGTTTTTGCACCGTTTATTTTTTCTATGTGTTAAAATATTGAAAATTAGAAAAATAAATTTATAAAAGATTGCATTCTGTCTTTACGAGCAATATATAGTTCTGATTATGATATATTACATATTGTCGGTTCTACGAAATTAAAAAATTAGAAAATATTTTAATAATTTTAACTTGCTCCTCAAAAAGATTTCGTCAATAGACATTCATTCTCCAGATTGACGACAACATTTCCATAATATAAATTAATTAAAAACGTCTCTACAATTTCTTTGAATACAAACAAACGATAAGTTAGTTGTAGTTGTACTGAAGACCTGAACTGAACAGATTGATTGTTCAAGACTTGAATTGAAAGTCAAGTACACAAGACGTAATTGTACCACAGACTGTACTTTGCAAAGGGAATTACTTTACATAAGTCTGGGTCAACGTACCATTTTGAGCAGCTCAAATCTTTATGGCTTGACCTTCAATTGCATTACGAACAAGGAGGGGGGCACTCGCCGTCTGGATAACTCTTACCAAAAACTTGGCGATATGCTCTACAGACTGTCCGCTTCTACAACATGAAATATTATATTGTACGCTGATGATTATTTTCTTCATTTTCTTTTTCTCCGAGATGATTATCAGTGTAATACTCCCACAATTTCGGCTGTCTGTCTCTTTGCAGAACAAAGGAACATGAATATGACTTTTTTTTTCTCCTCCTTCTCTCCCCTCCCTTCTACTTCGAGTCTGGCGCACCCACCGTCAAATCTCGCGTTTCGTCTGGGTGCAATTTACATAGGGCCATACAATCACTTTGTGAAATGTACGCAGGAATTTATGATATGGTTATTCTCTTCAAGTGCTCTTTAGACTCTTGTAAAAAAACAACACCACGAAAAAAGCAGACCTTGGAATGAATATAAAAATAAATTGGTATCTTGATACCTTTTGCTCGTTGAACTCTAAAGATGGTAGTTGCAACCTTTTCAAGTTTTGTAGGACGTTTCGAAACTTTTACAGTCTCCCGTTGCTGGCTTGTCATAACTGTGGCGTCGTTACTGCAGTCTTTGTATTATTTTTATAATGAAATAGTCATTAAAATATAAACGACTTTTTGAACTTTCTTTATAAAGAATCATTTGCATTAAATAACAATTCAAATAGATGTTATAGTTTTCTGTTCTTCATCCTAACTAAACGAAATTTGTGTTTTAAAAAAGTACAACACAAAATTTTACTATATGTTTAATATTTTCAAATCCTAACTCAGGGCATGGCTCCGTTTTTTTATCTCGCATGTACACTCGCATTAACGGGTTTCATTGTTTCTTATTGGTCATGCTCTCTACGTATAGACCGCTACAGTTTCCTGCACGTAATTGGTAACGTTCTCACGTCGCAGTGAAAGCGACATGGTCGTTGTGTAAACTCGCATTAACGGGTTTCATTGTCTCTTTAGTGGTCATGCTCGCTACGTATAGACTGCTACAGTTTCCTGCACGTAATTGGTAACGTTCTCACGTCGCAGTGAAAGCGACATGGTCGTTGTGTAAACTCGCATTAACGGGTTTCATTGTCTCTTTAGTGGTCATGCTCGCTACGTAAAGACTGCTACAGTTTCCTGCACGTAATTGGTAACGTTCTCACGTCGCAGTGAAAGCGACATGGTCGTTGTGTAAACTCGCATTAACAGGTTTCATTGTTTCTTTAGTGGTCATGCTCGCTACGTATAGACTGCTACAGTTTCCTGCACGTAATTGGTAACGTTCTCACGTCGCAGTGAAAGCGACATGGTCGTTGTGTAAACTCGCATTAACGGGTTTCATTGTCTCTTTAGTGGTCATGCTCGCTACGTATAGACTGCTACAGTTTCCTGCACGTAATTGGTAACGTTCTCACGTCGCAGTGAAAGCGACATGGTCGTTGTGTAAACTCGCATTAACAGGTTTCATTGTTTCTTTAGTGGTCATGCTCGCTACGTAAAGACTGCTACAGTTTCCTGCACGTAATTGGTAACGTTCTCACGTCGCAGTGAAAGCGACATGGTCGTTGTGTAAACTCGCATTAACGGGTTTCATTGTCTCTTTAGTGGTCATGCTCGCTACGTAAAGACTGCTACAGTTTCCTGCACGTAATTGGTAACGTTCTCACGTCGCAGTGAAAGCGACATGGTCGTTGTGTAAACTCGCATTAACAGGTTTCATTGTTTCTTTAGTGGTCATGCTCGCTACGTAAAGACTGCTACAGTTTCCTGCACGTAATTGGTAACGTTCTCACGTCGCAGTGAAAGCGACATGGTCGTTGTGTAAACTCGCATTAACGGGTTTCATTGTCTCTTTAGTGGTCATGCTCGCTACGTAAAGACTGCTACAGTTTCCTGCACGTAATTGGTAACGTTCTCACGTCGCAGTGAAAGCGACATGGTCGTTGTGTAAACTCGCATTAACAGGTTTCATTGTTTCTTTAGTGGTCATGCTCGCTACGTATAGACTGCTACAGTTTCGTGCACGTAATTGGTAACGTTCTCACGTCGCAGTGAAAGCGACATGGTCGTTGTGTAAACTCGCATTAACAGGTTTCATTGTTTCTTTAGTGGTCATGCTCGCTACGTAAAGACTGCTACAGTTTCCTGCACGTAATTGGTAACGTTCTCACGTCGCAGTGAAAGCGACATGGTCGTTGTGTAAACTCGCATTAACGGGTTTCATTGTCTCTTTAGTGGTCATGCTCGCTACGTATAGACTGCTACAGTTTCCTGCACGTAATTGGTAACGTTCTCACGTCGCAGTGAAAGCGACATGGTCGTTGTGTAAACTCGCATTAACGGGTTTCATTGTCTCTTTAGTGGTCATGCTCGCTACGTATAGACTGCTACAGTTTCCTGCACGTAATTGGTAACGTTCTCACGTCGCAGTGAAAGCGACATGGTCGTTGTGTAAACTCGCATTAACGGGTTTCATTGTCTCTTTAGTGGTCATGCTCGCTACGTATAGACTGCTACAGTTTCCTGCACGTAATTGGTAACGTTCTCACGTCGCAGTGAAAGCGACATGGTCGTTGTGTAAACTCGCATTAACGGGTTTCATTGTCTCTTTAGTGGTCATGCTCGCTACGTATAGACTGCTACAGTTTCCTGCACGTAATTGGTAACGTTCTCACGTCGCAGTGAAAGCGACATGGTCGTTGTGTAAACTCGCATTAACGGGTTTCATTGTTTCTTTAGTGGTCATGCTCGCTACGTAAAGACTGCTACAGTTTCCTGCACGTAATTGGTAACGTTCTCACGTCGCAGTGAAAGCGACATGGTCGTTGTGTAAACTCGCATTAACGGGTTTCATTGTCTCTTTAGTGGTCATGCTCGCTACGTATAGACTGCTACAGTTTCCTGCACGTAATTGGTAACGTTCTCACGTCGCAGTGAAAGCGACATGGTCGTTGTGTAAACTCGCATTAACGGGTTTCATTGTTTCTTTAGTGGTCATGCTCGCTACGTATAGACTGCTACAGTTTCCTGCACGTAATTGGTAACGTTCTCACGTCGCAGTGAAAGCGACATGGTCGTTGTGTAAACTCGCATTAACGGGTTTCATTGTCTCTTTAGTGGTCATGCTCGCTACGTATAGACTGCTACAGTTTCCTGCACGTAATTGGTAACGTTCTCACGTCGCAGTGAAAGCGACATGGTCGTTGTGTAAACTCGCATTAACGGGTTTCATTGTTTCTTTAGTGGTCATGCTCGCTACGTATAGACTGCTACAGTTTCCTGCACGTAATTGGTAACGTTCTCACGTCGCAGTGAAAGCGACATGGTCGTTGTGTAAACTCGCATTAACGGGTTTCATTGTCTCTTTAGTGGTCATGCTCGCTACGTAAAGACTGCTACAGTTTCCTGCACGTAATTGGTAACGTTCTCACGTCGCAGTGAAAGCGACATGGTCGTTGTGTAAACTCGCATTAACGGGTTTCATTGTCTCTTTAGTGGTCATGCTCGCTACGTAAAGACTGCTACAGTTTCCTGCACGTAATTGGTAACGTTCTCACGTCGCAGTGAAAGCGACATGGTCGTTGTGTAAACTCGCATTAACGGGTTTCATTGTTTCTTTAGTGGTCATGCTCGCTACGTAAAGACTGCTACAGTTTCCTGCACGTAATTGGTAACGTTCTCACGTCGCAGTGAAAGCGACATGGTCGTTGTGTAAACTCGCATTAACGGGTTTCATTGTCTCTTTAGTGGTCATGCTCGCTACGTATAGACTGCTACAGTTTCCTGCACGTAATTGGTAACGTTCTCACGTCGCAGTGAAAGCGACATGGTCGTTGTGTAAACTCGCATTAACGGGTTTCATTGTTTCTTTAGTGGTCATGCTCGCTACGTATAGACTGCTACAGTTTCCTGCACGTAATTGGTAACGTTCTCACGTCGCAGTGAAAGCGACATGGTCGTTGTGTAAACTCGCATTAACGGGTTTCATTGTCTCTTTAGTGGTCATGCTCGCTACGTATAGACTGCTACAGTTTCCTGCACGTAATTGGTAACGTTCTCACGTCGCAGTGAAAGCGACATGGTCGTTGTGTAAACTCGCATTAACGGGTTTCATTGTTTCTTTAGTGGTCATGCTCGCTACGTATAGACTGCTACAGTTTCCTGCACGTAATTGGTAACGTTCTCACGTCGCAGTGAAAGCGACATGGTCGTTGTGTAAACTCGCATTAACGGGTTTCATTGTCTCTTTAGTGGTCATGCTCGCTACGTAAAGACTGCTACAGTTTCCTGCACGTAATTGGTAACGTTCTCACGTCGCAGTGAAAGCGACATGGTCGTTGTGTAAACTCGCATTAACGGGTTTCATTGTCTCTTTAGTGGTCATGCTCGCTACGTAAAGACTGCTACAGTTTCCTGCACGTAATTGGTAACGTTCTCACGTCGCAGTGAAAGCGACATGGTCGTTGTGTAAACTCGCATTAACGGGTTTCATTGTCTCTTTAGTGGTCATGCTCGCTACGTATAGACTGCTACAGTTTCCTGCACGTAATTGGTAACGTTCTCACGTCGCAGTGAAAGCGACATGGTCGTTGTGTAAACTCGCATTAACGGGTTTCATTGTTTCTTTAGTGGTCATGCTCGCTACGTATAGACTGCTACAGTTTCCTGCACGTAATTGGTAACGTTCTCACGTCGCAGTGAAAGCGACATGGTCGTTGTGTAAACTCGCATTAACGGGTTTCATTGTCTCTTTAGTGGTCATGCTCGCTACGTATAGACTGCTACAGTTTCCTGCACGTAATTGGTAACGTTCTCACGTCGCAGTGAAAGCGACATGGTCGTTGTGTAAACTCGCATTAACGGGTTTCATTGTTTCTTTAGTGGTCATGCTCGCTACGTATAGACTGCTACAGTTTCCTGCACGTAATTGGTAACGTTCTCACGTCGCAGTGAAAGCGACATGGTCGTTGTGTAAACTCGCATTAACGGGTTTCATTGTCTCTTTAGTGGTCATGCTCGCTACGTAAAGACTGCTACAGTTTCCTGCACGTAATTGGTAACGTTCTCACGTCGCAGTGAAAGCGACATGGTCGTTGTGTAAACTCGCATTAACGGGTTTCATTGTCTCTTTAGTGGTCATGCTCGCTACGTAAAGACTGCTACAGTTTCCTGCACGTAATTGGTAACGTTCTCACGTCGCAGTGAAAGCGACATGGTCGTTGTGTAAACTCGCATTAACGGGTTTCATTGTCTCTTTAGTGGTCATGCTCGCTACGTATAGACTGCTACAGTTTCCTGCACGTAATTGGTAACGTTCTCACGTCACAGTGAAAGCGACGTGGTCGTTGTGTAAACTCGCATTAACGGGTTTCATTGTCTCTTTAGTGGTCATGCTCGCTACGTAAAGACTGCTACAGTTTCCTGCACGTAATTGGTAACGTTCTCACGTCGCAGTGAAAGCGACATGGTCGTTGTGTAAACTCGCATTAACGGGTTTCATTGTCTCTTTAGTGGTCATGCTCGCTACGTAAAGACTGCTACAGTTTCCTGCACGTAATTGGTAACGTTCTCACGTCGCAGTGAAAGCGACATGGTCGTTGTGTAAACTCGCATTAACGGGTTTCATTGTCTCTTTAGTGGTCATGCTCGCTACGTATAGACTGCTACAGTTTCCTGCACGTAATTGGTAACGTTCTCACGTCGCAGTGAAAGCGACATGGTCGTTGTGTAAACTCGCATTAACGGGTTTCATTGTCTCTTTAGTGGTCATGCTCGCTACGTAAAGACTGCTACAGTTTCCTGCACGTAATTGGTAACGTTCTCACGTCGCAGTGAAAGCGACATGGTCGTTGTGTAAACTCGCATTAACGGGTTTCATTGTCTCTTTAGTGGTCATGCTCGCTACGTATAGACTGTAAAGTTTCCTGCACGTAATTGGTAACGTTCTCACGTCGCAGTGAAAGCGACATGGTCGTTGTGTAAACTCGCATTAACGGGTTTCATTGTCTCTTTAGTGGTCATGCTCGCTACGTAAAGACTGCTACAGTTTCCTGCACGTAATTGGTAACGTTCTCACGTCGCAGTGAAAGCGACATGGTCGTTGTGTAAACTCGCATTAACGGGTTTCATTGTCTCTTTAGTGGTCATGCTCGCTACGTAAAGACTGCTACAGTTTCCTGCACGTAATTGGTAACGTTCTCACGTCGCAGTGAAAGCGACATGGTCGTTGTGTAAACTCGCATTAACGGGTTTCATTGTCTCTTTAGTGGTCATGCTCGCTACGTATAGACTGCTACAGTTTCCTGCACGTAATTGGTAACGTTCTCACGTCGCAGTGAAAGCGACATGGTCGTTGTGTAAACTCGCATTAACGGGTTTCATTGTCTCTTTAGTGGTCATGCTCGCTACGTAAAGACTGCTACAGTTTCCTGCACGTAATTGGTAACGTTCTCACGTCGCAGTGAAAGCGACATGGTCGTTGTGTAAACTCGCATTAACGGGTTTCATTGTCTCTTTAGTGGTCATGCTCGCTACGTAAAGACTGCTACAGTTTCCTGCACGTAATTGGTAACGTTCTCACGTCGCAGTGAAAGCGACATGGTCGTTGTGTAAACTCGCATTAACGGGTTTCATTGTCTCTTTAGTGGTCATGCTCGCTACGTAAAGACTGCTACAGTTTCCTGCACGTAATTGGTAACGTTCTCACGTCGCAGTGAAAGCGACATGGTCGTTGTGTAAACTCGCATTAACGGGTTTCATTGTCTCTTTAGTGGTCATGCTCGCTACGTATAGACTGCTACAGTTTCCTGCACGTAATTGGTAACGTTCTCACGTCGCAGTGAAAGCGACATGGTCGTTGTGTAAACTCGCATTAACGGGTTTCATTGTCTCTTTAGTGGTCATGCTCGCTACGTAAAGACTGCTACAGTTTCCTGCACGTAATTGGTAACGTTCTCACGTCGCAGTGAAAGCGACATGGTCGTTGTGTAAACTCGCATTAACGGGTTTCATTGTCTCTTTAGTGGTCATGCTCGCTACGTAAAGACTGCTACAGTTTCCTGCACGTAATTGGTAACGTTCTCACGTCGCAGTGAAAGCGACATGGTCGTTGTGTAAACTCGCATTAACGGGTTTCATTGTCTCTTTAGTGGTCATGCTCGCTACGTATAGACTGCTACAGTTTCGTGCACGTAATTGGTAACGTTCTCACGTCGCAGTGAAAGCGACATGGTCGTTGTGTAAACTCGCATTAACAGGTTTCATTGTTTCTTTAGTGGTCATGCTCGCTACGTAAAGACTGCTACAGTTTCCTGCACGTAATTGGTAACGTTCTCACGTCGCAGTGAAAGCGACATGGTCGTTGTGTAAACTCGCATTAACGGGTTTCATTGTCTCTTTAGTGGTCATGCTCGCTACGTATAGACTGCTACAGTTTCCTGCACGTAATTGGTAACGTTCTCACGTCGCAGTGAAAGCGACATGGTCGTTGTGTAAACTCGCATTAACGGGTTTCATTGTCTCTTTAGTGGTCATGCTCGCTACGTAAAGACTGCTACAGTTTCCTGCACGTAATTGGTAACGTTCTCACGTCGCAGTGAAAGCGACATGGTCGTTGTGTAAACTCGCATTAACGGGTTTCATTGTTTCTTTAGTGGTCATGCTCGCTACGTATAGACTGCTACAGTTTCCTGCACGTAATTGGTAACGTTCTCACGTCGCAGTGAAAGCGACATGGTCGTTGTGTAAACTCGCATTAACGGGTTTCATTGTTTCTTTAGTGGTCATGCTCGCTACGTATAGACTGCTACAGTTTCCTGCACGTAATTGGTAACGTTCTCACGTCGCAGTGAAAGCGACATGGTCGTTGTGTAAACTCGCATTAACGGGTTTCATTGTCTCTTTAGTGGTCATGCTCGCTACGTAAAGACTGCTACAGTTTCCTGCACGTAATTGGTAACGTTCTCACGTCGCAGTGAAAGCGACATGGTCGTTGTGTAAACTCGCATTAACGGGTTTCATTGTCTCTTTAGTGGTCATGCTCGCTACGTAAAGACTGCTACAGTTTCCTGCACGTAATTGGTAACGTTCTCACGTCGCAGTGAAAGCGACATGGTCGTTGTGTAAACTCGCATTAACGGGTTTCATTGTCTCTTTAGTGGTCATGCTCGCTACGTATAGACTGCTACAGTTTCCTGCACGTAATTGGTAACGTTCTCACGTCGCAGTGAAAGCGACATGGTCGTTGTGTAAACTCGCATTAACGGGTTTCATTGTTTCTTTAGTGGTCATGATCGCTACGTAAAGACTGCTACAGTTTCCTGCACGTAATTGGTAACGTTCTCACGTCGCAGTGAAAGCGACATGGTCGTTGTGTAAACTCGCATTAACGGGTTTCATTGTCTCTTTAGTGGTCATGCTCGCTACGTATAGACTGCTACAGTTTCCTGCACGTAATTGGTAACGTTCTCACGTCGCAGTGAAAGCGACTTGGTCGTTGTGTAAACTCGCATTAACGGGTTTCATTGTCTCTTTAGTGGTCATGCTCGCTACGTAAAGACTGCTACAGTTTCCTGCACGTAATTGGTAACGTTCTCACGTCGCAGTGAAAGCGACATGGTCGTTGTGTAAACTCGCATTAACGGGTTTCATTGTCTCTTTAGTGGTCATGCTCGCTACGTAAAGACTGCTACAGTTTCCTGCACGTAATTGGTAACGTTCTCACGTCGCAGTGAAAGCGACATGGTCGTTGTGTAAACTCGCATTAACGGGTTTCATTGTCTCTTTAGTGGTCATGCTCGCTACGTATAGACTGCTACAGTTTCCTGCACGTAATTGGTAACGTTCTCACGTCGCAGTGAAAGCGACATGGTCGTTGTGTAAACTCGCATTAACGGGTTTCATTGTCTCTTTAGTGGTCATGCTCGCTACGTATAGACTGCTACAGTTTCCTGCACGTAATTGGTAACGTTCTCACGTCGCAGTGAAAGCGACATGGTCGTTGTGTAAACTCGCATTAACGGGTTTCATTGTCTCTTTAGTGGTCATGCTCGCTACGTAAAGACTGCTACAGTTTCCTGCACGTAATTGGTAACGTTCTCACGTCGCAGTGAAAGCGACATGGTCGTTGTGTAAACTCGCATTAACGGGTTTCATTGTCTCTTTAGTGGTCATGCTCGCTACGTATAGACTGCTACAGTTTCCTGCACGTAATTGGTAACGTTCTCACGTCGTAGTGAAAGCGACATGGTCGTTGTGTAAACTCGCATTAACGGGTTTCATTGTCTCTTTAGTGGTCATGCTCGCTACGTATAGACTGCTACAGTTTCCTGCACGTAATTGGTAACGTTCTCACGTCGCAGTGAAAGCGACATGGTCGTTGTGTAAACTCGCATTAACGGGTTTCATTGTCTCTTTAGTGGTCATGCTCGCTACGTAAAGACTGCTACAGTTTCCTGCACGTAATTGGTAACGTTCTCACGTCGCAGTGAAAGCGACATGGTCGTTGTGTAAACTCGCATTAACGGGTTTCATTGTCTCTTTAGTGGTCATGCTCGCTACGTATAGACTGCTACAGTTTCCTGCACGTAATTGGTAACGTTCTCACGTCGCAGTGAAAGCGACATGGTCGTTGTGTAAACTCGCATTAACGGGTTTCATTGTTTCTTTAGTGGTCATGCTCGCTACGTAAAGACTGCTACAGTTTCCTGCACGTAATTGGTAACGTTCTCACGTCGCAGTGAAAGCGACATGGTCGTTGTGTAAACTCGCATTAACGGGTTTCATTGTCTCTTTAGTGGTCATGCTCGCTACGTATAGACTGCTACAGTTTCCTGCACGTAATTGGTAACGTTCTCACGTCGCAGTGAAAGCGACATGGGTCGTTGTGTAAACTCGCATTAACGGGTTTCATTGTTTCTTTAGTGGTCATGCTCGCTACTTTTAGACTGCTACAGTTTCCTGCACGTAATTGGTAACGTTCTCACGTCGCAGTGAAACCGACATGGTTGTTGTGTAAACTCGCATTAACGGGTTTCATTGTTTTTTTAGTGGTCATGCTCGCTACGTAAAGACTGCTACAGTTTCCTGCACGTAATTGGTAACGTTCTCACGTCGCAATGAAAGCGACATGGTCGTTGTGTAAACTCGCATTAACGTGTTTCATTGTTTCTTTAGTGGTCATGCTCGCTACGTATAGACCGCTACAGTTTCCTGCACGTAATTGGTAACGTTCTCACGTCGCAGTGAAAGCGACATGGTCGTTGTGTAAACTCGCATTAACGGGTTTCATTGTTTCTTTAGTGGTCATGCTCGCTACGTATAGACCGCTACAGTTTCCTGCACGTAATTGGTAACGTTCTCACGTCGCAATGAAAGCGACATGGTCGTTGTGTAAACTCGCATTAACGGGTTTCATTGTTTCTTTAGTGGTCATGCTCGCTACGTATAGACCGCTACAGTTTCCTGCACGTAATTGGTAACGTTCTCACGTCGCAGTGAAAGCGACATGGTCGTTGTGTAAACTCGCATTACCGGGTTTCATTGTTTCTTTAGTGGTCATGCTCGCTACCTATAAACTGCTACAGTTTCCTGCACGTAATTGGTAACGTTCTCCCGTCGCAGTGAAACCGACATGGTTGTTGTGTAAACTCGCATTAACGGGTTTCATTGTTTCTTTAGTGGTCATGCTCGCTACGTAAAGACTGCTACAGTTTCCTGCACGTAATTGGTAACGTTCTCACGTCGCAATGAAAGCGACATGGTCGTTGTGTAAACTCGCATTAACGGGTTTCATTGTCTCTTTAGTGGTCATGCTCGCTACGTATAGACCGCTACAGTTTCCTGCACGTAATTGGTAACGTTCTCACGTCGCAGTGAAAGCGACATGGTCGTTGTGTAAACTCGCATTAACGGGTTTCATTGTTTCTTTAGTGGTCTAGTTCGCTAAGTATAGACTGCAATTATTTAGATGGGGTTTTGTAGTCGTTGCGACAGTATGGCAATCTCGACATTTCCGAGCTTTATCTAAACTATGTTTCATTTAATCTTGGGTTAGATCCCTCTCTTTTTCTTTTCTATCACGTCTCTCTTGACCAACTCTTGTTCTCTTTCGATACTGACGCTATGACATTATTCGAGTACTATAGGTGTTAAATATATTCCTTTTCTTTCTTGTATAAAGATTATGATAACCGAATGATTTATCGTCTTATAATAACAACCTCAACAAAGAATAATCATTGATTAAGCGTAGGTCGTCCAACTTAAAGTTAGTTCAGGTGGAGTTAGACTGATAGACTATAATTGGATTGATATTTAAAAAATAATAAATAATTTATATAAATAAAATTATTATGTTTATTAAAATGAACAGTCATAGTGGATATTTTTCTGTAAACGTCACGTGACTTTTAATTTTGAAATTATATTTAATGATTTTTTTCACTTATAATTCTGTTATTTTTTTATAGTAGGAAACACGTTTGCGTGTCAATATGAAGATATTAGAGCTAATGTTTGAGTTCAATTCCCAATCTAGGTCGTATATTATTCCGAAATATAAATAAAATATACTTAAAATAATTATTTAATTAAAAATTGGAGGTAAAAAATTAGACTTAATTTTAATATTTTAAATTTGAAAAAGTCTCTTAAGCGGCCTAGCCCCAACTTATTAATGTTTTTATCAAATAAACATACATATT
Source organism: Aphrophora alni (assembly GCA_963513935.1). Taxonomy (NCBI): domain Eukaryota; kingdom Metazoa; phylum Arthropoda; class Insecta; order Hemiptera; family Aphrophoridae; genus Aphrophora; species Aphrophora alni. The sequence goes on along the minus strand of OY740773.1, from coordinate 43,674,044 downwards.
CGTAAATAGAATAACTTCTAGTTTTATTTGATACTCTTTACATAAAATTTTTCAACTTGATAGTTTTTTGCTCCTTAACTACCCCTAGGTAATTGTTTTGTTACTTCTATATTTTTCCTATATATGGGACAATACAAAGAATATAAGTACAAAGTTTGAAATATATAGGATTGATCTTTTTGTCTGTGTAGACTGGTTGCGACTTACGCGTGAGATTTAAGTGGCCTTGGTTTTACCTAAGAATCCTAATCAATGAAAATGCAGTGTCTCACATCTCACATAAACTGCTTCTTAAAACTTATACGCTACGCATTTCTCATTGTGTGGTTGAATTAAGTTGTATTCGTCGTACAAAAAAAAACAAAACTATTATATATAATTTCGCACTGCAATTTAATTTCAAACCAAAATAATATTCAGATTTTGTAGGTCACGTTAAATTCAAGTTAGGGTGGGGGGCATATCTAACACTTTAAATATGGCCTAGAGCCAACTGTTGTCAAATAAACATATATAGGCCTCTTCATAGTAAGAATAATTTCTATTTTTATTTAATACCTCACACATATTTTTTTTTTAATTTCAACTTTATAGTTTTTGCCCTTTAACAACTACCCAATTTCAATGTTGTTCCCTCTATATTTTTGCTATATATGGTACAAAACAAAGAATATAAATGCATATTTTGAATATACTATTAATCTCTAGTCCATGGTATTACCTACGATCCTTAAAAACTATCACAATTTTGTAATTCTCCATTCCGTACAACTAGTCCAACGATTCAAAATCCCAAACCCTACTAAAATTGAGCAAAACTGGTAAAAATATCAATCTCTAGAGCACTATATCTAATGTGACTGTATCTTAGAGCAAAAATATGATAATACAGACTAATTTTTAAGTGGGTAGCTCTGCAACCGTTAAATTTAAATGGGGTTACATTTTTGTTTGGAAATAATATCAATGACTACATAAATACTATAAGACACGACATTGCCATGTTAAAAATTCTACGCTTATTCTTGAGTTGTCCATTACCCGCTAGGGTGTGGAGCTGTCGCTCTGCTAGAGAATCTGAAGTTGACGTGACTGGCGCTAGGTGGCTCTACGGTCAAACAATGTTTCAATTGCGTTGCGACGTTAAGTAAATAAATAATAATCTAACCTACTGCACTGGTAATTTCTCTGCACCCGGACTCGTCACTACTAACAGCACAAAAATATCCGCTTTTGCTGAAAACATTTTCTAAATACTCATACTATCATGCAATTCTATTTAAAAGAACAAAAACGTTAAAATAATACTTTCCCCAAGACGATCGTAATTATGAGTAAAATATCCATGTGATCTTATACATTTTTAAAATCTTAAAAAAAAAATTGTTACGGAAACACTGGTCGTTTATAGTTTTAGAAATATTTTGAAATATATTGAAAATATTGTAATGAAATATTTTATAAACCTTTTCTCAACATTTTTCTAATATACGCCGAAAAATATTTTTTAAGAAGTTAAAAACATATTTGATTTTGGTTTATGGGAAAATGTTTTGCAATACAGTTTAATGTTTCGAAAATATTAATAAAATATTGTATGGATACTATTGAAAACGTTTATAAAAAATGTTTTAATAATATTTGTTACAATATTTTACAAAAGAGATTTGAAAACTTTGTTTACATACGTAACAACATAAAATAACAACCTTAAGAAAAGCTTGATAAATTTATGGGGGGGGGGAGGGAAGTAAAGACAATTTATAAAGTCACCGTAGAATTAAAAGATAGTAAAATTTTAAAATATATTCTTACATAAAAATATGACAAGAAATAACATCATAGGACTAAGAAAATTATTTAAATTGTAAAAATCATAAATATTACAGATAAAATTCATTTGTAGTCAAAAAAAAAAAACCTTAATAATAGCTTGATAAATTTGTAGTTAATTTCTTGAGGTTAACAAGAACTCATTTCCCTCGGCTTTAAGATCTTCACTTAGCGATAGTACAGCATTAATTGTAGTTTTAAGACCTGCGAAACATTGAGATTATGTTTAACTCATTTTCAAACAACTCACAAAGTAGATATAAACGTTTACACTGACCAAACACTCCTTACTTCACTACATCAACATTGAAATAAAGCAAAAAAAAACCTAAAAACAGATAGAAGAAAAGCAGTTAACAGAAAAGCATTAGCAGCTTCAATTTAACACCTCACGACATTGTTACAGTAAGATGTGGGTATGGTATTGGGGTTTCCCACTATCCTTTCCTTTTTTAACAAATCATAAATTAATTTGTTTTCAAACGATAATTTTACACACAACAGATTAAGAAATACGATAACGGAAGTAATTTAAAAAAAAATTATACTAGGCCTAATTATTTTGAGCTCAATTTTTCAAGTTTATTATTATAACCAATGTAGGCATTTTCACATTATTATAACCAATGTAGGCCATCGCAAAATCACTAAACCGCCCGATTCCGTGGCCCCAACTATAGACAAGTCGCGACAAAAACATATTTTTGTCAGACAAAAACATATACAGAAAAGTCGCGGGAAAAATAATTTTACAGATTTGTGTTCACAAGTGAATTACTAAAATTTTGTACATCTTGAAAATAATTATAAAAATTATTCTGCTATGTTATATAACTTTGTTAATCAAAAAGTTTTGTAACGGTAAGACATATTTTTGTGTTCATGGCTTTCTTTCCCCAAAATATATTACTATACCATTTTTTTCAAGCTTATAGTTCATAACGCTGCTTCTTTTTGTATTATGTGGTATATTTGAAATTAATTTTAGGGTAAGGATTTTTTTTTTATTTTTATATATTTTTTATATTTCTATTTAGACTAAATTACTAAACTTTTAAATATCTTTTAAAAAATTATAAAAATGTTGTAGTATTTTTTAAGTACCCATAAACATTGACAATTTTTGAGAAATTTAGATTTTTTCAGTTTTTAGGGGTTTTGGGGGAGGCCATAAACCCCTAAAATATAAATATAAACTAACGTCTGGAATTGTGGTGAAATTGTCAATCAAATATTGGTTTTCAATTGAATAGATACAAAATTTCATCTGAATCTGAAGCTGGATATTTCTGACACACACAGACATACATAACCGTGAAACCAATTTTATGTATTCAGAGAGTAAGAAAACGATTTTTTATTTTTTTTAAAAGGCATACTATACATACATGTAGAGGGATGCATCAAAACCATGTCTGTGCATTAGGCCTATAAATACTAAATTATATGTGCAAATTAAAAATTATCTTATCAAAATAAAAACATGTACAAGCTCAAGACTATAGAAATAATAATAAACCTCCAATCTACACAGCTTTGGGCGAAGCCGGGTAAAACAACTAGTAAGACAGAAGTAAGTGAGAAGGTTTGTGAGAGAGATGTCAACAGTTGTACAGTCTCAACCAAGTGGGATGCGTACAGTCAAGCACCTGCTGCTAGCGCTTTCTGATAGCTGTGAGTCAAACTTGTGATGAACAGCACCCGTAAAGCGTAGACTATTTCCCTATCCTATGTCGTGTCTTATAGTATTTATGTAGTCATTGATAATATAAAACATAAACGGCGCAAAAAATTGCACCAATGTTTTCTTTAACCCACCCCTGAAATCAAATAAAAACGACCAAAACTTTTTGTTACCAAAATACTCAGTTCGTTGTATCAGTAAAAAGAGAAAATGAACCTTATACTCCATCTTTGAAAAACATAGTCAGGCCCCTATACTGTATATTTATATAAGGCCTAAATATGCTTCCTTTCTGCCAAAACAAGTTCTCAGTTTAAATCCTTATTAGATTTAAAAACCGATGGTCAATTTTTGTCGATAATTCCTGAACCGTAATGTTTTGTTACTTACTATTTTCCTATTTGGATAATTAATGTTAATATTGTAATAAAATTTGAACGAAGTCGTTATTATAGATTTTGGAATAACGTCTTTATAACAGAACTGCAGTCCATTTTGGGTTTTTTAAACCGATAACTCAGAAACGGGCATTTTTTGAGAAATGGTGACTAAATGCGTTTTGTCTGGATCCTTAGAGGCTACACTTGAGATAAATTTGATCAAAAATGTTAGAACCGTTCTTGAGAAAAACCGAATTTTGTAATGTTTTTCTTATGCAGATATTGATTAAGAATTTGAAAAGATAAAAAAAGTCCTGAGATATGGCTAAAATATGTTCCCATACCAAATTTAATTAAAATCCATTTGAGTTGTAGACCACTCTACAGACGAGACGGACATAAACCTAAAAACCATTGGTTTTACTCGTGGAACGTCAAAACGGATATATTTGAAATAAATTTAACCTTGAGTTTTAGACCTTTCTCTATACAACTAAAGTAAGATAGTAACAGAAAAACTATTATTTATTATTTTAAATAGCAACTTATATTTGTGTCAAACTTATATTCAGATGCTCTAGTTGAACAAAACGTTCCAGATCACATACGTTGAGAAATGCTTCGTAAAGCCTTCATAAGTGTATTTTCTAAATGACTATATAAAGAACGTATTTTGACGTGGACTTCGAATTTCGTACAGTGCTTGAATAATATTTTTAATACCAGTAGAAAACAAAATTAGGCCAATATACTATACAATTTCAATATGGCGTCGATTTGAAATAAAGTACTGAATTTAGAAAATATTTCAAAAAAGAATAAGTACAAGATATTTTTCTCTTTTAAGAAAAATAAAAGATATCTTTATTTTTATCGTAGGTTGTATGAATAACTGACTTCTCCAATGAAAATCTTCGCCTAAACTCCCTAATGTTCATACATTTTGAAATTGTTTATCAAAATTATATTTCCAAAGAAAGTCTTAAGGCCTATTAGAAGCAATAAGAAATTTCTAGGTGTTGTAATAAATTGCGAAGACATTACGTACTTTGAAACTAAATCTTAGTAATTCAACGACCCGCGCAAAAAATAAAAAATATATTTTTAAAATTTTTTTGTGAGTTTGGGATTGAGATGTGGGTAAATTTTCACCATATCTGGGAGCGTTGTTTCCATTTATTTAATAACTCAAAAATTCATATAGCTGCCTTACAAACAAACTCAAAATTAGATTTTTGCAAAAAATAACTGTATCAATTTTTGTTAACTACGATTCTGTAAATACAAACTTTCCTTGAATCCAGTCCAACAAATTTAGTGGATACTTGAGACACATTAAATAAAAGACATTCAATCTTTTACAAGTAGAGTTAGAATCTGTTAATTTATTACAAATTAATTTCAATCTTGTACCTCTTAATTTTCTTTTTCTCAAATGATATAAACTCAAGTACATTTGATCTAATGATGCCAAAAACACGTTTTATAGGACAAAACATACGAAAGTTATACTATAACCTAACATAACCTAACCTAACATAACTTAACTTAACCTAACCTAACGTTTAAGAAAACTATCGGGTGCCATCTCACCAAGGATTAAAGTTTGAGGAGTTAAATTAAAAAGAAGCAATTATAAAACCACTCTATCTTTTCAAAATGGTTTCTAACTATTTTATACTAATTGTTGAGAAACATGAACATTGAATAACTAGAATAGATTTAACTTTGTTTTTGAGCATATTTTAAAGATATCTCGAGGGGTTTGTTTCGTGTTTCATTAACCTCAAAATTTGGTTGTAACTGAAATGAGACCAATATACGAAATAAGATTTTATAAAAATCGGATCAATCGATTCTGATTAACTTTTACTCAAATGCGATAAAAAATCCAACAAACCATATATACCGGTTCAGGAATTATCAAAAAAATTTTGTGGGATATTATAAAAGATATAATATGTAAGAGTAAAATAAGACTGTAAAATTTGATTCCTCATAACTTAGTATCAAAGTCAAATAAAAAGATTCCGTTTTCACCAAAATATAGGAACGTTTTAGGAGTAACTGAAGGGGAAAATATTGATATTCTTACATTTAAAAAAGTAGGGGGAAATTACTTTCTATATATTTTTGGAACACGGTGAATGTGGAACCTGATTTTTAGCATACCCTGTAGATAGCCCCAAGAGCTTTCAATGGATGTGTCTAATCACTTCCTACGCTAATAGAACCTGATATATTTCATTATAAGCGGGACTTTTGCTTAACCCTTTATATTAGTATATTAGTAAACTGAATAACTTCTAGTTTTGATACCCCACACATAATATTTCAACTCCATACTTTTTGTCCCTAAACTATCAAGGTCATTTAAAAAAAATTGTATATGTGGGACAATAGAAAGAATAGTAACCAAAGTTTAAATATATAAAATTTATCATCTTGTATGTTGACTGGTTGGATTACTGACACCCGTGTAAAATTATAAGGGTCCTTGGTTTTACCTTATAGTTAAGAATGGAACTTAATTTTTATTGGAGTCAATGTGAATAAAATGTGATTTAAACTCACAATAAATTTCAAACAAAAGAAAATCAAATTTAACCTATGTTTAAACACATTATTTCATTTTTGTTTTAAGTTATAAAAAGGTGTATTTTTACATGTAAAAGTTGATAATTAAGTGAATTATATTTTACTTCTTATTTAAGTATAAATAATAAAAGAGACATTTTTGTAAGATGGCTACAAATATTTATTTTTGTGTACAGTTGTGTATTAAAGTGTGAGCAATGTTTGTACAAATTTTATTTAACAACTAATATAATTAGTAGTACATAATGAAATCTCTGCTCCAACAAACTTTTCAATCCTAGTTTATAGTTTGTTTTCCTTCCTCATATTGGATGTAACCTAGTTTTCCTCGATTACAAAAATTTAGTTCATTTACCTCCAGCAAAGTGCAGCACACAATATAAAGTGCTGACAACACATATGCCAGGTAATTATCTTGGAGCGACCTCATTTTCTCTGCCTTTTTAATTAGTTTAAAACTTAAAAGCAACTTAATATGATCCACGGAAAGACTTCCATTGCTTCCGGGTTTCTTGACATTTAATCAAAACAAAAGTTAGAACTAAACTGTTTTAAACAGTTCATGTTACCTGTGACAAGGGGATAAATAAATTGTCATAATGTATCAACTATATTGGAGTCATGTACTAAAATAAACGTGACAAAAATAGTGCATTGACTTTTAGACACGAATTCACGAAACCAAACGCAAGTAAAAATGATATTTGTCTCCAACTCTACAAAAATGTTTCTGTTCTACAGGTAAGAAAGAAAAAATAATTGTATTTACAACTCAATTTTTCGTATGCTAGATAGATAATTATGCCGTATAGATATTAAATACCGCCGTGGCCTTCTTTCTTGAACCAATACACCATAAGCGTAATTTATATTTGATTACAATCGAGTTTTTGATTACCCATTTAAACAAATGTATTTTTGTTTTTTTCCAGTTATACCTTACCCATTCATTTTTTATTTTTTCAGGCAGGTTCGGATAATTTTATCTTCATATTTCACCAAAATTTAAGTGAGCCAATTTTGAAATAACGTATCAACAACATTCGATTATTGAACTTGGTTAGTACTGATTTTGAGAATTGTACTTTGTGTTTTTGTCATATGACAGGTTCCTTCAAATATGGAATTATTAAAAATGTTTCGAATTATTTACAAAAATGCATCCGTATTTCAAATTATATCAAAAACGTTCCAACATTTGGGTCTTTGTTCATTGTTTTTCCTTAACAAAGTTTAAACCTTAGTTTTAGGTTATTTACAATTTTATAATAAATTGGTTTGATTTTTTTATCCGTCTAATTTCACTAAACGTTTAATAAAATTTGTAGAGCAGACTTTGAAAAATTAGGTCTTTTATAGATTTCCGATGGTTGCAATTTTGGTAGGAGAACAACCAGGATATACTTTTCAGCATATACTTTTTAGCAAAATTTGATAAAATTGTAATTTTGGAAAAGCGCAAGGTAAAAAAAAATGATTAAAATACACATACACAAATTGATCAAATTAGTTTACACGTTTCAACTGTGGTATATTGTACAGTACCACAATTAAGTGCACAAATCCATAGTGTTTTGCTCAGAACCATAGAGCACTGCACAGAAGTATAGTACACTACACAGAACCATAGTGTACTGCACAGAACCACATTCACTGCATAGAACCATAGTCTACTGCACAGAACCATAGTGCTCTACACATAACCATTGGTCATTGAACATAACCACAGAGCAATACACAAAAACATGGTGCACTCCACAGCAGCATTTTCCATTGCAGAGAATCATAATGCGATGCACTGAAACATATTGCACTACACAGAACAATAGTGCACTACACAAAACAATAGTTCATTGTACAGAACCATAGTCCCCTACACAGAACCACATTCCACTGCATAGGACCATAGTCTACTGCACAAAACAATAGTGCACTGCAGAAAACCATACTGCATTACACAGAACCATAGTGTACTGCAAAGACCCATTTTGCACTATATATAATCATAATGCATTGCATAAAACCATAGTGCATTGTACAGAACCATGGTACACTGCACAGAACCATAGTGCACAACACAAAACCATACTGCATTGCACAGAACCATAGTGCACTGCACAGAAGTATAGTACACTACACAGAACCATAGTGCACTGCACAGAACCACATTCCACTACATAGAACCATAGTCTACTGCACAGAACCATAGTTCTCTACACATAACCATTGGTCATTGAACATAACCACAGAGCAATGCACAAAAACATGGTGCACTCCACAGCAGCATTTTCCATTGCAGAGAATCATAATGCGATGCACTGAAACATATTGCACTACACAAAACAATAGTTCATTGTACAGAACCATAGTCCCCTACACAGAACCACATTCCACTGCATAGAACCATAGTCTACTGCACAAAACAATAGTGCACTGCAGAAAACCATACTGCATTACACAGAACCATAGTGTACTGCAAAGACCCATTTTGCACTATATATAATCATAATGCATTGCATAAAACCATAGTGCATTGTACAGAACCATGGTACACTGCACAGAACCATAGTGCACAACACAAAACTATACTGCATTGCACAGAACCATAGTGCACTGCACAGAAACATAGTGAAATGATACACCACAAAACCGATTATTTCGCGTAAAACTTGATAATGATTTCTTGACCTATTATTAACTACATAACAAATATATTTGAGAAATATAACAAGTAGATGATTATTTACCCAGCCCCAATATACAATCTATGTCAAGCTGATAACATGCCAAACAAGATCCTAGATGTGTATATACGTATATCCCAAGTCTTCACTCAGTCTCTCGCCCCACCGGGCCTCCACTGGGGTCAGTGACGGTTCTGCCGGATCCCGTAACTATACCAGCATCAGATTTTCTTTCACTATCACGGTACGAAATTCCCTTTTAACAATAACTTCGCTATTTGTCATCGTAGAGGGATGGGGGTGGGTATATGTGGAATCGAAATCTGTAAATGTTTGTCTAATTTAGTGTGTTGATATAAACTAAAAACTGTTTAAAATGATAAATAGTGTTCTATATATAGTCTCTCATTGTAAATTTCATGTTCCTTTATAGTTTTTGTAGCCGCTATTGTTCTCCGGGCTTTATGTCAATTATTTTTTCTACAGTATTGCGTAAAGTGCACTTTACACACTCACAGCATTTTCCAATCGCGATGTTTAAATTCACCGTTATGTAAATATCAATAAATTTGAGTTTTCTCTACACATTGTACGAGGAAAAGTACTTTTGATGGCCTTTTTGAAAATTGTGATTGTTGCATAACCTCAAAATATAATTAACCGTAGTGAAATTGTTAAAAGTAATAGTATGGTAGTCGTATTAAAACTGTAACTGTAGGAAAAATCTTATGTGTACCACGGGTTTAAAAAATCTTTGCCGCCCTCGAGAAATTGCCTTTCCCTTAATACACAAATAACCATTTCGTGTTTCCTGAGGTCATGAAATGTGAAACTCAGTCACAAAACAGAGATCGAACTTTTTTGTGATTACCAAACGTATCCTTATACTATGTTATGTGAAAAGAAGTAAAATTAATAAAACGCGTTTTCATATTCCAGATCGTAGCTTTTCGCAATATTTATTGTCTATATGTTACAAATCAGTGACATTGAAGTAGCAATAATACCCCAGGAAAAGCTTTGTTACAAATTAGAACTGAAAACAATGTGATTTTATTTCCGCCAGACATCTGCATTTCAGTTTTACAGTTGACCACTTTTATAGGGCGCCCGTACATCATATACGTTCTAATTTTAATTCGGGGAATGTTTACAGTTTTAAATTTAAAACCGTCCTTTGATCGACAATTAACGTATTTTATAGTTTATTTTTAATTGGCAATTTGCAAACATACGTTGGCGCGTCCATAAACATAGTAATAAAAAGTAACTGTTGGGCACAATGTATAGAAGGGTAGTGGCTTAGAGCCAATCAAAAGCGAGCATTTGTAACTCATACTATTATAACAGTCTGTACTAATAAAGTTGAGAAATAAAGTGCTGTTCATTTACTGGCCGAATAATGTTGTAAGTGTAATTATAGAAAGTTAATGCTTTGTGCATGGAACTTTGACGGATTTAGTGGTTTTATGTTTTTAATACTTTTACTATTTCACTTTGTACTAGCTCGATTGAGTCATGTTTTATATGTTGCAGTGGCGATATTGCAGTGTAGGATGTGAGAATTCATCCTACATTTTAAAACAAATATAACTTATTTTTACAAAATAAATAATTGTACACAGAATGTTTCCAAAAATCGTTCGAAAACTTCAGGAGCTTATACCTCACATTAAAACCAATGAAAACTTTTATATAAATGTATTTCCTAAAATGCTTATTTTTCTATTTAGAAGCCATTTTGTGTTTTTAACAAACAAAATCATACCTTTTTAACGGTAAAATATATTTAGTTAAAATTTTACATGCTACTTAGTGTTATAAAGACTCCAATTAAAAAAAAATTATCAACCTATATCATTCCCTTATTTCAAAATGTCGGCTTTTAAACTTTATAACGTCGAATATTTTTAAAACCGTAATTTTACAAAATATTTATAAAAGACCAAATATTTTAATTTTTAAGAAGGTAGTCAGTGAATAGGCGCCTAGTGGTTTCTTTTCATACAGTTGATTTTTTGGGGTTTTTGTAAAATATATTTTCATTGGACACAAAATGATTCTTTTTTACTGCTCAAAAAAATATAATTAGTTGGAAAATAATCTTGGGTATTGTACACAATTACCAAGAGTTAATATTTTTAGTTTTTTGTTGTTGATGCCTCAGTTATCCTTTATGTCCTATAAGCTACAGAAAGAATAAACACACTATACCATTTTGTTTATCGCAAAAAAAATTGTCTTTGTCTTTTGTAAATATGTTACTTAAAAAAATATTAACGGTTTTTGAGATATTCGACGTTACAAAGTTTATATATTTAAATAGTTGCCATTTTGAAATGAATCGGTTGATTTTTTTGAAAATTGGGTCTTTGTAACACTAAGTAGCATACAAAATTTCAACTCATTATTTACCGTTAAAAATACAAAATGACGACTAGATAAAAACTAACCATTTTAGCAAATATATTTACATAAACTTTTAATTGCTTTTTATGTGATGGTTAAACTGCTGATGTTTTGTAACGATTTTTGGAAAAACCCTGTAAATTTCGGTAAACATTATATTGAGAATCAATGCAACAGTTAAAGACTATCAATGCTCTTTTGTTCAGTAAGAGCGCATCCAGTTGTCGATGTAGAGACACGTCAAATATTTCAACAATGAATGTACAATTTCATTGGTTTTTATTAATATTAATAAACATCGTAAAATTCTAAATAATGGTAGCTATTTTATTTGTAAACCGATTTCATTAAATATGGTATCTTTAAATTTATAATTAAAATGTCTAATCATTTTCTGTTTTTTATAAAATTTTAACATTTAATCAATTTTTTCGCTTTAATGAAGCATAATATTAGTCACCATTTTGAAATTGGTTAAGAATCACATTTGAATTTTTAATGTATTTCAGAGCAGTGGATTTTATTATACAGTACTAGTTATTAAAAATATTCGAATATCAAAATATTTTTGTGCTAGGCTAATTTTGGTTGTAGTAGACAGCTACCGAAAATTTATGTTTACAGAAAAGATTTCCAAAACATTTTGTTTGTTGTTATAAAAGAAAAATATTTTGTCTCTTGTACATTTTTTTAAAGTTTTCGAGACATTCGACGTTAAGCATTTTAAATAGTAGTCATTTAGATTATAAAAATAAAGTATTTATATTTGGTATAATTGTAAATCGTAACATACAAAGTGCTCATACCACATATGAACTGTATTTGTGAAGTTACTAATGAGTTTTTGTAAAAAGAAAATGTAGGATTACGAATTTAAAAAAAGTTACTGGACAATTTTAATTTATTTGGATATGTAGAATCCACTCCTGTATAGCGCGACAAGTTTTTGTGACACCCTTAAGTCAACTAAAACAAAAAGGGGTTCAGTGCCAACGGGATAGTTACGTAACGGATTTATCAAGGTGAAGAAATGATGAAAAATCCATTACTATTCAATAACTTCAAAATCAGAAATAGATACTATTATTATTATTATTATTGGTTCTTCTTCTTCGCATTCGCTATAAGGGTTTTATGTGTTCCTAAATGGAAAATAGATGACCCTTGACATCTTCAAGAACACCCATATGCTCAGTGAATTTCAGATTCTTCTTGACAATTATTTGACTATTTTGTTCAAGACCCAAAGGTTTCAGTCCTTCTTCTATGGACCAATTACATTCGAAGATAAGATATTTACAGTTCCTTCTTTTAGGACATATTCCCTATACAAAGGCTCTCCAGCCAAAATGCAAATCGTGTTCATATTTTTTCCTTGCATGGAACCCTACCATCTTCTTTGTCTAAAGAGAAGATGTAAGATGAAATTAGCTTTTAATTTGCTTATCCTTAAACCTGAGATATTCCTCCAACTCCTTGTGGTCACGTATCGTTTTTAGAAGAAATATTGCACCTACTTGTGGTTAGATACCATTTCCAGCTTGCAGTCTCTAGTAACCATACTTTTGTCCTATTTAGTTTTGTGGATGGATGTGTGAGAAATTTAATACAATGTTTTAACAAGGATTAATATTTGTTTAAATCTCATTACTCAACAAGTCTGTTACTGTTTAATAAGTTTTGAAAGTTTACCGTAAGTAAAGTTTTCATATCTCAAACACGATAAGTCTAATCATTTCAGATTTGTGTGAACATGTTATCAGTAAGTACAAACGGAAGTAGTTGCAAGTAAGAGGAGGGTAGAGGCAGGTCACGTCGGTAATTAGTATTTCCTATACATGGCACAATAAGTATAAACTTAGTAGTTCGAAGTCAAAGGTTAATGAACCTTGTCCTAATGGCAATAAAGAGCACATTTGGAAGGAAAGTTGGAAGATTACCTTGTATTCAAAACTATTTTCCCTTTCTCACATATACGACCAGTATAGAGAAGGTTACGGCTCAAAAAGCGAATTATAGGATGTTAAAGTGTTTGCGGAAAATCAATTTTGAGGTCCATACACCGTAAAAATGTGTTTTTTACAATGAGCTCAGTGCAGTGGTTTACAGCCTAAACGAGTGGACTTATTTTGGTGAAATTTGGTGCGTGGGGATATTTTGGCAATAACTCGAGCCAAATAGCTTAAAATTTGGCACAATTTGCTATAAGGCCAAAACTCAAAACTGTTATTGACTTTTAGGACATCGAAAGGCGTCCTCGCTTAATCGCTATAAAAGGGTAGTTAAAGTAACAATGATTAATTATACACCTAAAGTGACCAATACATACAATATTGAAGATGTAGTTTTTACGTAAAATACTTCATCTCTATGTATTTCATGTACGTATACTGTAACTCTCTGTACAACTGATCTATATAAGAAAATTCTGGAATAAAATTTTATTTACACCTTTTTCAAGAAAATTACAGCCCTGTGTAATATGTGTAAATTATTGATTTTTGGACATTTTGAACCCATAAAGAAACAATAAAATTAAAAAACAACTAATGCAATTTATGTACAAAGTTTGAACATCATTAAAAAACTATTTCCTAATGATACATCGATTAAAATATAAAACCATATTTTTCAAGACTACACTAGTTTCCAAGATATGAAACCATATTCTTCTAGGGTACACTAGTTTCCAAAATTTAAACCTTCTAGACTACACTTGTTTCTATAAGTTGAATATCTAAATTTCGGTTGTAAAAGAAGTCTCAAAAATATCATTTGTGCAGCCTCTAATTTTTGTTCTTTTAGTTTTTATTTGAACACATAATTTTCACAGTATAAAGAAGGACTGATGTTGATGTAATATTGTGAAGTTTTATATATAATGATGTTAACGAAGCATGACTAGCAGTTGTAAAAAAAAGTTAATGAAATTTGATGTTTTTAAAACTTTTATTCAGAAGTTTTATCTGATTAAAATATCCTTATTTGGTTTACTTTAATTGAAATAATTTAATTTTAAATAAAATAAGGTAATTTAAAATTTCAAAAATATAACATAAATTATTATTTACATGACAAATACATTGTTTTGTTTCTGAGATTTACTCTAAAACTTGACATAACTTTAGCTATTAGAGGTTAGTTTGGAGTTACCTAAGTGCAGTAGTTCAAAAGTACGAGGAGATACCAGAAGTAAACGTGGTTACTGGAGAAACATTTTGGTTTTGGAACAAATTAATCAAGATTTGCGGTTTAAATTAGGGTTGGATCTGAGGATCGGTTTTACAGTTGGAAAAGTTTTCTAATATAAGTCTTCGTATTGCTTTGTCTACTATGTTATGCAACGCTTAAGTGATTTTTGTTTTTTACAAAAAGTGAAAATTTTCCTGGAGCTGGTAAAAAAAAAGACAAAATAAAATTTTTTCTCAAAATCGACTCCAACGATTTTAATGAAATTAAGATATTTTTCGAAACCGGTGTTCATAGTTCGTTTTCACTTTTTGATTGACAATTAACGCACTGAATTTTTGATAACTATTAGTTTTTTTTCTTCTTTTTTTAAGGTTTTGTGGATTTAGAAGGTTAGGTAAAGTTTTTGCACTATTTATTTTGTTTTAGGTTATATAATGGTATAACATATTGTTTTTAGTTTCCTCCTAATATTTCTGATTTTATATCAAGTTGTATGCATCAGAATTTCCCCTCACTATATGTTTTCAATACAACTTTGAGACATGGCTACAAAATGTACGTCTAAAGACACACTCACAGAATCAATTAATTTTCTTGAATGTCGAGTAAAGTGCGTCCGATGCAATCAATCAAATTGCCCAGCTTGCAGAAGTCAAAACCTTCAGTCATGCTGACTCGACTAGTCTACGCTGCAAGAGGTGAAGGAACTCTCTACACTGATTTTTAGTTTTATTATCCGACGAATTCTAAATCGCTGACACACATTAGTGATGCCGTTGATGAAATTAGGGCGGGTGGAATGTTTCGAGATAATTGAATGAAGCAAGATGAAAGGGCTTCATTTATTGAGTAAGGCTTTGAGGATTTCAGACATTTGGGTGAGGATTTAATCCTGTGATAGAGGCAAGGCCTTGAAACAGACTGGATTGGTCTTACATCGTTATATAAGCTTAACCGTATAATTGACGTCACTACGTCTTTAGTTATCTTATTACTATTCTCACATATTATACGTACTTACAGTGAAGAGTCACAAAAATGATGTCAATTTTATCGCGGAAATTTTTCCTTTTTTGTGGGCCTATTCCTAAGTCTCACAAAATATTTTTTTTTTATTTTTGTCTGTCTGGCGCCTACGCATAGCCTAACCTAATGTAAACAAATTTTGATCAAATTTGTTATATATATATATTAGAAAAAAATAATATATATATATATTCTTTTTTTCTAATATAATTCATATGTTTGAGTAGTTAGCACAAAACCAAAACTCAAAACCTTCTAGAAGTAGATTTCTATAATAATTTTGATCAAATTTTTCTAAAATGTAGCGTCTAAATACGTAATGATCACCATCTCGGTATAAGAGAATTCGTTCAAATTTTGATAACATGTAAAGATTAATATCAACTTTTGCGAATTTTTATTTTTAATGATTTATTTAGAAAGATATTTTATACAGAATGGCATTAAGCCCCACCCCCCCCTCCATCTACGTTTTTCTATAGTTTGCGTATTAATTTCGAACTAAATGAAGTTTGAATAACTCCATAACTAAGTTTTGTTAAATGTTCGGCCGCCATCTTTAATCCTCCATATTGGATTTTGAGTCAATTTTTGTAAATGACAACATAGTGTTTTGATACATGATTTAATATAGTTTTCAATCCTGAGTTCGGTGGCATAAATACGTTTCTAATATCCTTCAACTATCTCCAGATATTCACGAAAAACTACAGGAAATTTATGAAATTTGACTCTTTTTCGAATACTGCACATTTAATGTTTTAATTGTGTTAGACTCATGTCACTGCACTAGATTTTGGAACATTGACACTGTAAATGTCATGTTCTTCTCAATGGAACATTGTAAAACTCATAATGCACCATAAAACTACTTCAAAATAGTTTTAAACTGCTTTTTAACTAAAAAACAAAACACTCATTATTAATAATAAATCAAGAGGTTCAATTATACTGACCTATTTCAGTAAATGTTCAAACTGTGATTCGCCGACATTTTGGCAGTAGTAAATGAGGTTTATAAAAGAATTTCTGACATTAACAAACATATTTGAGGTGACTTTGTGACAGTTTGTCGGCGGATCACAGTTTGAACATCTATTGAAATAGGTCAGTTAATTAATACGAAATAGGTAGGGCATATTTTGAAAAATTAAATCTATTATAACAGCCTCATGGGCCAGTTTTTAAGGGTATAGCGGATAACTTTGGACACAGAATTTATTGGAAAATGACGGCCGATAGGTTTTTAACTCTTAAAGGCTGAATTATAGAAAAAACAAAATCCTATAAGTATGCGTATTTAGTAGGACTGTTTTAGTTAATTTTACTTAAGAAATATATAAACATGACCAAGATCCATAACCATGAAATATGCACAGGTAAATAAAGTCAGGACAAGTGGAGTTAAACTTGATGTCGCAAGGGATGGTTTGCTCTGGCGATCTGGGTGCGTCAGCTAGGATTGGAACCATGCTTGCGGATGACTGACGACGGGCACTTAACACATTAGCTGGAAAGGGGGAAATGGTCACGAGAAAGCAGACTATTTGGTAAAGATGGATGTATCTGACTACGAGAAGAAACCATGCAGGATGCCGATTACATGAGAAGCTTCGTGCAGAAGACTAAATGTACAGGACTCGTAAGGAACTCTAAGGTAGATGGAATGAACGGGTTGACTGTCTCCGGGCTCGGAGACTGAAGATCGCAAGGAGGCTCGAGGATGAGCAGTCATCAGGTTAATCAGGGATGATCTGTCAATAGTGATTGGTCTGTTAACAAAGCACTGTTTCTTAAATAAATATCTCGACATAACAGTTTAGCTAAAGGATAATCCATCCGGCAGTTGTTGCGAGTAGATTGAAGCGTCAGCTCATGCATTGAAGGTCTTCAGTATCTAGGCAGTAACACCTCCAACTTTTAAAATTTTCAATTCTTATTGATCCTCTGTGATTCTGTCCCTCCATGTTTTCATTAGGCGGGCTCTTTGTCTTTTTCCCATTAATTTACCCTACAATGATCTCTTTGGGTTTTTATGCTCTTTCTTCTGAGTTCCATCTAAAGCATATGACCTCATCAATTTGAGGTTAGGTTAACCAACAAAGGTTAACCACGAAAGATGATTAATATATTATAATATACTATTTATATTGGTAAGTTCTTCGTCTTTTAGAATACAAAACTGATTCAAACAATTTGTCACAAAAACTCGCACAAGGAAAAATATTCAATACAAGGATATTTAACGAATTTTCAATGACGAAGATCAATGGCCAATAAATAGGATTAACTATTTCACTTCAGCTTGTTCAGTTCACTTCAATGACATTAATAACAACCGAGCTAAATCATAAATGTTACACATTGCCCAAGTTTACTATACTTACTATAGTACATAATATGTATATATTATCACTTTTAATTTCAGTTTTATATCTATTAGATATATAATGTATAATATATTTTCCTGTATGTTGAGTCGAAAGGTTTTTGATATTGATTGTACAAATTGTACATACTCAATGTTAATTATTCTCAAGGTTACTGCAATGTATGGGTAAACTGACATAACGGTATTATCTAACTTTATGCCAGAACAGTAAAAAGTGGCTAGACATAATTACTAACAGCTGAAATCTCCAGATATATCTTGTCTGGTTGTAGTCTAACTTAGGCAAAAGGGAGGATTAATAGAGATTTATGATGAAAAAACTGTTAAAGATTAGGTAAGGTAGTATTTTTACCAATTATATGCATGCAGTCTTCTCCTGCCATGAAAAAATAAATATGAGTGAGGCTATGTGACTCTCTTGAAAAATTTTGCTAAGCACTTAGCAACAAATTATGTTATATCATTAAGAAGAAGAAGAAGAAGAAGAAATGATGAAATTGAAATTATATATATATATATATATATATTTCAAAATAATTTTTCAGCTATTATATCTCGACTCTTTTGGCAGTATTGTTAAGCATTAAGCAGTAAATAATATTTTAAAGACTATGAAGGAGATACCTAGACAAGGTTATGTGAAAGGCGTAGGGAGGCAATAGGTAGGAATAAGAATATTCTTTCAAAAAAAGCTTGTGACCAGTTCTATCTTGAATCTTCCACAGTAACTAATATTGTAAGGACTACGAAGGAGGGAAGAAACACCCTGAGAAGGTTGTGTGAAGAATTTTGAAAGAAAAAATGAAAAGAGAATGATTACTGTTTCAGAACAAGCTAGTGAGTTACTCTGTCTAGAGTGTTGTACAGTATTGCTAAGCACTAACATTGTAACTACAGTACAGTGTAAGGAGTAAGGAGGAGAAGGAGAAGGTAAGACCCAGACAAGGTCGTGTGGAGGTGATGTAGGGAGGGGAATGCATACTGTAATTACCGACTGATAGTCAAATGTCCCTCCGTCAGCTGGTAGACCGTTGTTTAATTACGTTTTTTATACCTCACGACTCGGCTCGATACGGTGAAATTTGTTAGTTTTATGGCTTTCTTTTATCTAAGCCGTAGTCAATTGTTTTCTTCTCTTTTCTCTCTCTTGATTATTTTTATGTTAAACAGGTCCTTAACATTTCTACTAAGATCGTTCACACATATTAGAGATGTTTTTTATATGATGTTGTATGTGCATTCCTTAATGTTTTTATGGAAATTGCTTTTAAAAGGTCGTTTTGTGTTTGAACTTTCTTCTACTGTAGTTCTTAAAAAAAAGTATTTGAATACTTAAAAGTTTCAAAAACCTAAGTCGTGTATATGGATTTATTGACAACTTGCTACAAACTAATATTATCAGGGAACTAACGTTACTTCAATTTGTATTTAGAATTATTTCATTTTTGGTACCTAATGCAAATGAAATTTTACAAAAATAGTTGATTTATATATTATGTTTTGTATCAATAAATATTCAGACTTTTTTTCATATTGCATAAATTTGACTATTACACCAATTTTTTAAAGCTTCGTGATCATTCCACAGGTTGTTTTATAAAGTGGAGCACCATTAATATATGTAGGGTACAAATGTTTAAGATATAAAATGCTTTAATCAGGGTTACTTTTTCGTAGAAATATAATTATGGTAATTATGGTAAATAAACTAAATACGTAAACTATGCACAAACTTTCTCACTCACCCATCTCTAAAACGAACCAAATGAGAACTGATAATATATTTTCCGAAATATGTAAACTATAGAGAGAGTTATGTAATGGGTCAAAAATATATGTCTAGTTTCTCAAGTATTTTCGTTTCCTAGGGACTTGATACCGTCTACTCTAGATTGAGAAGAATTCTTCACATGCCCTCAAAAAAATGATTATGAGAAATTAGGCTTTTTTTGCTGTAACTAGATGCAAATTTTTAGTTATTGCAAAATGGTAAAAGATTCAAGATGGTATCAAAATATCCCCAAATACCAAATTTGATTATAATCGGTTCACTCGTTTAGGTTATCGAGCACTGATGACAAATAACTAAAGAATCATTCCTAAAACCACTATTTGGACTCAAAATGTTTATTTTCGTTAATAAATACATCACATAAATTACTCTTTTCCATTAATTATCTAATATTGATCTATCACTGTCTCAAAAAGATTTTTTTTCATTATTTTGATAACTCAATCCAGGTAGTTAACACAAATTCCTCTTTTCTCTACATCGACTCAAAGAGAACTTATCAGTCGCCTTTTCTCCGCAAATGACGGTTCTGATCTTAACATCAACTCCATGGAATAGTCACAAAGACTTAATTTCTCAAAGTCTGTTAAACCGACTAAGTTCTGAATTTAGTAAAATAAGAAGATCAATGGCTAAAAAAAGTATGCAAAACTGCAAGTTGAAAAAGTAGGGTTACGAATAATTTGCGCAAACCGAAAATGTACCTTAACCATAACTTGAAAATCCGAATGAATGAAATGATTACGAAATAATGTGGTATATTTTAGCTATATTTCAAGAAGTTTTTCAATTGTTTCGATAACTCAATATTTGGGGTAGGTCAAAACTCAAAAATCTGTAGAATATTGTATGTTCTAAAATGTCGATTGAGTTGTCTCAAGATATAACAGCTGGTATGTTTATAAGTATAATAATTATGCTTATTTATCATTTTAATCATTTGAATTAGCAAAACTTTTGGAAACGTAAAAATAAAAAAAGATAAAACATTTTGAGACAATGAAAAATATAAGAGACTAAACTGAAAATGAGAACTTCTTGTTACTAATATAGTGTTTATTGATAGAATTTGTGTTTCCTTTCATTTGATGATTTATCATTGTACGTTCTCACATAGACACAGGATATTCGTAACTACAAGGCAATCTCTCAGGAAATAATTCTATAGCTAAAATTAAGATAAAAAGTTTAGGCCACATTTAATTTCACGGGGCATAAATTACGACTCAAATTTGGTGATCATAGTGTTTTGTGACCAGAAAAATTGTAAAACATTGGTCCCAAAACAGTATCTCTTGTAGTGAGAAAATTATTGTAAAAATCTACTTGAAAAACATAATTCGAAAAATTTAATTCTGAGTTAATAGTTTTTTGATTTAATTCTGGTTAAATCAAAAAAAAAAAAACGATGCAAATGGGATTTTTAAGACTTGAAAAAAAAATGAAGATAAAAATTATCGGAATTTTTTAAAATGTTTTGTTTTTAATCTGTTCCTGTGTGTTTTAGACGATTACTAAGAAATTAAATTTACATTTTTGTCGATAACTTGTTATCTTTTGAGCTACAAAAACATAAAAAGAAAATAAAGTCTTGGTTTTCTGAAATACTGTTATGTAAAGTAAAAAATTGATGTCCAGTTTCTTTGCTGTTATATTCATTTTGAGAACCTACTGAATTAAAAAAAAATAGTAATAAAAATAAATATTTTTTTTAAAAAACTCGTTGACTAATGTCTCTCCTCTATGTATCTGTGTAGTATACAACCGCACAAAGACGTTTTAATCAAATTCATATTTTGGCAAAATCTAGGAAAATTATATTCCTTCTTTCATTATTCCATAACTTTAAATTTGAGATCAGCTGTTATAAGGAAAAACATAAAATTTTAATTTTCTCAAAATCGGCTCTAACGATTTGGAATTGATTTTGCTCAAGTGTAGCCCTCAGGACCCAAATAAAAGGTCTGGGTTGTTTTCTCTTCATGACTTCCGGTTCATGAGTTATAGGTAAAAAACATTGATTAAGAGCCAGTTATAAAAGATCTATTTTTTAAAATTTGCCGTACCGATTCCGTTGAAATTTTAATGGAAAGTGAAGAGTATGATTCAAACCCGTGTGCAAGAACTAAAGTAAAAAAATATTACAGTTCAGGAATAATTGGTAAAAGCTTCTTTAGGTTTTTTTATTTTGAACAGATTATATCTATAATTAAAAAAAAAAATTATTATTTGTGGTCAACAAGTAGGATGGGGAATTATTGGCTACATTTTGGACCATTTCATCGAAATAATTACAGCCGATTTTAAAAATACTGATTTTCCAAGTATTGGTTTTGTGGCAGTTTTCTCAATAAATTAGTTTTGAGCTTGAAACCTTGTGCGACCTTTTTACTTTCACACATGTATACAAAGTTATATGAAGGATGCAGATATCGATGAGTTTTTTGCTGCACTATCTTTCTGAATCTCCTGAGCTGAAGAAAGAGGTTTTTGTAACAATGTCTATGCAGTGTTCTGCAGCCAAAACGAGAAGATCGATATCCATAAAATTTGGTATGTGGACATATTTGAACCTTACCTCCAGACTTTTTTATATTTTTTCGATAACTCAAAATTTGAAATAGGTACTAGTTGACATTGATTAAATTTTGCTAAAATGTATCCTCTATGTACCCAAATGTACTTTTCACCATCTTTCCAAAATATGCCGGTTTATAGTTTATAGGTAGAAACTTATAGAAAAAAAATACATAATTTCTGCAAATCATCTCTACCGATTTCATTCAAAATTGTGTGCAAAATGAACTTTTCTTACCAAAACCGAAGTGAAAGAACAATATGGTTCAAAATTATAAAATAATTATATAAATAATTAACACAACTTTTGGGACCCTCCTATATCTAGTTACTTCTCATAATAAAATGAATTGGGAAAACGTATTAGGTATTTTTAAGGAAATGCCAACAATTATTATTTGTACTACTGTATTTGGTTTTGTGGGTGGGTTTGTGAGAAATAGGGTTCTTGGTTTTTGTACTGCATACATAATAAATAAATATAGACATTCTCTCATCAATTAAAACACATATTTTCTCTTACTTTTCTAAACATTTCGTTCTCTCAACCCTGATTTTAATCCAATAAGCTACATCACTACCTACGTGTATTGATTGTTAACAATCCGTAAAATGTATTTACATAATCCATTACTGGTCTGACATTGGTTTTGCAATTATTTGCACAAGGGCAACGAAATAAAGAGAATTTACAAAGTCAATACTAAAGGTAAACGGCCGATTTGACCTCTAACCCTTTAACCCTCGCCAGTCACGTTAAACAGGTGGAACTAGGGGTAGGAGTCGTAGACAGACAGAAGGGGGTAAGGGGTAGGTAACCCCTAGACAGCTGCTCGGGAGGGGGATGGTTCCAGACATTGACCCACTTCTAGCTGGTGCAACCTCTATACCTAGTACTGGGGAAGTTGGCCGGGCAAGTTATTGCTATATGACGTGACTATATTTTAATTATTTGTAGCACGTACTTAGTTTTATTGCACTTGATTTTATTCTTTGCTACTTTAAAATACAATTAATTTTTATTTATTTTATTTGCTGTATAAATGTTCTCATATTGATAATGTACATTTTGCTAATATTTTCTAAGTACAGTATTTAAAGAGATATACATGACTTTATTTAAAAGTAAAAGAAAAGAGGACACATAATTTACTGACTTGAAACCAATTATTTTTTTCTTCAGGGTTACATATTTTATTGAATATTTGTAATAATTAAAAATTTGTGTTCTAATTATAAATTTTGTTTTTAATAAGTGTCATAAAAATAAACCATTTTCTTTTTTTAAATTTGTTGGTCATAAAAGTATATCATTTTGTGACTAATTTTTGGGATAACTAACATTAGTTGTTATATCCTTGGCACATCAGCCCGAGGCTTGCTAGGCGGCTCTTCACTCCATTCATGAGGTCAAAATTACGTCGCTGTAATTCTATCTTTCGTAACCAGGATATTCTACCAATTTTGTAACTCCACACAAACTCACCATGCTGGGTCTTCGAACCACTAACTACTTGCACACAGATCGAGAGCTCTTACAACTAGACAAACCTGGGGCTAATGCTTGAGTTACATGTGTACATTTATAGAATGAAAAGAACGTACGTATTGTTGGAATAATAATCGATCCCAAAATTTTTTGGCTTTAAAAACTTTTTTTGAAGAAACCTAAAATTGGATTGATTGAAATTGATAAATATAGCAATTAAAATGGTATTTTTTGTAGTTAGGTATAGTTTGTAAGATCTTATTTTACTGCAAACTGTGTCCTTGATAAGCTTATCCAAAACTGATAAAGAAGCTATGCATAGGTTACAAAATATTTCATATTAAATGCATTCAAACTAGATCAAATGATACACCGAGAGATGAAATATCGGCAAAATTTCTAAAATATCTACGTAAATACAAAGCAGAACGCAGAGTAAGTAGTTCTAGGAAAGAAAATCACCACCTTTGAAAACTACATGTAAGCCCTTTTGTGAAAAGTACAATGAATATAATGTCTCTTAAACAAGTCTTTTATTTCTACGTAAAGAATTTTCGCTTACTCTGTCTTGTCAAAATCCTTATAAAGTCGAGTCACTTATTAGAAACCCTAACAGGTTTAATGGAATGACATTCTGTCTATCGTTAAGTTGAAATAAGGTCAGGAAAACTTGTCTCATAAACAATCCAGGTAAATCCCAATGTCAAAGTCCTCACTAGGGTCTCTCAAGTAAACAAGTTCCCCAACACATATCTCCCACCACCATTTCACAATCTGAAAGATAAAATTACACTTTTTGGGGGCAATCAAGAAAGGGATACACTTTTTGTATGTGCTTTTGAGAAATCTTACCTCACCTTATTTTAAGGGGCTACAATCTTTTACAAAACATTGACCACCCTCACAACAATTTCCCATTCTTTGCAGTCTGTAGCTTTCTTCTTCGATTTCTCACTCTCGACAGTTTCAGATCTTCTAAAATCTCACCTTTTCCTGGATCGCACCTTCTTTTCCCTCTCAGTGAATTCCCAGTGCAACGACTTTCTTCTTCCATTTACTCAGAATGACTATTTATTTCAGTTACCAGGTGTGTTGTCTCTACCTTTCTGATTAGATCTTATCGGCTTAAAAAGACCTACCAATTCAAATTCACTTTACAGTCGCTAGGAACAATAGTGTTTTTATGTTGATTAGTTTCTTATATTTTGATATAGTTTAGCACCAGTCATCATAGCATATAGAAAGTGCTCACTATAGTTTATGGTTTATAAATCGCATTTACCCACTTGTCGTCGAAACAAAATTCAGAACCAAATATAGGCTAAAAAGGAACAACCATTGAAACAGAACATGGCCAATTTCTTTGAAACAGGTTGTGTAGCACTCAAGGAGCAAGGTTATGGTAGACCTTTAGTTTTAGATGAAATAGTCGAACTAGTGCTTCAGACCCACTTTCTTAGCTCAAAGGAATCAACGAACCGCCATAAAACTGAGTATTTCCTAAACGTCGGCCTGGAAGATTTTAAGAAAAATTCTTCGATTTAGGCCTATGGTAGTACAAGCTTTAAGAATAAGGAGAAGGAAGTGTGTTTGCACTCTTATCTTCTGATAAACTCTATTGTCCATTATTTTTTGTTGAGAACATTATAACTGACATTATTTACGTAGACATGTTGGAAAACTAATTGCCATTACTACAACACTCTATGAACGAGGTATTTTAACAAGATTGTGATTCTCCATATTTTATTCGCAAAGTTATATCTTACCTTAATCCCACCATGACTAACCCCCTGGCCACCGATCTGCTGATCTGATGTTAAAGACAAGGTTTTTGTTACATCTCTTCTGATAAGCCGAAATGACCTCCCATTACAGATAATAAGAACTCATGTTGAACGTTTTATTGAATAGTTTTAAACTAACTTTTTATTTAAATTTTACCAGGAGCGGTTTTATTAAAAAGTAGTACAGTACCAAAAGTAATAGTAGTGATTGTCGGTGATTCCGCCATCACCTTTATTGGTGATTTATTACACTTATTGTGATAAACAGTGGTCAGTGATTTCATCGTTCGCTAGAGCTGATGTTTGCCATTTTTACTATTGTCAAATTTCAGTTCTTTCGATTACGATAGCTAACACTTTTTTAACAGTGATTTTGGTGATTCCGCTGATTTTACATACAAAACTTCTCGTATTGTTTGAAATTCAGAAAATTTGTAGACATAGTTTTTTAAAGCATAAATTGTATACAATTTCTCTTATATATTGTTCACTATATTTGAAAGTCAAATGATTTTAATTTAAAGATAATTGCTTGGAAGCTGTGTGAGTCTTCTACATAAAAAAAATAAACGTAATTCAATTCTAAAACAAAAAATATGATATCAATTTTCGATTTTATGAGTAGTATTATAAATATTTTCGAATCGCAAGTTGCTGTTAAATAAAGAAAAAAATGTTAATCAATTTTTGATACCATGGTCAATTTAGTATAAAACAACCATATATGAGATATTGTACTCAATTTATGCTCTACAAAAATTATATCTTGATAATTTTTAATTAGTTTCGTATTTTTCTGTGTAATTAACAAAAGTACCCAAAAATCTCATTTGTCTAATTTAAAAAATAAATTCTTTTTTTATCGTAGAATAATTTAAAATAACTAGTGAAAAAAAGTAAAAACACTAAGTTAGTTAGTAGTGACTTAGATAATTTTAAGTTGTAAAAATTCCAGGTCTTTTCATTTTGTGATAAAATCCATATTTATAGAGTTAACAGAAAAATAAGACTTTACCCATCGGGGGGGGGGGGGTGGAATGTAAGTTGGGAGACCGAGCTTTTAGTTTTCTTAAATAATATAGTTCGGACAAAGTCTATAGAAAATTTCGTCTACCTGGCTATTTTAAATTTTATTTTGTAAAGTAATCTATTCTTTATATTTTAGAAGTAAGTAAATTTAAACCAATAAAACTCATTTATACAGCGGTAATAATTTTCTCAGCCTACATGATTTAAAGGTTATATTTTAGTTTTGATCGATACAAATGTAGTTTACATTACACTAAATCTACAAACACAGCCTAAATATCCATATGTGTTATTAAAAACAGTTAACATATGTTCAACAAAGTGAGGTTAAAATTAATGTTCGAGTCAGGTTGATTAAATAGAAGTTCAAAAAACTGAGACAATCATCTATCAATGAGTAAATAGGAATAGAGATGCAAGTCGACATAAATTAAAGAACGGCTCCCGTCTGCTTCAATATGAACATGTGCCCCAATTTTAAATGTTTTTAACTTCAGTTTGTTTGTTTTTAAATCCACAATCTCCCCCCACCCCACCCTCTCCTCCCAACACATCCTTCTTGTCTAGACGTCGTCTGGTTCCTTTACACAAGAGCTCGTCCTGTACTAGGTTCCTTAACTACTACCTTTTGAAAAACATTGATCCCTTTTAAGGAAACCTTTCAGACTTTATGTCTGTCTATATGATGTATTAAGACGCTCGACTGCTTTGCCTTTAACCACTCGTGGATATTTGTTCCATAAAATTTGTAAAGTTTATTAGTGTTTGTTTTATGATTTATATTCAAAATAAATTAAATACAGAGATGGTAGAAAATTTACTCTTGGCATTAAATCAGAGAGAATATTTCATAGAGATATAAACATATATAGAAATACACAGAACAGAAACACTTCTGAAAAAGTAATATTTTATAACAAATAGGATATTTATTTCAAAATAATAACATTTTTAATAGTTATGAAATACTCCATTTACCACAACAAGCAAACACCAACTAACGACGTTTTGATGACTAAATTATTGTCTTCAGTTGTGTATAGTCAATAAAATGTTGGACCCTAATGGATACATTTATAGTGAGCAGCAATCCAGAGGTAACCCTACCTGAACCTACCATAGACCTTTCTTCATTTAGTCTTGGGTTAGATCTTCCTATCAAGATCAACCTTGTTCTCTTCAGACCCTGAAGCTATTCCAGAGTTAGGGTGTCTCGTTTCTTCCCAATTTGTAAATAAAAAGAAGGTTAATATGACACAGCGCAGGGGGACAAATCCACAGTACGTATTTATGATCAAACCAGTTTCAATTACAATTAATAAATATAAAGAATTTCGGCGACGATAATTCGTAGTGCTGACCATTAATCACACAGATTTAAGAAGCTGTTGCATTAAGAATTTTTTTAATATTGAAGAGGTTGTAGTATTTGGTTGCATTCTAAAAACTTTAAAATGTTAATTATTATATATCGAATGATATCATTTTTAAAGACATTTATTATACAAAAATTTTGATAAAAACACATTTTTGATTTTACCATTTATTTAAAAATGATGGCAAGTAAAAGATAAAATAGACATTACGTACACTAATTTAGATTAAAAACTACTAATACATTTTATAACCCTTTACCTACTTCATTAATAAATTGTATTTTTTATTTTATTTTATATGTACATACTTTTAGTTTTTGTTATATTGTATACATTGGTTTTTTTTTTTTTTTTTTTTTAGTCTTAAATTCACTGCAATCTCAGTTTCAAGAGACTTCTAGATTTTGTCAGGCAGCGGTGTCACCTAGTCATATGTGTGCCTTGAGTAGCACAATATTTATAGACGAGTAACAACTTAGACATTTAAACTTCGTCTTTTGGTGTGTTGGTTTGTTGTGGAATTTGAACTGTTTCATTTGATTACGATTTTTTAAATAGTTTTGCTTAATATTTTCAGTGAATTTTTTTAACTAATAAAAACTTTCGAAAACAGATATTTAACGATCCTCAAAAATCATGTTTTATAAAAAGGAATTTCAGTCTTCTCTTTTTAGCTAATTTTAAACTGCAGTCTATGGTTTATGAATGTTTGTTTTCTATAAATGTATTTTTAAATTAATATTTCATTTCAAATTCTGATTTTGTTTTTCAAAAGCATTCAATTCCACGTATTTCAAAAAAATGTCCAACATTTTCCAGTCTTCACTTACTTTTAATTAAGTACAGAAAAATTAAATTAAGTACTTTAAATAAAAACTCAGAAGTACATTACAAAATAAATGTCCAACATTTTCCAGTCTTCACTTACTTTTAATTAAGTACAGAAAAATTAAATTAAGTACTTTAAATAAAAACTCAGAAGTACATTACAAAATATATGAAGTAACAATGCAAAAACTTTGTAAACATAGTGATTGAAACCACCCTCATTTGCAAAGTTGTCACCCTAAAATGAACTCAGTTCATGACCCATACCATATGTTTTGAGTGGTTGTACAAATTTATATACATATTTTGTCAAATATTATTTCTGGACAGTAATTTCCTTTTAGCACACTGGTGGAGATCAATAATATTTACATTTCATCTAAAATTGAACGAAGTGAGTTGGAGCTATTTTAACAATTTTCGTCTTTTATAACAACTCCATGGATGATTTATTGGGTAATGACTACCAATGCGTTTTGTTTGGCTCGGTAAAGGTTACATTTTAGAAAAACATTATCAAAATCGTAAAGACTTGATTTTAAAATATCGGAATTACAGGTTTTTGTCTTTAAAAGCTAACTCCAATTTTGAGTTATCGAAAAAGTTGGAGGGGGTTGTATTAAGGTTGCATAAAGACAAAATATTCCCACATACCAAGTTTTATCAAAATAAGTTTGCATGTTAGAACTGCAGAGCAGTACGATTCTTTTCAAAAACAAAATTTAAGTCCTCAACGGATTAAGATCTAGATACCACATTTTACATAATGGTTTTTTATTAATTCCATAACTCTTATAATTATACGCTTGCGTTATTTGAACACCAGATATCTTGAAAATCAGCGATCTTACAAAAACATTACAAGATACAAAATGTTTAGACCTTAATGTTAAACATTAAATCTTCATTTTATTACATTTTGTTGAGATATCACAAAAAAAATCTTGCTAATCACTAGACCATAAAAGATCTTTTTTCGGCCATACAAAGTTACGTACCAGTCAAATAAATAACTGTTTTTAAAACTTGACTATTAAAACATTTAGACTTGCAAAACATTTTGATAAGATCTTTTTTGTGTAGAATTTCGTGCTCTTTATTACCTTGGCTATTAATGTAGTGTACCAAAATAATATTAATGGAGTTATAACAAAAACACTTGATTCTTAAAGTTGAACTCATTAAATAATTTTAAAACTCTCTATATACACAAGTAAAGATTGTTTTAATTTTGTTCTACACACCAAGATCTACGTACATTCGAGCAAAATAAATCTTAGGATTAATTAATGTGAACTATTATAGATATTTTTCCTCTGCACCTAACTTAATACGACATTTAAAGTAATTTTGTCGTAAAAGTTAAATTTATAAAAAAATTGAAGTAAATATGTTGATTACGTCATCAAAGTACAGGACCACAACATATGCAATTACTCGATGTTTATAATTTACTATTTCAAAGAACAGTCCTGTCCTTGTGAAGGATCATCTCCGGAGCTTCTGTCAAGACTTATTTGAGACTACCGTTGTCATGTAACCGAACACAGATGTAGCGGCGATGTTCCAATGGAATCATCTGTGTCCAATGTAGTACTTTGTGCATAGATCCAACTGAATTATCTACTCTGTGCGTTGGAGAACACCGAAGTTGAATCAGTTACTGTATTATGTGAGATGCACTAAAAACCATCTTTTAATTTCAGAAATAAATATTATTCTAGGATTAGGTCATTTTAAATTAAAGTTTACAAGACTTATTAAATTGTATAAATAGAGTTTTACAATCTTCTCTCGTAAAGAGTTCGGAGTTTAAATTATTATAACATTATATATTTCTGTTCAGGCATACATAATTGTGAGCTCAATTTTCAACCATTCCACCTTTCATACTTAGTAGATAAAAAGTTAAATGTATGAACTAGGTTAACTTTTACCAAGTGTCCTAAAAGCCCCCCCACCTATTATATTTTTTTATTAATGCAAATAGACAGATTTGCTTTGGGGAAAGTTTGGATAACCAAAGTTGGAGTTTTTTGAAGTATCAACATTTTCAACCCTTACCCCCAAAATGGGGTAGTTTGGGGTAAGTCAAGAATTTTAAATAGCAACCCCTATTGAGTGACACCTCATTTTAATGGCTTTATAAAAATAAGAATAATGACGTAAACTAAAGGTCTCCAAGTTCATCCTATCCAACATAGCGACCAATCGAATTGTGAATGTTTACCTACAAACTCCGGTTATTTTCATTACATTACAAACTGCTCTATGTTGGTAAAATGATGGTAAGAACCTTGTTTTTTTTTAGCTCAGATTAAGTTCTCGAAATGGCTACCATTTACTCTTGGCATAAATAGATTCTGGACTCAAAAGCTTGTTGTACATTTCCGGTGTAGTTATTAACGTAAGATTCACAATTCGATTGGTAGATATGTTGGGTAGGATGAACTTAGAGACCTCTAGTTTGCGCCATTATTCTTATTTTTAAAAGGCCCTTAAAATGAAGTATCACTCAATAGGGGTTGCTATTTAAAATTCTTGACTTAACCCCCCCCCAAACTACCCCATTTTGGGGGTAAGGGTTGAAAATGTTGATACTTAAAAAAACTATTCCTTTGGTTATCTAAACTTTTCCCAAAGCAAATCTGTCTATTTCCACTAATAAAAAAAATAATAATAGGGGGGGGACTTTTAGGACACTTGGTATATTACACAAGACCTATCAATTCAACAAATCCTTAGGATCCGTATGTTAAACCAAGGACCCTTATAATTTAACGCACTTGTCTGTCAGTCTGTCTATCTGTAAGACGTCAACACAGACAAGACGATAAATCCTATAATATTATTTCAAAGTTTGCATTTATATTCTTTGTATTGCCTCACATATAGGAAAAATATAGCGGTAACAAAAAATGACTTTAGAGTAGATAAGAGTTAAATATATATATATATATATATATATATATATATATATATATATATATATATATATTATGTGTTGGGTATCAAATAAAACTAGAACTTATTCTGAATAAGAATATGTATGTTTATTTGACGAAAACATTAATATCTTGGCGCTAGGCCAAATTGAAAGTGTCAGATATCACTCCCCCTCACATCTAACACACGGTGTTATTTAAAACATTATTTGGATTTGAAATTAAATTGCAGTGCCAAATCATATATCGTTCATGCACGAGGAGAACGTCATAAGTCAAAAACACAAATTTTACAGGAGAGCGTTTCAAAGTTTGCAATCTATATAACAGCTTACCTGGTCCATATTTTTTAACTTAAAAGCTATGAAGTTAGAATATTTTGGTTTTTACCTCAGTTATAATTAGCTGTAATTGGAAATCATAAAAAGAAACAAATAAATAGTATTTGTTTTAAAATAAATTCCTACTTGTGACATTTTTCCTGAAGAATTTTTTTTTAAATCTTTGGTTTAAGTCGGGTTTATAGTAAAACTAAGTAATAAAATACAAAACAAAAAGAATATTATATTTAAATTAAAACTTACAAAAATTATTTATAAATTGAAAGTACTTCTATATTAAACTGTGTTCTAATCATAGTTCTTACAAGTTTTGATAAAATGACGCATAAAATGGCGGTATGACCAGTTTATTCACTAATTCCATCAAGTCTTTCTTTTTTCTTTCTGGTTTTAGGATGATTTCCATGTTTCCCTCGTAAGTCTGAGGAGACAGAAGCTCCGGTGATTACACTTTTCTTTTCAATAACGGTTCGAATCGGGCGACTATTAATAGCTAATGTAGACATGAAATATTGTTTCCAAACTCGAACCTTTTGCCCGTTTTTTGAAAAGTAAAAGGCATTATTTTCTTTGCGATAGCTATCCTCTTTTTTATAACTGTATCGAGGAGTTATGGCCTGCATACTCATCAAAATAAAACTTCGTTGCTTATCAACATTCGATAAAGACCAATATTCGTCAAGAATTTGTTGTCGCTCATCATTGGTAAATTTTGTACTACATTTTAATCTACATTTTTCACCACAGGATTCTCTTAAGATTTTTTCCTCAAAGACCTTATGAGTTTTTGACGAGGAAGTATATGCTTGACCCGAATTTCTGAGTCGCTTGGCAGTATTTTTTTCCACTTATCTGGATCAGCTTTTCGTTTTCTTACATTCTTTATTGTCTGTGAACGAACATCTTCAATTTCAATTTCATTTTGAGATTTTTCTTTTTCAATGTCTGTATCTATTGGAACTGCTTCACTTACCTTTGAAGGCTTTGTTTTTGTTTTCGTTACACTTCCCTTTCTTCGCTTGAACTACTTGATGATTCTGAAGTATAGTTCGGATCTTTGTCTGTATCTTCCTCTTCGGAATCGTCAAACCGTAGCGATGTCAATACTGTATAAGTCTTTTCTGGTAAGTTAACTTCTTTATTTTCTTCTGAAACAATAACAGATTAATTAGTTAATTAATTATAGTAACATAATAAGGATGGATATGAATAGACTGACCAGAAAAATATGGAAGATTACTGGAAGGGACAAGGGAAAGACAGCGATTAAGTGGGCTGTTGAAATGGGAAAAGATTGGTTCAACATGGGAATCAAAATTAAAGTAGGGGACAAATACAATCCAACCAATATCCCAGAGATTATGGAGAGAATAAAATACCAAAAGAATTCATACCTTCTTTTAAATTGTAGGAAGACCCATTGATGGAGCTCGTCTCAGGCTTATCAGAAATACATATTATCTCAGGATGAACAAGGCTTTTATTTATAGTGCTATGTTGTTCACCCTCGAGGTCTGCTTCTATGCTAGGGTTTTCAGGTTGACTCCCGAAGTCTGTCTCATTAGAATGCTCACGGTTGTGACTAGGCTCCCACGAAGACAATTCATTGTCAATATTTTGTTGTCTCAATAGTTTCAAAATTAGTTTCCCTCTACTTGCCATTATCTGAAAAATAACGCACATTTTTACAAAGAGACTAAGGAGCTGAGGCAGACATTTTCTCGTAACCACACTGTATCAATAATTATTGTTAAAAAATATAGGTAAAATATATTCTTTTATTTCAATAGAAAAATGGCATATACTTAAAATAATACAAAATAGGCATCACTTATTTGTGGAGAAAAATGACACAACTGAAAATAGTGCGTGTTAAAGAAGGTTTAGTAAATATTTATTTTATGGAAAAATGGCACAATTAAAAATAAACTAGATCTACAAGAAAAAGTCCACTCACCTGTTCTGGTAAATTGGCTTAACTCAAATTGTGACACTTTTCTTGAAACTTGTACACTCACTTTGACAATTAATGTTTAATCACGAATACTGGCACAAGTCGAAATGTGACACTCTTCGTCATAAAATAATTATAAAAAATCAACACAACTAAAAATGTGACAATTTTGCACAGAAAAAATAGGTCCTTTTCTTACGAACCCTGAAGGCCAACTACATATTTAGAGTAGTGACGGTTTTCTACAGGGCGCAACATGAAAATATGCTAGTGGAAAAACGACACTAGTGCTATCTATACGGATAATTTTGAAAATACAGATGTGACGATTTTCTACAATAAAGAGAGGCTAATAGCAAGTGTTTTTGTGTAATAATTTAAATTTTGAAAAGTTTTGAGTTGTGACGTTTTTCTTGTGCATGAACGATATTATAGTTTTTTGTATGACGGCACAATTAATTAACTACAAAATGAGAAATGCGTAGTGTATAAGTTTCAAAAGTAGTTTATGTGAGATGTGAGACAAACAATTCAATAGCTATTAAAAGATGGATTGTATTTCCATTGATTTCTCTTTATTAGGGTCCCTGGTGAAATCCAGGATCCTCATAATTTCACGCGCCTGTAAATGACTTCGACTTTATAAACACCTGTGATTATACGGCCACGGATCCAAGTTGTGTAGTTTTAGCATACGGTTGTTTATTTAATTTAAAGAAATGTAATACAAAAGAAGCATTGACACAAATACGCTTATGAAGAGGCTAAACAAATATATCGAAGAGAATGGTAAGTATAACAAGAACAGAATTTTAGGAAAACAATGGGGTGTAACGCATCACATATAGGACAAACTGGAAGAGTTTTAAATACAAAATCTACAGCACATATAAGTACTTATAAAAATTAAAACAATGCAATAGAACTATTAGATGAAACACATATACCAAAAGAAAGGAAAGATTCTTTGAAATTATTAAATAGTTTTGACCATGTACTTTTGCTGAGGACGCATTTATGGCACAAGCTAATGTAAGTTTAGAGTTATATAAAAGCACATATTTTTTCAAACAAGGTGTCCATAGTTCATTTTCATTTTTTGACTGTCATTTGAACATTCATAGGAACGATTAGTTTTGGTTCGTTCTTAATTAGTTTTGAGGTTAGTCGAGTTGTAAATTCTGTGCAATGTTTCGTATACAGTAGTTTGTTTTACAAAGCACTATAAAACATTGATTCAGAAATCAATTAAAATTTCCCCTTCACAGCGAAGTTATCATCATACGGTGTCATAGAAGATTTTCTGTTTCTCCAGGATTTTTGGCTTAAGTATTGTTATTTTAAAAATACAAATAAAACTGCTCACAAATTTTTAGAAAGATGTAGTTAAGTTTTGATGAGATGAAGGTTAAGAGTGAGGTACTTCTACAGCATCAATACAAATTGTAGAATAAAATAAATACAATGTATGCCATAGCTAATATTAATTGGTGTAGATTTTCACAACGTTAAAACTTAAATATTGTAAATACTGGTTGTATTTATAGCGGCATTATTTTCATACTTAAATACAATATTATAATTTATTATCACGTACTATCTAGTAATAATTAAATAAGTATGTCATAGCCGTTATTTTTGTTTCAATGATATTACAATAAAATTATAATGTTGTTTGTAAAACACTATCGGTTCTATGTACAGCTGCATTTAGTTTTTCATCGATTTTATAATTTAAATACAATATACATAATTTTTTTAACAAATCATACGTAACAATTTTGTTTTAATATCATATAGATCCTATATCATAGCTGTATAGGCCTACCACCACACAAATATAAAAAATAATGTAATGCTTTAGAATTTTTGTTGTACAAGGGATATAATCCCGGGAGAACTTCACCGCTTTATCCCAGGAAAACCGGGTAACTTTGCACTGGGTGGCGGGCCATAAGGGAGTAGAGGGGAATGAGATGGCGGACAAACTAGCTAAACAGGGCACTGCATCAGAGTTTGCAGGACTTGAGCCCACTGTAGGAATATACCTGTCTTGCCAAGATGACCATGAATAGGTGGGTTCATGCACAACACCAACTAAAATGGAAAAGCCTAAGGGGCACAACCATAGTAAATTATTATTGAAGTACATCCCCCCAGCTAATCGAGAGAAGATGATAATGACCCGAAATAGGGGACTACTTAGACATATTACGGGACACTGTCGTCTGAGAGTGCATTTACGGAACCTATCAGGACGAAACTGTGTGTAGACTGTGCGGGAAGGATGAGGAAACCACATAATTTTCAATTATGAGGCCCTGACCAATGAGAGGTAAAAGGTTTTTGGATTCCAAATTCCTGGGGAAATAACGTTTGGAAGAGCTGATTAGTGGATTAATTAAACTCGTAAGTGGAACAAACCTGCTAAGCTAGAATGAGTAGGCTTTAGTTGCACAATAGGTCGCGATGCCAAGGCTGGTCTCTAAACGCCCCCTTAAACTTCAAACATCAATCAATACTGTTGAATGAAATTAAAAGACAACAATTTTGTAATCAGGTGTAACGAAACATTTTAATTAGATGGATTTAAAAGAAATGATCAAGTACTTTAACAGTCTTGAGAAAATACGTAAATAATCTGTCATTTAAAAAAGATACAAATATTATAGCTAATTTACGGGTCGGCTGGAGTCCAGCGTCGTCATAACTAGCACGTGAGCTGTAACGTAAAGCTAGAGTTACAAGATATCCATGTGTGGGTGGTTTGCAAGGACAGTTTATCTCGTACGATATTAGTATCATTGTTGTCAGTAACCAATATGGCCGTTGTTACAGTTTCCTTGCTATTGGTGGAAGAATGTACAGAAGGTTTTATGACAGAATATCCACATATGATGTTAAAAAAAGGTGAGATGAGGGTTGCTTCGGGATATTATTTTCGAGATAGTTCATGGACAACGAGAAACAGTTTCGTGAATATTTCAGACGCAGTATATAATTATTCCAAACTATCATTATGTACATTGATGAAGATATTTCTATGAAACTAGTGAATTACAATTTTTCATCTCGGACAAGTTTAGATCATAAATAACTGGATTATTTTCAAACTAAATCTATGAGTTCCTCATCAAGTTCCAAGGTGAACATTTTAAACACCCTAACCGTGTCTCAATTGTTTGTCGTTTATTTTATATTTGAGAAAAGCTAGTGCAATGTTTTGCACCGTTTGGTAACTCCAGAAGCTTTTCTTTTGTTTTATAACGCAAAATCTGGTCGTATTAAGACCAAAACGCAAAATAACAATTTTGTAAAAATCGGCTATAACGAGTTGATTTAATTGGAGCCCGGAAGGAAACACAAAGTTTTACGGGTCACCGTTTCCCCAAACCCGACGAGTTGGGAGTGTTAAGAGAGAAAATAAAATAAACCATAAACGCAGTCTTTATATTAAAATAGAAAAATTAGCATAAGCGGTATCCCCCAAATTTAGGTGAAATATGAAGGTTCATAACAGACCGTCGATGCCAAATTGGACGTAAATGAAAATTTCTGTCGGGTTCGATTTTGATCAAATTTTCTCAAATGTACTCTTAATATTTGAATAGAAAAACATTTCACTGAGCTTTCCACAGAACCAAATACAAATCCAAACTAATATTCGTGAACTTAAGGATTTCACTAAACCACTGAGTTTTTCTTTGTGTGTTCTAATCGGAGACAAGTTTGTAACCCCACCGTTAACTTTTTAAAATTGAAAAAAAAAAAAAGATATATAAAAAAAAGTCAAAGCTCGATTTCCCTTTTCCCATAAAGTCGTAACAGAGGTAAATTATAATTGATTGAAATCGGGATTTTTAATGACGCGAACAAAGTTACTGTCAGGTATTACTTAACAGTAATTTTAATTTTCATATTTATATTTATTTTATGGAAATTGATGAAGGAGCTTTTATATTTTGTCTTTTATATGGACTATTGTGATTGGTTCTTCACCGATAACTTCTAAAAATCACTTTTACAGTTCAAGAGGACGGACCTTAATCAGATATATATGTGAAAAACATGCACATTAAAATTTTAACAGATCATATAGAAAATGACTGTATAGAAGCAGTCTGGTGTTTCAGGCACCTGGGAAAGATGAATATCTGGGGATCGAAGCGAAGAAGCAGAGTTAAGGAGAAGGATAAATCTAGCCAACAAAGCCTATTTGAAGCTCATCTCCACCTTTTAAGTCAATGGATAATTAGAGCCGGACAAAAATGTACTTATAGAAAACCATAGTGCAATCCATACTATGCTATGATATAATGCAAAGAAGAGGACTAAAAATGTTATTCCAAAGGAAGCTACTAAGGATCGGTTTTAGTTACTCCATGTAAGTGGAGCTTACGGTATAGCAATGAGATTGATATACTGATATTTCAAAGAAGCAACTCTATGAAGATTCAGGAGGTTGGAATAGGCTGACTATATTGTGAGAATGGACAATAAAACCAATTATCAGAAGTATGAAAGGTGTAAGATCAAAAGACAGTCGAGGGAAGAAATGGGAGGATATTGTTGCTGAAATAGAGACAGATGAAAAGGCAGTATAAAAGGAGGTTAAGGAAACTGAAGGTTAAACTAAAATTAAAATTTGTATTTCATATTTTTCCTCAAAACAATTTTTCTTGTTTATTAATTAGGAATTATATTTTGTTTAACAATAAATTGAACAGTTATTTTTTTAAAACTGTAAATATATATAATGATGAAAACAAAAATAACAAAGTTTTGGGAAATACCGCAGGAATAAATTGCAATTTTATAACATGATTATTATTCAGGATAACAAACAAACAGAACACAATTCTCATAAAAAATACGCCCAATTATCAGACGCGTTTCAACGACAAGGTCGTCCTCTTCAGTGATACACGAGCTACACAATCAAACTATAACTAAATTATAACGTTGCGCCGAACCCCATATTTATACTGAAGAGGGCGTGGCTTATTATTTTACAATGCCAAGGCGATAGTACGCTTCTCGTGTCAATTTAACTAACTAAGATTCAACATATAGCTAATACTAGATAATCGAACTAACCCTACTTTAATATTATACATTACATTTTACATTAATATAGAATTTTGTATAGGTCCTAGTTCATTATTTACAATTATGTTCTGGTACTTATTAATATAAAAAGTCTGTATATTTATACAAACTGAAGGGGGCCGTGGCTTATTATTTTACACTGCCAAAGCAATAGCATTATTAAAACATTGAATGGAGTTATATACATTCTCTTACTTAAATTAAAGTCTTGCAACCCTATTTCTGGATGGTAGAGAAACAAAAAATAATTGAATTTTATACAAGTTCTATAATTTATCGTATTTTGCAATCATTTAAAGTTGAGTAACAATGAGAAATGTCTGACGACACGTAATAGAATAAACTGGTAGTTTGAGAGAATTTAACGCCCCGCGGTATCAAACAGTTAAATACGAAACTTTGTTATACTTTGATAGCAACAGACAAATTTAAATCTTCCAACGCTTATAATAATGTACCAACTTTCTTTCCCAGAGGTTGTAAATTTCTCCACAACTTTCAACTTGTTTAATTTTCTTTTAAGGTGAGAGAGTTTTATATTTCTTACAGTTTATAGAAAGGGTTGTTTTTATATCCCAGACTTAAGGGTGTAAAATAAACTTTATCTTTAGTGAGAGTAGTTACTTGATAGTTCGTTTTATTTATTTTCAAAATAATCATCAACCTATTTTATTTTATCAAACAGTACTTAATTTTATTAACTTACGTTTAGTTAGATGTTTTAAAACTAGATATGGCCGTAGCGTATTGACAATAACATTCCTTTAACTTTCTCACACATATATAAAAAACGAAAATACTAACCATAATATCCTTTGCTATAATTGTGTTTATAAGTCAGAGAAAAAAAGTATTTTATTATTGAGCTTCTCCACATATATTACTCATTATATAAAAGTTACCCCCTCCTCTTCTGTCATAACTCGTTCTAAGATTAAATATTATTTGAGTAAATCGAATTAAAAATGACAGTACTAAAGTTTCATATTTGAAAGACATTTCCTTTCCTTTTTTTTCTTCAAATTTTAGAGTTTAAAACAAATTAAAAATCTCATGCGATTTGCCTAAAATTAGCTGTAGAACGCCAGATATTCCTTCAACCACTTTTTAGGTTTTCTTAAATATGTGGGAAAGTAAGAGCCTAGATTTGTGATACAATTTCCGTTTCCTCTCCTATGAAATCGTATTCCGATATCTAAGAAATGAACGTCAATATAAAAGAAAGATGAATTCCGACTGGAATATTAGATCTAAAATTAATCGGAATCTGATGTCGGACTATACTCCATTTCATGGTTAGTTTGTCAGTCCACGAAATGCATTGACTATAGCAATAAAGTATTTTTGCTGCACTAATTTAAATTCACGTTTAAAAGGAAAAGTATTGATTTGTTTTTATTTAAGTTCGATATTATTTAGACTTATCTTTTCAGAATATGTACTGTGTTTATGTACCATTTTATTTTCGATGTTTCAGTATGTTGTTTTTAGTTGCGCAATAGTGTAAAATCACTCCATTAAATATATACTGTCTACTAAAAGTAAAACAAAGTTTAGAATTGTACGTAACACAAGTTGTAGAAATTTACAATAATCCAATACGCGGATGCTCAATATGTCTCAAAATAAAACTAGTAGAGTACTAATTGATTAGGTCAATCGCTTTCTTAATAACATCAGTAGTATGGTGAAAATAGCGTTGTTTAGATTGTCCACAACTTCATTTGTTTATTTAATATTTAAAGCAAAATTATCATTTTTTTATAGTAGGCCTATACATTTTTGCTTGTGCAAAAAATATAAATCATAAGAGCTGAAGTTGTTTAAATTTTAAATTATTTTACTGTTATTAAATACCAAAACAATAAATTTTGAATATCTCATTTCATATTTTCAGTGTTACCATCGTAACAATAATGTGAGATATATAAACACAAAATTAATACTGAACAAAAGGAGTTATATTTCATTACAACGTAATTATTCGCTTTTGAAATAATTAATTTTAAAGAAAAACTTGTGAATATTATTCTTGGGAAGAAGTGAATGCAAGTAGCCTACTAAGGGACATCGTAAATACATGTAAATATCTCCGACAAAAAAAAGATAAATTGACCTCAACAAAGAGCATTCGAAAATTGTCATATGTATTATATTTTTATTTATTTATTTAATTCCTCGGTTTTTATGAAATAGAGTGAATTTTTATTATGAATGTGAGTACGGGTGAGACAATTCCGAGGAATCCAAGCTGGATCTACACCTTTTCATGTAATCTTAGGTTAGATCCTCCTCTTTCATCTTTCCTATTAGGTCTCTCTTGAGCAACTCTGGCTCTATTAGAGAAGGCGGCGGTGACCGAGAGGTGGGTGGTTGACTATCACATGAGCCTCCGACAATAGTCATTGTCTCGTGTATTGATAAAGTCGACTTCCTTTGATGTGAACGTTGCTATGGAGATAGATTTGACTCTACGGGGTGGTGTTAACCCTCGCAACGTTCAAAAACATGTCGAACACGCAATTATAAAATTTACATAAGTAGCTCCTCTTTAATTAAAGTCAAAGCATTGTTTGTAAACGGGTTGAGTCACAAATTGACTTAACTTTAAGATGATGTTCACTCGATGACTTCATAAATTGCGATGAAATGCTTGTTAATCAGTTTGGGTGTCAAAGTCATATGATGAGGGAAGTAATGTTATAATGGGAGTAGTGTAAATGAAAAATGTAATTATCTAAAACTAAATTCTCTTAAAATTTTAAGATTGTAAATTTAAACCAACCACTGCTACTATTTAAATAAATTATATAATTTCGATATCATAACATTGGTATTCAATGGTAAAAACTACAATTAATATCGTCTCTGTTGAAGTTAGAGCTACGAGGTGTAGGAGCTGTTCGTAAGGATTTTGGGCGTAAATTACTTTTTCTTTTAGGTAGTCCACGGATGCAAGGTAGAAGTTAAAAAAATTTTATAAACAAGGGTGAGTTTTTGATAAAACGTTAACTATGTCAAATCTGTCAAAAAATATTTTGTTTATATACAAATCACTATGACCAAAAAAAAACCACAAAATTGCGATGAATAAATATTAGAGACTCTTAAGCTTAAAAACAAAAGGCACAAACTTACAAGACCCTCGCTAATAGAGGAATGTCCGTTATGAGTACCTTTAAATTGTTACGCAAAGTATATTTATTATTTGACTTATCCCACTTTAAAACTCAAAATAATTTATATATAAAAAGACAAAATAGATGAAATGATTTGTGAATCAGTGAGATTCTGAGGTGTTGTAAACAAAATTATATATATGTGATGTGGTAGGATGGCAATTTAAGATGTGAATATTTTGTATGCATATAGCTAAGGATCTTAGCTGAATCCAGAGGTAGCCCTGGTAGTTGGCTCTATATAATAAGGTAAAAGTGTAAAATAATTTGGTGATACAACACGATGGAAAAAATAGTATAATTTAGCAAAGAAATAAAAGAGTAGAAAGAATCTCCAAACCGTCAAACCCAAGGTGAAGATATTGCTCCAGATCCGTCCACTACGTGTTCCTGGTAGTATTATGATTAGTGGTATATTGTTCTGGTTGAAGATAAGAATGAATGGAAAAACGCAAAACTCAAAACTAATATCACTAGAATCCCTGTGGAGTTTTGTGCCAATTGTATCTTCTGTTTGACATAGGGAGTAAGTATTATGTTTAGGATAAAATCATGATGAAATCTGGAAGGTGTCTTGAGAGTAACTATAAAATTAGTTTGTGTTTAGAGTGTAATACAAGTTAGATGGGAAATGTGGGATGAGCGAAGTAATCTGAAGGTTTTACGATAGGTGAGCCTGGTGGTCACAGGGAACGACAAAGTCTCTATTACTATTTAATTAATGAAGGACAAGAAATAGTTTGATACATATTTTTAAAGAAATTGTAAATATATTTCAACACGATGTATATACATATACGAGCACACACACAATTTAAACCAACATTTTCAACTGTTTTATCGAAGCACTGATGACAAAAGAATCACAAGTTTATAAAGTGGTAAACTTGTTTTCTGTCAAAGAATAGATCGCAGTTGGTCTAGTGGTTAGTGCGCTCGCTTTGTATTAAAACATCTCCGAGATGGTTCTACTCAGGGTGCTCAAACAGTTACGGTGTTAATCCAACATTGATAAACAACAATGTTAATCCAACATTGACTAACAACAAGGTTAATCAAAAATAATTAATAATAATGTTAATCCAACACCGATTAACAACACTGTTAATCCCACACTGATTAACAACACTGTTAATTCAATATTTATTAACAACACTGTTAATCCAAAATTGACTAACAACACTGTTAATCTCACATCGATTATCAACACTGTTAATACAGCATTGATTAACAAAAATGTTAATCCAACATTGAATAACAACACTTTTAATCCAACATTGATTAACAACTATGCTAATCCAAAATTGATTAACAATAATGTTAATCCAACATTGATTAACAACACTATTAATCCAACATTGATTAACAACAATCCTAATCAAGCATTGATTAAAAACAATGTTAATCCAATATTAATTAGCAACAATGCTAATGAAGCATTGATTAAAGACGATGTTAATCCAACATTGATTAAAAACAATGTTAATCCAACATTGAGAGTATGTATAGTAAGGGCTATGAATGGTAGCAATCTCTGATCATTAAAGCGAAAATTATGACGACGAGAACTTGAATCACTTAACGAATAGTCCTAGTCCCACAGGAGCTGTTGAGCCAAGGTTTTATTAACCCTTTATCGATCGCGGTCAAATAGTCATGAACTAAATAATAAAAATATAATTAATAGCCTAACTTATAATTTATATATA
This sequence comes from Aphrophora alni, assembly GCA_963513935.1. Classification (NCBI taxonomy): domain Eukaryota; kingdom Metazoa; phylum Arthropoda; class Insecta; order Hemiptera; family Aphrophoridae; genus Aphrophora; species Aphrophora alni. The sequence goes on along the minus strand of OY740773.1, from coordinate 43,629,731 downwards.
ACCAATGCCAAGAGGAGAAAGGAAAGGTGTAAATAGAACAAAGATTGACGTATGTAGTGAGATTGAGTCAAACCTATACTACCCAGACTCAGGTAATCGCGATTTATGTGTCCTAGGATTGCAAGTTAATCTAAATTAGTAACTGCCTTACTATAGTTTGCATATAGCTGAAAAGGTTTAAGAGATAAGGTCTGCTTAATATGGAGTAATAGTAACCACTTATAATACATTTTAATTTACACAGAAAGGGAAATATTATTTTACAGATGACTAAAATAAAAGTTCATAGATTTAAAAATAAGACATATCCTAATAAGACCCCTAATAAGGTGTAAATGGTAAATTAAGACTCTCATATTTTGCTCACAAATATATTAATATTTCCCCATTTACCATACTCAACTAGTGCTGTTCCATATCCCTGTCCACTTAAATGACGAAAGGAGTGGTCAAAATCAAAAGAATTAGCTTAGATTTAATGCGAAATGATTTTTGATTAAATTATATGAAAAATATAAATAAAGTGGTAAATATTTGCTGGCATATAAAACGGAATTTAATTGGTGACCAAATTTTTGAAACTGAGAAAAATCAAACTGCACAGTTATACAGCAAATCATGAATCGAACCAGACCCAACTAGGGTTCATGAAGCACGTGACATTCATAGCTTTAATTTACATTTCAGCCAGCAACCAATTACAATCCAGCAGGAATAGATTTATATATATTTTGAGAAAAAGTGAAATATGTTATCGGCTAAACACAAGATATCACCTGTTGGTACACTGCGTGGTTTCTCCGATCCGTGTCCGGTGACTCCCTAGTAACGGCCACTCTGTCAAGTAACGATAGAACCCAAACTGTTCCGAGGTCTCCGACTATATGGTATACCCCCCCCCCCCGTTTGAGTAAAGATTTTTTCGATTTTTCACAGCCAAATTAAAATTTTGATCTAATAATAATAATAATACGTAATTTTTTATTTTCAATACAAATTAGCCTATAAACAACTTTGAGATACGACCAAAATATGTGGACCCGCCATACTTGATAAAAAACTGTCCACTCCTTGGGTTGAACAACATTTAAAAAACCAACCAGATATTTCCTCGAAAAGTTTTTCATTGATATTTTGACCCATTACAGCTCTTTCTCTATACTACCACCCATTTGCCTATACAAAATAAAATATTAATGTAATAAAATGCACAATAAGAGGTATGGACACTGATGGAAAATATATATTTTCAATAAAAATGATATAATTAAATTTAATATGATATATTTCAAATGGCTGATTAAAATACGAAAGGAATTATTTTTATTTTACATATTTTATTTTCCTAACTTTTTTTATTCTGATAATATTTCTTTCTACTTCTTTCCGGACTATGAGAACTATTAGAAGGAGGTGAAAGGAAATGTTAATAAAATAATTTATGATGCGTCTTCCTCAATCCCGGACTAAACCCCACATTTATAGTTTATTAGTTTAATTAATGAGGCATTCACGGCTTCTAATTAATACTTACTATAATTACTGGAGTTGTTTATTCTTTACTTCTTGCTAGTGTTAATGTTAATGAAACTATAAAACTATTAAAATAGGGTTTTAGTATGGGAAAAAATAGGTTTAAAAATATTAAAAATAGGCGTGCAGACGAAATTTCTCAGACATTTAATATTCTCTAAGACAAACAAAAGATCCGTCCCAAATCTACACGCCATCCTTCCGGGGAACGAGGGAGGCAAAATTTCGTTAACTCTGTAAATTTGGATGTTATCAAAAAAAAATGTCAAAGTATCATGTGTTTTAGAACGCAAAATATGTTTAGTTTACAATAAAAAGTTACCAAAATACAATTTTTTTGAAAATAAGGATTTTATTTACTTTTAGCAGTTTTTCGCTAGTTACATGAAAAATACTAATCTAATTAAAAATTATCAGAACATCATTTCTATAGATATTAATTAATTGTGAATAACTTCGTACATATTATATTAAAATTTACTATCTAAACTGATTGATATCGTGGAAAATTTGAAACATAGAAGATTAATTAGAAAAATAACGTGAATTGGGATGTTTTTTGAAGTAGGTACAGAGGTCTAAAATTGTTAAACGCGGTCAATCTAGTTAGTAAAAAGAAATAATGTGTGAGAAGTTGAACACAAATTTTAAGCTCTACAAAATAAAATCTTGAAATTATTTGAAATTACTTGCCATGTAATCGGGACAATACTGTTGAACGACATACAATTTTTATTTTTCCAGGGCCTTTTTATTAGTAGATCAAGGAGTCGTAGGTTTGTATATATCACGTCGTCTAGATTCTGAGCGGGCCCAGTAAATGTAGAAATTCTCTACTCGCTTCATAACTAATAACTATAAAAAGTATCAAATTTTCTTGGGAGTGTTCGAAATTACATTTTATTTACAAAACTAATATTATCTTAGAGGCTATCCTCATGAGATAATTAAAAACCAAATTTCAAAAAATAAAACCATTATTTCAGATACACTTTTTAAGGATGATGCTAAAATGAACTAAATATATCCCTAGATTACACAAATTAAATTTTTTTTCAAACTTTTTGGAAGGTTATTGGAGATTCTAAAGAAACCATGAATCTTTTCCCAATCTCCTTCGTGTTACACGTATTTTCAAAAATCTCAAAATTTAATGGAAATTCTACGTTAAAATGTCAACCTAGGAACATTCCCCGCTTGTGCAACTTGCCTAATTATTTCTTTTAAAATTACTTTTTTTAAAGCAGTGTTACTGATAAATCTTACCATTAGAGGGCAAAGCACTGCCCGTTAGACATTACATAAACATCTAATCCCTTACGAATTATAATAACTAACCACCGTTTCAGTGTTATTGTACACAAAAACAAAGACAGGCCTATGCCTTTACATGCAATGGAACAAGACCTAAACTTTCAAAAATTGTTTTAGTTTAACAGGGATACAAAGAATTCATAGTTTTGAAAACAAAGAATATAATAAATTGAATTTTAAAAAATGTGAACTAACAAATGAACTATTTTTAATATGTAAATTCTCTGTTCCCCTAAACCTTCTTTTATTTAACCTATTTGGCAAATTAGTATTGACTTCTAAGTTCTAAAATCAACTGATCACATTGTTTTACAGTTTATTTATGTTTTGCGCTTAAATTGAAATATTTTACTGTGGGTAACGAAGTTAAAACATTCTCTACACTCTATTGTTTACATTTTCAACGATTTATATATACAAGAAGAAATACTTATAACCAGCTGGTATTTCCTGTACAAAAAATTTACATCAAAAACAAAGTTGAAGATCTACACTTTACATACCAGAACAGAGATATATTATGTGGTCACGGACGATACAAGTCTCAATAGCAAGAGCAGCAAAATGTGTGCAGGAATAATCATTCTGCTTAATCACCAAAATACATTAAATTTTAGGGTAAAACTTTTGAAACAAATTGATGGCTACCCTTGGATTTCATGAAGTAAGGAGTTCAATCCCAAAATACTCCAGTTCATGATAAATCGTATCCCGTTGTTGATGTGTTACCATGATGTCCTTTATGCGAGGAACTTAAACTTTGTTAAAACTATATCAGTATAGTTAAGCTCCTTTGAATGTTCCGAAACATGATTTGATACAAGAGTGACTCCAAAGAAAAAACTACAGTAATATAATAATTACTGCACGTCAGATTTTCAATGCTTTATATATATTTAACCCATTACGAGATTTACATTAAGTTCTGTATGAGTGACATTTATTTTAAGACAAATACGGATAAGAGGTAGTACTAGACACAAGTTATTACTATTATGTACGTTTATTTAAGATGCTAATACATTATAATGATAACTAGTTAAACCATGTCTTATTCTTTAGCAAAATTTGACAATCAAAATTGATGAAGTTTAATTTAACAAAAGTAAACAACTAAACAACAAAAAACAAAACATTACTAACCAAATAAATAATTGAACAGTTTAAGCTAAGAGAATAATATACAAGTATTCTCTTGGATATTATTCCAAGAGATAATAATAATAATAAGTATTGGATCTCTATTTATTTTCGTCATCGTTTTTCTTCTTTTCTTCTGCAACAAATATTTCGGCTTTCTTCAGTCAATCGGCAATTGAAAAATGTCCTCTTCCCCACATTCGTAATTAATATCTTTAGGGTAGAAAAAGTGCCAACATTTACGGTTACGGTTATTTAATTCTTCAATAAATGATATGAAAGAATCATGCATATAAGAAGTTAAATACGATGGTGTTGGAAGTGCGGCAGTGAAGTACAGATTCCATGCGAATCCAGATGATTGATTTTTTATTTTAACTGATATTTTGTTAAAATTACCTATAATCAGTTCTCGTCCATTCATGTTAATATTTTTCAAAGTTTGAAAAATCCGATCAAGTTTCCTTTGTATGTTTTCTAATTTTAACTTGTATTGGTAGTTGTAATCATCAATACACATTACAAAGCCTGACATTGTTAAAGTAGTGTTTGGGTGATAACATGCTTTCTCGACATCGCTTCTATTTGTGTTTTTATGAAGTTCGTCAGCTTGTGCTTGTAGGGATTGAGCTAACAGAATTGATTGTTGAGCATATGTGTACAACTTGAGAACAAATTCCTCAGACTGATTAATACCAACGCCAATAAGTCGATCAGGTTCCAGTAGTATTTGTGCGTTTATTTGAGAAGCATTTGCAGATGCAAGTACATCGTTGATGGCGAGTCTTATAAAATTGATAGGTTCTTGTAAACTTTCATTCATATTTACGATACCAGAATAATTCGTACCAAGAATAACGTTAGCAGTGGCTATGATATTTTGCACAGTTTTTGTTAAGGAATTGTTGAAATTGTTTTTACGATTATTCATGTTGAACACAGCAAAATCTAAAAGTTGATCTTTTGTGACTTTGCACTCACCATAGATGCGTTCTGCATTCATTTGTAATTCAAATTTTAGTATGTCATATTTGTTTATTACATCGATGTCCTCCCAATTATATAACAGTATAGTTCGGTTTCTTAATTGTTCAAAATTCTCCGAAAGATAAATTTCTTTTTGTATTGTAGCGTTTTTGTAGTAGTCACCAAAAGCTTCAGCTGCCTCTTCAACACATGCAACGAATTTGTACAAATCTTTATTCTTACAATTTTTAGCTACAGCAGACAATTTAGATATTTGGCTTTGTAACGATTCGTTCAGCTGATTGGCTAACTCAAGTTGACCCATTGTGTAACTGGTCGTATCTGGGAACGATTGATACAGGTTGTCAACCGCTTTTTGAAAGATGTTATCAGTTTCATTTGTTCTCTCTCTTTTAGGACAAACGATTGACAAAGCATACTCATGTATGTTAATTACAACATTTACAGAATTAAATAATTTAATTGCAGTGTTATTTATACTAACTGACAAATCTTTTAATTTCTTTGCTGAGATGCGTAATTCTTCAATGAATTGTGTGTACGGAGTGCTGTTGATTTTTAATTCTTGGTCTAATGTGAAGTCTAACATTTCAGTCGTATCGATGTCCTCCCAATTATATGGCTTCATCTGGAACACAAGACACATTAGCTTTACAAAAGATATTTTGTGATCTGTGGCAAAGTAAACAGATCATTTCTGTGGTAAAGACCAACACAAGAAAAAAGCTTCCCAAATGAATACAAAGTTTTTACATAAATAGATTGTTGTAAATTCGGTTGCCGTGGTTTGGTTGATTTTTTTTTTTTTTTTGTGCCTATTGTCGGTTCAAATTCGGTTGATGTACCACTATATTTCTGTTGTAAATTCCTTTTGTGTGGAATAGGTCTGTTCCAAATCCTGTTGGTGTGCCACTTTTTATGCTGCACATTCGGTTGGTGTAACATTTTTTCCGTTCTAAATATGATTGGGTGGAATTCAGATCAGTTACAAATTCTATACGAGTCAAAACCTGAGTACTAGTTTGTGCTTCCTAACCATTAATACCAACTGGAATGTCATACAAGAAATACTTGTATCAAATTCAATTTAAGTACTATTTATATTGAGAACAATAAATTATATCACAATCCATCTCTCCGTGTTGTATTTAATGAAGCGGTAAATATGCTTTTAACATCCGTCATGACTGTAACACCAGTCAAACCAAATGTAATGTCAAACTAGAAATGGTTGTATTTTAAGATACAATTCATTTTCTGTATTTCAAGAATTCTACAAATCAATATTTCTGTCATTTTTTGTAATTCAGGGGAACGATTCTCCTTTAGGGAACAAAATGTAGACCTCAAGATAAATATGGTCAGGGTAACGATGCTCAGCAAGGGAACAAAATGTACACCTCAAGATAAATATGGTCAGGGTAACGATGCTCAGCAAGGGAACAAAATGTACACCTCAAGATAAATATGTTCAGGGGAACGATGCTCAGTTAGGGAACAAAATGTACACCTCAAGATAAATATGGTCAGGGTAACGATGCTCAGCAAGGGAACAAAATGTAGACCTCAAGATAAATATGGTCAGGGTAACGATGCTCAGCAAGGGAACAAAATGTACACCTCAAGATAAATATGGTCAGGGTAACGATGCTCAGCAAGGGAACAAAATGTACACCTCAAGATAAATATGGTCAGGGGAACGATGCTCAGCAAGGGAACAAAATGTAGACCTCAAGATAAATATGGTCAGGGTAACGATGCTCAGCAAGGGAACAAAATGTAGACCTCAAGATAAATATGGTCAGGGTAACGATGCTCAGCAAGGGAACAAAATGTAGACCTCAAGATAAATATGGTCAGGGTAACGATGCTCAGCAAGGGAACAAAATGTAGACCTCAAGATAAATATGGTCAGGGTAACGATGCTCAGCAAGGGAACAAAATGTACACCTCAAGATAAATATGGTCAGGGTAACGATGCTCAGCAAGGGAACAAAATGTAGACCTCAAGATAAATATGGTCAGGGTAACGATGCTCAGCAAGGGAACAAAATGTAGACCTCAAGATAAATATGGTCAGGGTAACGATGCTCAGCAAGGGAACAAAATGTAGACCTCAAGATAAATATGGTCAGGGTAACGATGCTCAGCAAGGGAACAAAATGTAGACCTCAAGATAAATATGATCAGGGGAACGATGCTCAGTTAGGGATCAAAATGTACACCTCAAGATAAATATGATCAGGGGAACGATGCTCAGTTAGGGAACAAAATGTACACCTCAAGATAAATATGATCAGGGGAACGATGCTCAGTTAGGGAACAAAATGTACACCTCAAGATAAATATGATCAGGGGATGAACACAATCGTTACCTCTAGAGATATGATCCAGTGAAATGATCCTCAATAGACAACTTTGAAGAGAGACGCTAAGGAAATGATCGTCAGTAGGGGAACACAATAGACAACTCTGGAGACAGTCGCTAAAGAAAACAATCCTCAGTTTGAGGACATAATGTACACCTCTAGAGAGAGACGGCCAGGGAAACTATACTCAGTAAAGAAAAACTATAGAGAACTTTGGAGAGAGAGACGATACTGAAACATTTTATGGACATGATGGATACCTCTAGAGATAGGCGGAGAGGGAAATTATCATCAATAGGGGAACACAATAAACAACTCTGGAGAGAGACGGTAAAGAAATCTATCCTCAGTTTATGGACTAAATATGCACCTCTAGCGAGAGTCGGCCAGGGAAACTATCCTCAGTAAATCAGCAGTTCGTGGACGACTCCATAGCATATAATTTTCCGATACTGGAAATAAGTTTCCCACACATAAAGTATATAACGACAGTTTCAATATGTACGAAATAACGTATACTTAAATTTACCAACAAGATTTGTTTAGATTACGTTAAGGTGATGATCAGTACCATATTGAAGGTATGTCTTAACGTCATAGTGATTGGGGCAGTTCAGGAAGTAATGTAAACAATGGTAATGTCATAATTATGGTCTAATACATTATAAAGTTATTTTCGCTTTTTTAAGCAATTCTCTCACCTTTTGAGTGAAACATATCATAGGAATTTGTTGGAAATTTATCAACAGGTTTACTTTAGACGTGTATTTCAATAATTTGATTAAAACAACATATATTAATTTGGTTAGGTTTTAAATGCTCAAAAATATTTTCTAGTTGGATTAGATTAGATTAGGTACCAAAACAACATCTGCAATAGGTTGGGTTACAATTTATATTATTACCTTAGAAAACAAAACAAAACAAAATAATTACGTTAGGTTTTAAAAGGTTAAAAATAGTTTGTTAAAAATAATTAGACTACACCGTCAATGCCAATTATGTATATTGTTGTTGGAGCAGGGGGTAATTGATTTTGTAACTCAATACAAAAAAAAAATTTATAAAACTCAAAAATAGATAAAAATTAGGTCTATAAAACAACATCTGCATTAGGTTGTTACTATTTATAACATTATGTTATAGTAATTTCTAAAATAGGTTCGAAATAATACAAATATAAAGTTAAAATATAATTAGGATAGATTAGATATCTACGAGTCAAAAATCCTTTATCATAAGAACACAAAGTCAACGTTAGAGTAGGTTAACTTCTGCGTTTAGTTAAAATACTTTTTTCTAATATTATTTTAGAAGAAGCGTTATATTATTTTCAACAATTAGTTTACAATAATGCAAACAAATTTATATAAGGGTTTATTGTCAAAAATATAATGTTTGTCTATGATAAGAACCCAATGTCAAACATTAGGTTAAGTTTGATCTACAATAGCTTATGTTCCTATATTAAGTTCGAAAACTCGCTATATTATTATCAAAAATAGGTTCAAATTAGAATATAAAAAATAACAAATTGTTAGAATATGACAAGAACACATTTAGGATAGGTTTAAAACAAAACATCAGGGTAGGGTAAGATGTAATTTATATTATTTATTAAAGAGGCGTTATAAAAAAATTAAAAAAACAATAAAGAATAGCTAGGTTAGGCTTACAAAGGTAAACAATATTGAGTTAAGCGACAATCACACCAGAAAGTCAATATCAGTTTAGGTTATGCACGGGTTTTAAAAGTATTTGATAGTAATGAATTGTTCATGTTATTAATATGGTTTAATCGAAGGTTTTTCATCTTTTTTAAATATTTTTATATGAAAATTAATACGCAATATTTCGATAGTATAAATCAGCTCCCATTATCAAGTGTGAAAATAGAACATAAGAGAGAGAAAAACACCAGCATAGAATATTAGCCAAGGGCCATGTTGGAAAGTAAAACTTAATCTATAATCTGAAAAAAAGAACTCAATCCTAAAAGTAGAATTCAATAGTCAAAGGTAAGACTAATTACAAACTTTGTCAGATAAAACTAAAACATTACACGAAGGTATACAAGTAACTGGATTGAAACGGATGGTACCAATAGAAAGGTGTCTTGACTGTTTATTATGGTTTAATCGGACATTTGGGTATATGAAAATAATACAATTTTAACTTTATATTAAGTTTTGTCTATTACACAATATCAGCGTTAGATAGACTACTACTACTGATATTATTAAGAGAGGTTACATTAATTTCAATAATAGCTTTAAATCAGTACAAACTATTGCCAAATAATTTTTTAAAGTTTTATATACATTTTTATACTAGTTTTGGGAGGAACGTTTACGATTACTGACAGAGGTTTTTAAAATGTATAATTTTAGAATATACAATTTGTGAAAACAAATATTGTTAAAATCGGATTTCACTACTTTCCTTTTTCAATAGTAATGGAAGAGGAAACGTTACGATATTCCACAAAAATCATAGACTTAAAATTTTAAGGGAAAAAAGTTGAACCTGATACTCTAGATTAAATAAACGGTACAATAATTTCTGCACACAAAAAGTCAGTCCTGTAGTAGTTTCTAAAAAGCAAAGAAATCATGGACTTAGTTTTTGACACAAAAATAGTACTTAAACTTGCTTGAGTCATATACTGGTCTTAAGCATGAATATCTCATAGGATGAAATGAAATTTAAACGACGACAGTGTTAGTTCATTTTTTTAATTTTAATTTTTAAAGTTATTTCTGAATGAAAATTTTATTTGACTACCTATTTTGTACACGGCTTTGGTCACTTCACTCATATTTTTTACAATAATTGATCAAATCGATTTCGAGAAATTACGTCTTTTATAACCGCATCACGCCATTTTTTGCTTTTTACCGTTAACTCACGAACGGTCATTTTTAAAGAGATGTTGACCAAATTTCTCTGCGTACTTAACGGCTACACTTGAACAAAATTTAATCAAAATCGTTTTGACCAATTTCGAAAAGTCTTATTTTTGTTTTATTTTTTATGGTGCTATCTCCAAATTTTGAGTTATAGAGATAATGAAAACGTCTAGTGATATGATCAAAATATCCACCACGTATGCAATTTAATTAAAAATCGTCCACGTATTTGCGTTTTAGAATATTCCACAAACGAAAAACGAAAGACCGAAAAATACTACCAAAAACTACTTTTGAACTTATTGGACTTAAAAACGGCTCAGTAAAGAACCAAGCGTCAGACAGGTCGTCCAATTTTTGACGAGAGTAATCCAGGTTTTTGGTTTTGGGCGGAGCTTGAGCCGGTGGAGAAAAGCATTAATTATAAGATGGGACGCAAGGGAATACAAAAATAGTTGCATTTTCTGAATAAATAGAACAAATAAAAACCCAAGTCTGGGACAATATACCATACATTATTGTTATATTGTCCGATTTTAGTATTATTATATAATAATCTAACATAATCTGTTTGTGGTATTCTTTCAATTGCTACTTATGTATTATTACATTTTCCGATTTTAGGATCAATACATAATTAATATACAGACCTAACCTAACCTATATTTGGTGATTCTTGTAATTAGTAATACCATAAATCTAAGAATGTTGACCTATGTACCATTGACAAACGTAATAAACCTTTATGCAGTATCAGTTAGCAACATGTATAAGAGGTAAGAATGTAGAAAAATGTGTGCGGAACCTTTAGACCTCTTAAACCCTTTTGACCCTTGTCAAATGGGAATGAGGTGCTCAGAACACTGACCGCTTGGCCGACACAATCCATATATATTACTTATTCGTTATAGAAATTATAGGAAAAGTTTGGTCATGGGAAAAATAGTTTAATGGCTTCAGGAAGTCCAAAAAGTGATTTACCATCTGTCGCCGTTTTCATTGTTGTCATTATAAGCACAATAGCGGCCACAAGAAGGTAGAGGATAAAACCCTCTTGAAATGTAGAAGAATCGAATCGAAATTTTTTGGCATATCTGCTGAAACAATCAATATGAAATGATTTTGATTAAATAATTGTGATAAATCATATTTACCTGAGCATGGACAGAGGCTGCTGCCAGTAGAACGAGACATACATGTTGCACCCACGACATTTTCTCTGTGAGTTATGAAAGTAATTTTTAAAATAATCTTAAAGATAAAACTATGAAATTAATTTATAGATATTTTAGCGAAACCTTGGGAACTTTATTTATTCAGCTCTTGACGTCATGAAAATTTATAAGCAATGTAACTCCTGTTTAAACATTTCAAGAATGTTTTTAAAACAATAAAAGTAATAAAAACGAGCTGCATAATAATCGTACATACGCAGAACAATAAAGTTGTAAATCACAGTAGATGTTTCAATACGAAGGTCATTAAAAATATATATAGTAATACCGGCTCAGCTTGACTGTCGTTGTTAGAAACTCGATTTTATCAATACGCCTATGAATAAATTATTGATACATTTTTTATCTTTAAAAAATTTCACTGTCGTCATCGCCTTTAAAAACTTCATTTTGACACTTACCAAGCCCTATCATACAATGTAACACAACCAAATCTAAATTTAACGCATAGAATTGGTCTCTTGGGCCTCTTATGTCGGAATTCTTAAGTTGTATTGTTAGGTCAAATAGTCTTATTCAGTAGGGTAAGTTTGTTTAAAACAGTTGTAACAGGTATTCTGAAACTCGTAATTGTGTATATCACTATTTTTTGTCGTCGTAGATGCGAGTATATATATATATACGTTCAAATAGATACTTGAATGCTCTCATTACCGTACCTATATAGGCCTACTTTTTCCTTGCCCATTCTCTGGACATTGTCCTGTATATCTCGGAATCGCCAGTGCGGGCTCAGGACCTATAAAAGGAGTATGTCCGCCCTTTACTTGCCTATAATTCTTTAATGGTCCGACGTTCAGATCAGCTACAGATGTTTGTACTGACCTAATCCCAACAGCGTGTCTTTCTTCACCTATTAATTTAGGCGAATCTAACCTCTTAATGCTTTGATAAAATTCTTACCCAAGAAGATCACCTCCTTCAGACTATAAGCTTCCGCTTGAAATACTAATGCCTAATTACGCAATGGTTATCATCTTTAGATCTCCAGCTCTCCCGAAACACTTCTGAGCCTGAACATTCTGTTACATCTACCTTGGATTTTTACAATAATATTTCAAAAGCCGTACAGTAGGGCCAACACAAAAATCGTGCAGATCACACAAAAGTCATACAGAGCGCACAAAAGTCGTTCAGAGCATACAACAGTCGTACAGTGCACACAAAAAGTCGTACAATACACACAAAAGTCGTACAGAGCGCACAAAAGTCGTTCAGAGCACACAACAGTCGTACAGTGCACACAAAAAGTCGTACAATACACACAAAAGTCGTTCAGAGCACTCAAAAGTTGTTAAGAGCTCGTAAAAGTCGTACAGAGCATACAAAAGTCGTACAATACACGCAAAAGTCGTTCAGAGCACACAAAAGTCGTTCAGAGCCCACAAAAGTTGTTAAGAGCACGTAAAAGTCGTACGGAGCATACAAAGTCGTACAGTGCACACTAAAAGTCATACAATACACACAAAAGTCGTTCAGAGCACACAAAAGTCGTTAAGAGCACAGAAAAGTCGTTTAGAGCATGCAAAAGTCGTACAGAGCACATAAACGACATACAGTGGACACAAAAGTGGTACAGTGGACACGAAAACTTACCATTCATTTTTTTTATTCGATTTTAATTCATAATTAATTAATTTTTTTATTCGTCTTACATTATTAAACTTGCTGATTTTAAAATATTACAATGTTAAGGATATAACAGAGCAAAATAAAAAATGTTGTATCCTCTCAGCCTCCCACCCCCTTCTTAGACATTTATTCAATCTTTCAAGTTCGTGGTATCGAATTTCTTTGGAGAATAAACTCAGTCGTCTTTTTCTAGAACTTATATCTAATTTTGGTAATGATAGATAACAAATTATGGATATCACAACTTTTCCATCTACTTAGACTGTAAAGGCTGTATTGGTAAATTGTTTATACTTCGAGGTTATATTTTGAACATATTTGTTTTTCAGCTGTAAATAAATGTAAAATGCATGGTCGAGATTTTAAAAGTGGATTAAAATTCATTCCAACTTCCATCTTGATCTGTATATACAAATATACAAACCATCACACTACAAAAGTGAACTTATTTAAACTCGTAAGGTCTGTGAAAGAAGACGCTGTTAAAACGACCGTCATTTTGATCCTGTTTTTGTTTTGAGTAACATCATATTCAACTACGGTAATAGTAAAACATCTTACTTGTGTAAAATTGACTAAAACATATACAATCTACTGCTATTATTGGTGATTTAAATTAAACTATAAGGTTATATTTGGATTTTCAAAATAACTCTCTTATATTTTTTGTAATATATTCGTGTTTACGTCAGTAGGTGCAGAATTTGAAGCTACACAAAATTAGCTATTGTGGAAAGTATAAAACGTAAGGGTAAAAAATTATTCTCAAAAATGAGATACCAATTTTTTTTAAAAGAGACCGTCATTTTCTAATTTACCCTCCGATTTTTATTGTTAACGAACTTGTACAACCAAGCCTAAATATTAATTAAATCGGACTACAATGGCAATCCGTAGACTATTTATTAACATATGACATAAACTACTCATCAAATTGATTGTTTAGTACAAAATATACAAGAAATACCATAAAACATATATCCCTATCTTGGTTAGTTTTCAGTCTATCCGACATTTGGTGTTTTTACAAAAGAAGTTATAACTTTGAAAGTGGATAGAATATTAAATTTAGATTTAGTATAAGGATTATTTTGTGTAATGTTTTATACGTGCACCAAAAACAAAAAAAAATTCATGTTTTTAAATTGACAGCCGTTTAAAATGTTTTATTTCTAATATCTCAAAAACCGTTACGTTTATAAAAAATAAAATAAAAAATTTTTAAAATAAAAAATAAAAAAGACAACAAAGTTTCCCTTTTTAATGACAAATAAAATGCCTTTTGAATTTTTCCTCTAGCTAGTATAAAATCGAAAACATAATTTTCTCCATCACTCAAGATTAGGCTATTTAAGCAAAATTCACAAAGAGGTTTAGTAATTGATAAACCAAGAATTGTTTATAAAAAACAACAATGAATTATCAGTTTATTTATGACTAAATGTTAATTATAATGATTAGCTGATTATGAATATTTCATCCATACAGACATTTAAATGTAGGTCTACCCCTAAAAGCACTACTGTAATATTATAAAATAAAGTTTATAAGAGTGGGAGTTAGGTGGGATATTTCTTTACTGAGATTAAGATCACGTATTAGATGCATGGATTTTGTTAATGTTATTAAAAATTCAAAAAGACATTGAATTTAGACTATCCTCGGGTGTTGTAGATAATTACCAAGAAATTATGTTTTTAGTTTTTAGTCGATAACTTGACTATCCTTCGAACAAATGGTTTTGATTGTCATTAAAAAATTGAAAGTTTTTGTCTCTTGTAAATTTTGTGTTAAGTTAACAGCCGAGATGGTTCTACTCCGGGATTGCTCTACCCGGGTGCTCAAACTGTTACGGTGTTAATCCAACACCGATTAACAACACTGTTAATCCCACACTGATTAACAACACTGTTACTTCAATATTGATTAACAACACTGTTAATCCAAAATTGACTAACAACACTGTTAATCTCACATCGATTATCAACACTGTTACTTCAATATTGATTAACAACACTGTTAATCCAAAATTGACTAACAACACTGTTAATCTCACATCGATTATCAACACTGTTAATACAGCATTGATTAACAAAAATGTTAATCCAACATTGATTAAGAACACTTTTAATCTAACATTGATTAACAACTATGTTAATCCAACATCGTAGGGGCTATGAATGGTAGCAATCTCTGATCATTAAAGCGAAAATTATGACGACGAGAACTTGAATCACTTAACGAATAGTCCTAGGCTCACAGGAGCTGTTGAGCCAAGGTTTTATTAACTCTTTATCGATCGCGGTCAAATAGTCATGAACTAAATAATAAAAATATAATTAATAGCCTAACTTATAATTTATATATAACCAATGCCAAGAGGAGAAAGGAAAGGTGTAAATAGAACAAAGATTGACGTATGTAGTGAGATTGAGTCAAACCTATACTACCCAGACTCAGGTAATCGCGATTTATGTGTCCTAGGATTGCAAGTTAATCTAAATTAGTAACTGCCTTACTATAGTTTGCATATAGCTGAAAAGGTTTAAGAGATAAGGTCTGCTTAATATGGAGTAATAGTAACCACTTATAATACATTTTAATTTACACAGAAAGGGAAATATTATTTTACAGATGACTAAAATAAAAGTTCTTAGATTTAAAAATAAGACACATCCTAATAAGGATAAAAATAAGACCCCTATAAGGTGTAAATGGTAAATTAGGACTCTCATATTTTGCTCACAAATATATTAATATTTCCCCATTTACCATACTCAACTAGTGCTGTTCCATATCCCTGTCCACTTAAATGATGAAAGGAGTGGTCAAAATCAAAAGAATTAGCTTAGATTTAATGCGAAATAATTTTTGATTAAATTATATGAAAAATATAAATAAAGTGGTAAATATTTGCTCGCATATAAAACGGAATTTAATTGGTGACCAAATTTTTGAAACTGAGAAAAATCAAACTGCACAGTTATACAACAAATCACGAATCGAACCAGACCCAACTAGGGTTCATGAAGCACGTGACATTCATAGCTTTAATTTACATTTCTGCCAGCAACCTATTACAAGCCAGCAGGAATAGATTTATATATATTTTGAGAAAAAGTGAAATATGTTATCGGCTAAACACAAGATATCACCTGTTGGTAAACTGCGTGGTTTCTCCGATCCGTGTCCGGTGACTCCCTAGTAACGGCCACTCTGTCAAGTAACGATAGAACCCAAACTGTTCCGAGCTCTCCGACTATATGGTATACCCCCCCCCCCCGTTTGAGTAAAGATTTTTTCGATTTTTCACAGCCAAATTAAAATTTTGATCTAATAATAATAATACGTAATTTTTATTTTTAATACAAATTATAAACAACTTTGAGATACGACCAAAATACGTGGACCCGCCATACTTGATAAAAAACTGTCCACTCCTTGGGTTGAACAACATTTAAAAAACCAACCAGATATTTCCTCGAAAAGTTTTTCATTGATATTTTGACCCATTACAGCTCTTTCTCTACACTACCACCCATTTGCCTATATAAAATAAAATATTAATGTAATAAAATGCACAATAAGGGGTATGGACACTGATGGAAAATATATATGTTACGTATTAGTTTTAAGGTCAAATCGACAATTCTCATTTTCTAAATTGGGTTACATGCCACAGCAACTTTCACTTTATACCTGTACAATTTTAGTCATTCTCATTCTACCTCTGCTTGGAGTCAGATGTATTGTCTGCTCCCTCAGCCTTTTCTCATTCTATCTCTAGTAGGAGTCAGGTGCGTTGTCTGCTTCCTAAGCCTTTTCTCGTGGACTTAAGTTCCGGCTACCTCATATTAATTTACTCTACCTCAAATACTTTTATATTTCTCTTTTTAAACATTTTTTAATTATTGTAAAGTGTCAAGTGCGGTCGGTGTGAAGTGATTGTAAGAAGAAGTACTGGCCAGTTACTACACATCAAGTGGAACCGTTCGTTGGCACAATAAACGACAACCTCAAGGAAGGTAAACTCAATGACTGTGGTCCTCCGGCACTCAAACTTAGTAAGTAATAAACTCATACATTAACACTCATAAATTACCGAACATTTTTTGGTCCTCCGGGCCGGATCTAGTTATTCATTAACTAGACGTAAGATAAAAAACCAGTCTATCAGTTCATTTAATACCGTTATATTTTATTCTATTTTTGGTTTAAACTCTGTTCAAATTGCTTACTATCAACTTTCACTTTAGCTTTGTATTCTCTAACTTTCACCACGCTACAGTACAAACAGTTAAAGTTCACTTTCATTTTCTATTTTGAGAATTGTCGATTGGTCTTATTTTAGTTTAATATTAATCTCCAATAAAATTAAACTTGTAATAGAAATAATATTGTAAATTTAATACTTTCACTTAGTGTGTACACAGAATCTAGCTTATAAATATTTTGACCTTTGTATTGTTTCTACCTGCTCATATGTTATCTCAATAGATTATACTTATTTTAGTTACTTTCAGAAACTAGGTCACAAAAGAGAAAGTTTAAAAGGTATTCAAATTTATTAATATTATTGACATACCTCTTGTGTTTATCAAAAAAGGGTCTATTCAGCTTTTCATTATAAATAATTTATGTTTAATTCAGTTTTGCTTATTTTGACTTTCTGTTGTACTTTATACTGTAGACTTCACCATATTTCTTAAGTTGAGGGCCTATGTTTTAAAATAAACCTCTTTTTGTGTTTTCAAGATATATAAATAAACTTAGTGTCTTTCTGTGAATTAACTTTGTAAAATGGCTAAATCACTTGCAGTTGTCAAAGCAAAAATGGAGAACGCATTCTCACAGATTCAAATGATTTTTGATCTTACAAAAAAAACTTCTGATAAGGATATTCTTCAAAAATTCCTTGTGTACGCAAAATCTGTCAGTAAGCTTCGCCAAGAATTTTCTGATTCTTTAGACAATTACCTGGAGCTTAAATTGGCTAGTGATCCTGAATTTAAACCTAATTACGCTTCTCTTAATAGTGCAGATGAGTTAGTGAATTATATTAATTCTACCCTAACCTCAATTCAAAGCAAAATGCAATCCAAGAGTAATAGTGAACCTGCCCCTGTACAAAAGTCAGTGGTTCGCTTACCTAAGCTCGAATTAAAACGTTTTAGTGGTGACTCCCTAGAATGGGTATCTTTCATCAATCTATTTGAATCGAGTATAAATAAAGACTCTTCTTTGTCACCCAGTACGAAGTTTCAATACTTATTAAGTGTTCTCTCTGGTGAAGCTTTAAATTTGATTAAATCTCTACCTATTTCCGACTCTAATTACACAGTGGCTTACAACCTCCTGAAAAAGCGTTACCACTCTCCAAGGAGACTCGTTACTCTTCACCTAAATCAAATTTTGGACTTACCCTCTGTAAATCATTCTCCAAAACAAATGAGAAAATTTGTCAACTCATACAATGAAAACATTCAAGCTCTCAAAGGGTTAAAACTGGACATCACCCAAAATAACCCACTTCTATCAGCTATGGTTCTTAGAAAAATGGACAACGACCTCAGAAAAAGGTTCGAACAATTCCGTTCCTCCAATCCCACCGTTGAAGGTGAGGATGGCCCTGTCTTACCTGACATCGCAGATATAATAAAATTCCTCAATCAAGATTGTAACGAAATTGAAAACGCTAGTTTGCATTCTGCACCTTTCTTAAAACCTGCCTCTGCAGTGTCAAGCCATGAGTATATGTCAAAAAACCAATTTTCTAAATTCAAAAAGGGTCCTATTGGAAATCACAAGGTCTCTCTAATGACCTCCAACACTGATGAAAATAAACGCAGTAATTCAAACCCTCTCCCATGTTTTGTTTGTCACAAAACTGATCACAAGGTGTATACTTGCCCCATCTTCAAGAGTAAGGATCCCAAATCCCGTTTTCAAATCGTTAAAGAAAATAAACGATGCTCTTCATGTTTGGGCAACCATAACCTCAATGACTGTAGGTCAACATCAAGTTGTTTTAATTGCCACAAAAGGCACCATTCATTACTTCATTTTGAAGAAAACCGTACGCCTATAGTTCAAACTTCATCTCATGAAACTGTTCAAACTTCACAGGAAACTACACCTGCAGTTACTCTAACCTGTCAAGATAAAGACCGTTTTAATCAACGGTCCACAACAGTCTTATTAGGCACTTTGCTTGTGAAACTCACCTCTGCCAGCGGAATTACACAGGTATTCCGTGCTCTCGTTGACTCTGGCAGTCAGTCCTGTTTTATTACTGAGCGAGCAGCTCAGTTGTTATGTGCTCCCCGCAACAAAAGTTCTCAGGCCATTGCTGGACTTTCTCAAGCTGTAACTCGCTCTAAGGGCCAAACATATCTGAACATTGAAACTCTAAATGGAAAAATGATCTCTAAGAATCAAGACTTTCTCATTCTTGACAAAATCTGTGTAGACTTGCCTCGTGTTTCAATTGCGCCTGATGTCTTTAATAAAGTCCAACCATACATTTTGGCTGATCCTACATTCCACCTGCCAGGAGGCATTGACGCTCTCCTGGGTGCCTCTTTATTCCCACTAATATTTACTCAGGTAGCCCACCACCTCGGCCCTGGCCTACCAAGTGTGATAGGATCGCACTTTGGATATTTAGTCATGGGTGAAGCGCCTTGCGCACCTCATACTGGTTCTACTATCACTTCTCAGATGTCAGCAACCCTTTTATCTGTTAATGACATCGACTTACACAACTCGTTGCAAAGATTCTGGCAGCAAGAAGAGCCCCCTATAATGACGAAACAGTCTGAAGAAGACAGGCTATGTGAAGAACATTTCTTAACCACTCATTCTCGGGACCAATCTGGCAGTTATTGTATCCGACTACCATTCAAGAAAGAACACTCCGTTCTGGGCCACTCGAAGTTAACAGCTGAACAGAGACTTCATTCTTTAGAGAAAAGGTTCAAGGCGCAACCTGAATTCAAAGCGCTCTACTCAGATTTTATGTCTGAATATTTCATTTCAGGTCATATGGAAGTCGCTAACAACACTAACCTAACTGATCCTCACTACTTCCTCCCTCACCACGGGGTCTTAAAGGAATCCAGTAGTACTACTCGTTTGCGCACTGTGTTCGATGCCAGTTCTAAAACTTCTAATGGTTTCTCCCTCAATAATATTCTTCTCACCGGAAGAAAGATGCAAACTAACATTTGCGATTTGTTGCTCATCTTTCGGACTTATAATGTTGTGTTTTCTTGTGACATTCGTCAAATGTATCGACAGATACGAATGCACCCTGAAGACCAGTGCTATCAACTGATTCTTTGGCGTGATAGTCCTGATCAACCTCTTTCAACTTTCAAACTCACTACAGTGACTTATGGAGTAAATTGTTCTCCATACCTCGCCATTCGGACTTTACATCACCTCGCCATAGATGAAGGTGATTCCTACCCTGCAGCTGCAGAGATTCTACGTAATCAAACCTTCGTAGATGATATCATCGCAGGTGGAGACACCGAAGATGAAGCGATGAACCTCCAACATCAGCTTATTTCACTTCTGAGTCGCGGAGGTTTGGAGTTACGTAAGTGGACTTCGAACTCCATGCAACTCCTACGTACACTCCCAGATGATCATCTAGAAACTCCTGTATTTCTCCAAGAAACTCTCCAACCTCATTACACCATACTAGGCCTACATTGGTCTCCTTCGACAGACTCTTTCACTTATAACATGAGACTACCTCGCAATTCTACTACTAAGCGTGAGGTACTTAGTGTGATAGCCCAGATCTATGACCCCTGCGGTTTCTTGTCTCCCATTGTCATGTGGGCAAAACGCTTCATGCAACTCTTATGGACCAAAGGACTAGCCTGGGACCAACCTCTTCCTTTTGAGCTACTTGAAATGTGGCAAACCTTTATAGGTACCTCAGAGAGCCTACGAGATATCACTATTCCTCGTGCTCTAAAAATCTCTCATTCACATGACATAGAACTACATGGCTTCTCAGATGCTTCTGAGAATGGATATGCAGCTGTCTTATTCTTAAGATGCCAGCTCAACGACGGATCTGTGACAGTAAGGCAGTTGTTGTCCAAAACTCGAGTTGCTCCTTTGAAGAAACTAACTATTCCGCGGTTAGAACTGAACGCAGCTCACTTACTCGCCCAATTATTGGTGTATGCCATTGAAATCTTCCCCAAGAAAATAACTACGTCTGTTACCCTCTCGTGTGATTCCACCGTCACTCTTACCTGGTTAAACACACCTCCTCATCGTCTCAAGACATATGTTGCAAACAGAGTCGCTCAGGTACAGGAGCAAGTACCCTCTAGTTGCTGGCGACATATCGCTAGTGAATACAATCCCGCTGACTGTGCATCACGTGGAATACTTCCCTCTGAATTAATCAACCATGACTTAGTGTTGGTGCATCAAGCCTCACCTCCGCTCTCATGGCCATTGGCCAGAATCATAAATGTGTCCCCTGGTAATGATAAGGTAGTGCGTGTTGTTCACCTCAAGACTCAACAGGGAACCTTGACTCGTCCAGCTCACAAGGTTTTCCCGTTACCCATTAATTTAGAATAAACTCAGACTAATATTCAAACTAGAATAATTAAGTTAATTTTCTTATGAACAGTTAAATTTTATGTTATTTTTTTTTTTGAACAGATTTGTTTATTTTGAATCCTCAGGAGGATTCAAGGCCCCCTGTATGTTACGTATTAGCTTTAAGGTCAAATCGACAATTCTCATTTTCTAAATTGGGTTACATGCCACAGCAACTTTCACTTTATACCTGTACAATTTTAGTCATTCTCATTCTACCTTTGCTTGGAGTCAGATGTATTGTCTGCTCCCTCAGCCTTTTCTCATTCTATCTCTAGTAGGAGTCAGGTGCGTTGTCTGCTTCCTAAGCCTTTTCTCGTGGACTTAAGTTCCGGCTACCTCATATTAATTTACTCTACCTCAAATACTTTTATATTTCTCTTTTTAAACATTTTTTAATTATTGTAAAGTGTCAAGTGCGGTCGGTGTGAAGTGATTGTAAGAAGAAGTACTGGCCAGTTACTACACATCAAGTGGAACCGTTCGTTGGCACAATAAACGACAACCTCAAGGAAGGTAAACTCAATGACTGTGGTCCTCCGGCACTCAAACTTAGTAAGTAATAAACTCATACATTAACACTCATAAATTACCGAACAATATATGTTCAATAAAAATGATATAATTTAATTTAATATGATATATTTCAAATGGCTGATTAAAATACGAAAGGAATTATTTTTATTTTACATATTTTATTTTCCTAACTTTTTTTATTCTGATAATATTTCTTTCTACTTCTTTCCGGACTATGAGAACTATTAGAAGGAGGTGAAGGGAAAAATGTTAATAAAAATAAAATAATTTATGATGCGTCTTCCTCAATCCCGGACTAAACCCTACATTTATAGTTTATTAGTTTATCAAGGGGTCGTAGGTTTGTTTAAAACAGTATATATCGTTAGTTTTTTGACGTCGTCTAGATTCTGAGCGGGCCCAGTAAATGTAGAAATTCTCTACTCGCTTCATAACTAATACAGTAACTATAAAAAGTATCAAATTTTCTTGGGAGTGTTCTAAATTACATTTTATTTACAAAACACATATTATCTTAGATGCTATCCTCATGAGATAATTAAAAACCAAATTTCAAAAAATAAAACCATTATTTCAGATACACGTTTTAAGGATGATGCTAAAATGAACTAGATTACACAAATTAATTTTTTTTGTTAAACTTTTTGGAAGGTTATTGGAGATTCTAAAGAAACCATAAATCTTTTTCCAATCTCCTTCGTGTTACTCGTATATTCAAAAATCTCAAAATTTAATGGAAATTCTACGTTAAAATGTCAACCTTGGAACATTCCCCGCTTGTGCAACTTGCCTAATTATTTCTTTTAAAATTACTTTTTTTAAAGCAGTGTTACTGATAAATCTTACCATTAGAGGGCAAAGCACTGCCCGTTCGACATTACATAAACATCTAATCCCTTATGAATTATAATAACTAACCACCGTTTCAGTGTTATTGTACACAAAAACAAAGACAGGCCTATGCCTTTACATGCAATGGAACAAGACTTAAACTTTCAAAAATTGTTTTAGTTTAACAGGGATACAAAGAATTCATAGTTTTGAAAACAAAGAATATAATAAATTGAATTTTAAAAAATGTGAACTAACAAATGAACTATTTTTAATATGTAAATTCTCTGTTCCCCTAAACCTTCTTTTATTTAACCTATTTGGCAAATTAGTATTGACTTCTAAGTTCTAAAATCAACTGATCACATTGTTTTACAGTTTATTTATGTTTTGCGCTTAAATTGAAATATTTTACTGTGGGTAACGAAGTTAAAACATTCTCTACACTCTATTGTTTACATTTTCAACGATTTATATATACAAGAAGAAATACTTATAACCAGCTGGTATTTCCTGTACAAAAAATTTACATAAAAAAAAAGTTGAAGATCTACACTTTACATACCAGAACAGAGATACAGTATGTGGTCACGGACGATACAAGTCTCAATAGCAAGAGCAGCAAAATGTGTGCAGGAATAATCATTCTGCTTAATCACCAAAATACATTAAATTTTAGGGTAAAACTTTTGAAACAAATTGATGGCTACCCTAGGATTTCATGAAGTAAGGAGTTCAATCCCAAAATACTCCAGTTCATGATAAATCGTATCTCATTGTTGATGTGTTACCATGATGTCCTTTATGCGAGGAACTTAAACTTTGTTAAAACTATATCAGTATAGTTAAGCTCCTTTGAATGTTCCGAAACATGATTTGATACAAGAGTGACTCCAAAGAAAAAACTACAGTAATATAATAATTACTGCACGTCAGATTTTCAATGCTTTATATATATTTAACTCATTGCGAGATTTGCATTAAGTTCTGTATGAGTGACATTTATTTTAAGACAAATACGGATAAGAGGTAGTACTAGAAACAAGTTATTACTATTATGTACGTTTATTTAAGATGCTAATACATTATAATGATAACTAGTTAAACAATGTCTTATTCTTTATCAAAATTTGACAATCAAAATTGATGAAGTTTAATTTAACAAAAGTAAACAACTAAACAACAAAAAACAAAACATTACTATCCAAATAAATAATTGAACAGTTTAAGCTAAGAGAATAATATACAAGTATTTATTGGATCTCTATTTATTTTCGTCATCGTTTTTCTTCTTTTCTTCTGCAACAAATATTTCGGCTTTCTTCAGACAATCGGCAATTGAAAAATGTCCTCTTCCACACATGTGTACATAATATCTTTTGGGTGGAAATAGAGATCACATTTAGGGTTATACTTTAATTTTTCAAAAAATGATATTATAGAATCATGAATATAAGAAGTTAAATACGATGGTGTTGGAAGTGCGGCAGTGAAGTACAGATTCCATGCGAAACCAGATGATTGATTTTTTATTTTAACTGATATTTTGTTAAAATTACCTATAATCAGTTCTCGTCCATTCATGTTAATATTTTGCAAAGTTTGAAAAATCCGATCAAGTTTCCTTTGTATGTTTTCTAATTTTAACTTGTATTGGTAGTTGTAATCATCAATACACATTACAAAGCCTGACATTGTTAAAGTAGTGTTTGGGTGATAACATGCTTTCTCGACAGCGCTTCTATTTGTGTTTTTATGAAGTTCGTCAGCTTGTGCTTGTAGGGATTGAGCTAACAGAATTGATTGTTGAGCATATGTGTACAACTTGAGAACAAATTCCTCAGACTGATTAATACCAACGCCAATAAGTCGATCAGGTTCCAGTAGTATTTGTGCGTTTATTTGAGAAGCATTTGCAGATGCAAGTACATCGTTGATGGCGAGTCTTATAAAATTGATAGGTTCTTGTAAACTTTCATTCATATTTACGATACCAGAATAATTCGTACCAAGAATAACGTTAGCAGTGGCTATGATATTTTGCACAGTTTTTGTTAAGGAATTGTTGAAATTGTTTTTACGATTATTCATGTTGAACACAGCAAAATCTAAAAGTTGATCTTTTGTGACTTTGCACTCACCATAGATGCGTTCTGCATTCATTTGTAATTCAAATTTTAGTATGTCATATTTGTTTATTACATCGATGTCCTCCCAATTATATAACATTATAGTTCGGTTACTTAATTGTTCAAAATTCTCCGAAAGATAAATTTCTTTTTGTATTGTAGCGTTTTTGAAGTAGTCACCAAAAGCTTCAGCTGCCTCTCCAACACATGCAACGAATTTGTACAAATCTTTATTCTTACAATTTTTAGCTACAGCGGACAATTTAGATATTTGGCTTTGTAACGATTCGTTCAGCTGATTGGCTAACTCAAGTTGACCCATTGTGTAACTGGTCGTATCTGGGAACGATTGATACAGGTTGTCAACCGCTTTTTGAAAGATGTTATCAGTTTCATTTGTTCTCTCTCTTTTAGGACAAACGATTGACAAAGCATACTCATGTATGTTAATTACAACATTTACAGAATTAAATAATTTAATTGCAGTGTTATTTATACTAACTGACAAATCTTTTAATTTCTTTGCTGAGATGCGTAATTCTTCAATGAATTGTGTGTACGGAGTGATGTTGATTTTTGATACTTGGTCTAATGTAAATTGTACTTGTGATATTGTGGTTAAGTTGGCGCAGTTTAAAGTTTCAACGACTGCTTTGTCAGTTTCTGTTGCTGATAGTGCTACAATTCGGAAATTACTTCTATGGAAATCAGTGTACGCTTTTTTCACTAATTCGTAGTCTATATAAATTTTTTCCATTGTCGTATTAACTGATTGTACATTTCTTGTAAATTCCAGCACAACAGTCTTATAACAGTTAATAACTCCATTTGTAAATAGTCTATTAAAAGCAGTGTTACACCTTCGGAGCTTTAAGAGCTCAGTATTCAGACTGTACAAACTAAACGAATTTTTAGCTCCGATCACGGCGGTCTTAAATTTATTTGAAGCTTTTTTAAAATAATAGTTGTTCATAATAATTTGTGTTTGGTGTGTAGAAACGATAGTAGACGAATTGATTCGTGCCTTATCAGCACAATTTACAAAGCCCGCCATCGATGCAAGAGTTGCCGCAGCGTTCAACTTTATGATGGTATCGTTGTTCTTATGTTCACTTAAATAGGAGGTACTTGCATTCCATTCCATATTTGCGGTGGAGTCTAACATTTCAGTCGTATCATCTCGGGCCTTATCGATACTGCGGAACAAAATCTTAGTTTTCTTTTCGAATTCAGATACTTCGATGTCCTGCCAATTATATGGCTTCATCTGGAACACAAGACACATTAGCTTTACAAAAGATATTTTGTGATCTATGGCAAAGTAAACAGATCATTTCTGTGGTAAAGACCAACACAAGAAAAAAGCTTCCCAAATGAATACAAAGTTTTTACATAAATAGATTGTTGTAAATTCGGTTGCCGTGGTTTGGTTGATTTTTTTTTTTTGTGCCTATTGTCTGTTCAAATTCGGTTGATGTACCACTATATTTCTGTTGTAAATTCCTTTTGTGTGGAATAGGTCTGTTCCAAATCATGTTGGTGTGCCACTTTTTATGGTGCACATTCGGTTGGTGTAACATTTTTTCCGTTCTAAATATGATTGGGTGGAATTCAGATCAGTTACAAATTCTATACGAGTCAAAACCTGAGTACTAGTTTGTGCTTCCTAACCATTAATACCAACTGGAATGTCATACAAGAAATAATTGTATCAGGTATTCAATTTTGCTTACATAATTAAGAAAAACTTCTATTTTTATGACCTGCAGGCCCAAATTCAATTTAAGTACTATTTATATTGAGAACAAAAAATATATCACAATCCATCTCTCCGTGTTGTATTTAATGAAGCTTTTAACACCCGTCATGACTGTAACACCAGTCAAACCAAATGTAATGTCAAACTAGAAATGGTTGTATTTTAAGATACAATTCATTTTCTGTATTTCAAGAATTCTACAAATCAATATTTCTGTCATTTTTTGTAATTCAGGGGAACGATTCTCCTTTAGGGAACAAAATGTAGACCTCAAGATAAATATGGTCAGGGTAACGATGCTCAGCAAGGGAACAAAATGTACACCTCAAGATAAATATGTTCAGGGGAACGATGCTCAGTTAGGGAACAAAATGTACACCTCAAGATAAATATGTTCAGGGGAACGATGCTCAGTTAGGGAACAAAATGTACACCTCAAGATAAATATGATCAGGGGATGAACACAATCGTTACCTCTAGAGATATGATCCAGTGAAATGATCCTCAATAGACAACTTTGAAGAGAGACGCTAAGGAAATGATCGTCAGTAGGGGAACACAATAGACAACTCTGGAGACAGTCGCTAAAGAAAACAATCCTCAGTTTGAGGACATAATGTACACCTCTAGAGAGAGACGGCCAGGGAAACTATACTCAGTAAAGAAAAACTATAGAGAACTTTGGAGAGAGAGACGATACTGAAACATTTTATGGACATGATGGATACCTCTAGAGATAGGCGGAGAGGGAAATTATCATCAATAGGGGAACACAATAAACAACTCTGGAGAGAGACGGTAAAGAAATCTATCCTCAGTTTATGGACTAAATATGCACCTCTAGCGAGAGTCGGCCAGGGAAACTATCCTCAGTAAATCAGCAGTTCGTGGACGACTCCATAGCATATAATTTTCCGATACTGGAAATAAGTTTCCCACACATAAAGTATATAACGACAGTTTCAATATGTACGAAATAACGTATACTTAAATTTACCAACAAGATTTGTTTAGATTACGTTAAGGTGATGATCAGTACCATATTGAAGGTATGTCTTAACGTCATAGTGATTGGGGCAGTTCAGGAAGTAATGTAAACAATGGTAATGTCATAATTATGGTCTAATACATTATAAAGTTATTTTCGCTTTTTTAAGCAATTCTCTCACCTTTTGAGTGAAACATATCATAGGAATTTGTTGGAAATTTATCAACAGGTTTACTTTAGACGTGTATTTCAATAATTTGATTAAAACAACATATATTAATTTGGTTAGGTTTTAAATGCTCAAAAATATTTTCTAGTTGGATTAGATTAGATTAGGTACCAAAACAACATCTGCAATAGGTTGGGTTACAATTTATATTATTACCTTAGAAAACAAAACAAAACAAAATAATTACGTTAGGTTTTAAAAGGTTAAAAATAGTTTGTTAAAAATAATTAGACTACAACGTCAATGCCAATTATGTATATTGTTTGGTTGGAGCAGGGGGTAATTGATTTTGTAACACAATACAAAAAAAAAGTTTATAACTCAAAAATAGATAAAAATTATGTCTATAAAACAACATCTGCATTAGGTTGTTACTATTTATAACATTATGTTATAGTAATTTCTAAAATAGGTTCGAAATAATACAAATATAAAGTTAAAATATAATTAGGATAGATTAGATATCTACGAGTCAAAAATCCTTTATCATAAGAACACAAAGTCAACGTTAGAGTAGGTTAACTTCTGCGTTTAGTTAAAATACTTTTTTCTAATATTATTTTAGAAGAAGCGTTATGTTATTTTCAACAATTAGTTTACAATAATGCAAACAAATTTATATAAGGGTTTGTTGTCAAAAATAGAATGTTTGTCTATGATAAGAACCCAATGTCAAACATTAGGTTAAGTTTGATCTACAAAAGCTTATGTTCCTATATTAAGTTCGAAAACTCGCTATATTATTATCAAAAATAGGTTCAAATTAGAATATAAAAAATAACAAATTGTTAGAATATGACAAGAACACATTTAGGATAGGTTTAAAACAAAACATCAGGGTAGGGTGAGATGTAATTTATATTATTTATTAGAAGAGGCGTTATAAAAAAATTTTAAAAACAATAAAGAATAGCTAGGTTAGGCTTACAAAGGTAAACAATATTGAGTTAAGCGACAATCACACCAGAAAGTCAAGATCAGTTTAGGTTATGCACGGGTTTTAAAAGTATTTGATAGTAATGAATTGTTCATGTTATTAATATGGGTTAATCGAAGGTTTTTCAACTTTTTTAAATATTTTTATATGAAAATTAATACGCAATGTTTCGATAGTATAAATCAGCTCCCATTATCAAGTGTGAAAATAAAACATAAGAGAGAGAAAAACACCAGCATAGAATATTAGCCAAGGGCCGTGTTGGAAAGTAAAACTAAATCTATAATCTAAAAAAAAGAACTCAATCCTAAAAGTAGACTTCAATAGTCAAAGGTAAGACTAATTACAAACTTGGTCAGATAAAACTAAAACATTACACGAAGCTATACAAGTAACTGGATTGAAACGGATGGTACCAATAGAAAGGTGTCTTGACTGTTTATTATGGTTTAATCGGACATTTGGGTGTATGAAAATTAATTCAATTTCAACTTTATATTAAGTTTTGTCTATTACACAATATCAGCGTTAGATAGACGACTACTACTGATATTATTAAGAGAGGTTACATTAATTTCAATAATAGCTTTAAATCAGTACAAACTATTGCCTACTATTTACCGTGGAAATAATTTTTCCAAGTTTTATATACATTTTTATACTAGTTTTGGAGGAATGTTTACGATTGCTGACAGAGGTTTTTAAAATGTATAATTTTAGAATATACAATTTGTGAAAACAAATATTGTTAAAATCGGATTTCACTACTTTCCTTTTTCAATAGTAATGAAAGAGGAAACGTTACGATATTCCACAAAAATCATAGACTTAAAATTTTAAGGAAAAAAAGTTGAATCTGATACTCTAGATTAAATAAACGGTGCAATAATTCCTGCACACACAAAGTCAGTCCTGTAGTAGTTTCTAAAAAAGCAAACAAATCATGGACTTAGTTTTTGACACAAAAATAGTACTTAAACTTGCTTGAGTCATATACTGGTCTTAAGCATGAATATCTCATAGGATGAAATGAAATTTAAACGACGATAGTGTTAGTTCATTTTTTTATTTTAATTTTTAAAGTTATTTCTGAATGAAAATTTTATTTGACTACCTATTTTGTACACGGCTTTGGTCACTTCACTCATATTTTTTACAATAATTGATCAAATCGATTTCGAGAAATTACGTCTTTTATAACCGCATCACGCCATTTTTTGCTTTTTACCGTTAACTCACGAACAGTCATTTTTAAAGAGAGTGTGTCCAAATTTCTCTGCGTACTTAACGGCTACACTTGAACAAAATTTAATCAAAATCGTTTCGACCAATTTCGAAAAGTCTTATTTTTATTTTATTTTTTATGGTGCTATCTCCAAATTTTCAGTTATAGAGGTAATGAAAACGTCTAGTGATATGATCAAAATATCCCCCACGTATGCAATTTAATTAAAAATCGTCCACGTATTTGCGTTTTAGAATATTCCACAAACGAAAAACGAAAGACCGAAAAATACTACCAAAAACTACTTTCGAACTTAATGGACTTAAAAACGGCTCAGTAAAGAACCAAGCGTCAGACAGGTCGTCCAATTTTTGACGAGAGTAATCCAGGTTTTTGGTTTTGGGCGGTGCTTGGGCCGGTGGAGAAAAGCATTAATTATAAGATGGGACGCAAGGGAATACAAAAATAGTTGCATTTTCTGAATAAATAGAACAAATAAAAACCCAAGTCTGGGACAATATACCATACATAATTGTTATATTGTCCGATTTTAGTATTATTATATAATAATCTAACATAATCTGTTTGTGGTATTCTTTCAATTGCTACTTATGTATTATTACATTTTCCGATTTTAGGATCAATACATAATTAATATACAGACCTAACCTAACCTATATTTGGTGATTCTTGTAATTAGTAATACCATAAATCTAAGAAT
Source organism: Aphrophora alni (assembly GCA_963513935.1). Lineage (NCBI taxonomy): Eukaryota > Metazoa > Arthropoda > Insecta > Hemiptera > Aphrophoridae > Aphrophora > Aphrophora alni. The sequence goes on along the minus strand of OY740773.1, from coordinate 43,598,622 downwards.
GTTGACCTATGTACCATTGACAAACGTAATAAACCTTTATGCAGAGTGTCAGTTAGCAGCATGTATAAGAGGTAAGAATGTAGAAAAATGTGTGCGGAACCTTTAGACCTGTGAAATCCTTTTGACCCTTGTCAACTGGGAATGCGGTGCTCAGAACACTGACCGCTTGGCCGACACAATCCATAAAATATTACTTATTCGTTATAGAAATTATAGGAAACGTTTGGTCATGGGAAAAATAGTTTAATGGCTTCAGGAAGTCCAAAAAGTGATTTACCATCTGTCGCCGTTTTCATTGTTGTCATTATAAGCACAATAGCGGCCACAAGAAGGTAGAGGATAAAACCCTCTTGAAATGTAGAAGAATCGAATTGAAAATTTTTGGCATATCTGCTGAAACAATCAATATGAAATGATTTTGATTAAATAATTGTGATAAATCATATTTACCGGAGCTTTGGCCGAGGCTGCTGCCAGTAGAACGAGACATACATGTTGCACCCACGACATTTTCTCTGTGAGTTATGAAAGTAATTTTTAAAATAATCTTAAAGATAAAACTATGAAATTAATTTATAGATATTTTAGCGAAACCTTGGGAACTTTATTTATTCAGCTCTTGACGTCATGAAAATTTATAAGCAATGTAACTCCTGTTTAAACATTTCAAGAATGTTTTTAAAACAATAAAAGTAATAAAAACGAGCTGCATAATAATCGTACATACGCAGAACAATAAAGTTGTAAATCACAGTAGATGTTTCAATACGAAGGTCATTAAAAAATATATAGTTATACCAGCTCATCTTGAGTATATATATATATATATATATATACGTTCAAATAGATACTTGAATGCTCTCATTACCGTACCTATATGGGCCTACTTTTTCCTTGCTCATTCTCTGGACATTGTCCTGTATATCTCGGAATCGCCAGTGCGGGCTCAGGACCTATAAAAGGAGTATGTCCGCCCTTTACTTGCCTATAATTCCTTAATGGTCCGGCGTTCAGATCAGCTACAGATGTTTGTACTGACCTAATCCCAACAGCGTGTCTTTCTTCACCTATTAATTTAGGTGAATCTAACCTCTTAATGCTTTGATAAAATTCTTACCCAAGAAGATCACCTCCTTCAGACTATAAGCTTCCGCTTGAAATACTAATGCCTAATTACGCAATGGTTATCATCTTTAGATCTCCAGCTCTCCCGAAACACTTCTGAGCCTGAACATTCTGTTACATCTACCTTGGATTTTTACAATAATATTTCAAAAGCCGTACAGTAAGGCCAAGACACAAAAATCGTGCAGATCACACAAAAATCGCGCAGATCACACTAAAGTCGTTCAGAGCACACAAAAGTCGTCAGAGCACACAACAGTCGTGTACAGTGCACACAAAAAAAATACAATACACACAAAAGTCGTTCAGAGCACACAACAGTCGTACAGTGCACACAAAAAGTAATACAATACACACAAAAGTCGTTCAGAACACACAACAGTCGTACAGTGCACACAAAAAGTAACACAATACACACAAAAGTCGTTCAGAGCACACAACAGTCGTACAGTGCACACAAAAAAAATACAATACACACAAAAGTCGTTCAGAGCACACAACAGTCGTACAGTGCACACAAAAAGTAATACAATACACACAAAAGTCGTTCAGAACACACAACAGTCGTACAGTGCACACAAAAAGTAACACAATACACACAAAAGTCGTTCAGAGCACACAACAGTCGTACAGTGCACACAAACAGTCTAACAATACACACAAAAGTCGTTCAGAGCACACAACAGACGTACAGTGCACACAAAAAGTCATACAATACACACAAAAGTCGTTCAGAGCACACAACAGTCGTTAAGAGCACAGAAAAATCATACAGTGTACACAAAAAGTTATACAATACACACAAAAGTCGTTCAGAGCACAGAACAGTCGTACAGTGCACACAAAAAGTCATGCAATAAACACAAAAGTCTTTCAAAGCACACAAAAGTCCTTCAGAGCACACAACAGTAGTACAGTGCACACATAAAGTCATACAATACACACAAAAGTCGTTCAGAGCACAGAAAAGTCGTATAGTGCAAACAAAAAGTCATACAATACACACAAAAGTCGTTCAGAGCACACAACAGTCGTACAGTATACACAAAAAGTAATACAATACACCCAAAAGTGATTTAGAACACACAACAGTCGTACAGTGTACACAAAAGTCATACAATACACACAAAAGTCTTCAGAGCACACAACAGTCGTACAGTACACACAAAAACTCATACAATACACACAAAAGTTGTTCAGAGCTCACAAAAGTTGTTCATAGCACACAACAGTCGTACAGTGCACACAAAAAGTCATACAATACACACAAAAGTCGTTCAGCACACAACAGTCGTTAAAAGCACAGAAAAGTCGTACAGTGCACACAAAAAGTCATACAATACACACAAAAGTCGTTCAGAGCACACAACAGTCGTACAGTGCATACAAAAGTCATACAATACACACAAAAGTCGTTCAGAGCACACAACAGTCGTACAGTGCATACAAAAGACATACAATACACACAAAAGTCGTTCAGAGCACACAACAGTCGTACAGTGCATACAAAAAGTCATACAATACACACAAAAGTCGTTCAGAGCACACAAAAGTCGTTCAGAACACACAACATTTGTACAGTGCACACAAAAAGTCATACATACACACAAAAGTCGTTCAGAGAACACAACAGTTGTTAAAACGACCGTCATTTTGAACTTGTTTTTGTTTTGAGTAACATCATATTCAACTACGGTAATAGTAAAACATCTTACTTGTGTAAAATTGACTAAAAAATATACAATCTACTGCTATTATTGGTGATTTAAATTAAACTTTAAGGTTATATTGGGATTTTCAAAATAACTCTCTTATATTTTTTGTAATATATTCGTGTTTACGTCAGTAGGTGCAGAATTTGAAGCTACACAAAATTAGCTATTGTGGAAAGTATAAAACGTAAGGGTAAAAAATTATTCTCAAAAATGAGATACCAATTTTTTTAAAAAGAGACCGTCATTTTCTAATTTACCCTCCGATTTTGATTGTTAACGAACTTGTACAACCAAGCCTAAATATTAATTAAATCGGACTACAATGGCAATCCGTAGACTATTTATTAACATATGACATAAACTACTCATCAAATTGATTGTGTAGTACAAAATATACAAGAAATACCATAAAACATATATCCCTATCTTTGTTAGTTTTCAGTCTATCCGACATTTGATGTTTTTACAAAAGAAGTTATAACTTTGGAAATAGATAGGATATTAAATTTAGATTTAGTATAAGGATTATTTTGTGTAACGTTTTATACGTGCACCAAAAACAAAAAAATTATTTCATGTTTTTTAAATGACTGCCGTTTAAAATGTTTTATTTCTAATATCTCAAAAACCGTTACGTTTATAAAAAATAAAATAAAAAATTTTTAAAATAAAAAATTTAAAAAAACAAAAAAAACAAAGTTTCCCTTTTTAATGACAAATAAAATGCCTTTTGAATTTTTCCTCTAGCTAGTATAAAATCGAAAACATAATTTTCTCCATCACTCAAGATTAGGTTATTTAAGCAAAATTCACAAAGAGGTTAAGTAATTGTCAAAACCAAGAATTGTTTATAAAAAACAACAATGAATTATCAGTTTATTTATGACTAAATGTTAATTATAATGATTAGCTGATTATGAATATTTCATCCATACAGACATTTAAATGTAGGTCTACCCCTAAAAGCACTACTGCAATATTACAAAATAAAGTGTAGTTTATAAGAGTAGGAGTTAGGTGGGATATTTCTTTACTGAGATTAAGATCACGTATTAGATGCATGGATTTTGTTAATGTTATTAAAAATTCAAAAATACTTTGATTTTAGACTATACTCGGGTGTTGTAGATAATTACCGAGAAATTATGTTTTTAGTTTTTAGTCGATAACTTGACTATCCTTCGAACAAATGGTTTTGATTGTCATTAAAAAATTGAAAGTTTTTGTCTCTTGTAAATTTTGTGTTAAGTTAACGGCTTTCGAGATATTTGATGTTAAACATTTTAAACGGCAGCCATTTTGGAAATATACAAATGAAATCCTTTGTGATTGGTGTATGTGTAAAATGTTACATAAAAAACGAGTATACCAAATCTGAACACAATCTATTTCCAAAGTTATAATGTTTTTTGTATAAAAACTAAAATGGCGGTTGTTACATGTCATTTCTTGAATATTTTGTCTTAACCAATCATTTCTTGAAGTTTGGTAGAGTCATTTTTGTACACCCTGTACATTCACAAATACAAAGTATTACTAATCTCTGTTCACAAACTTTAGAAGGTTATTCCCTCAGTCAAAATAAAGAAAAGGGTTACTTTCATGTTTACAGTTAGCGAACACTTAGTTTCCCAAAATATCCGCCATTTTTTTTCCAAACAAACAATAATTTTCAAAATAAATAAGATACTGAGTTCAGATTTGGTATACGCATTTGTTATGTTAACTTTTACAAGTGTACTACAAACAAAGACTTTATTTCGAATATTTTCAAAATGGCAGCAATTAAAATTATTTTTCAAAAAATATACAAAGTTTTATCTTTTATCAACAAACAAAATGTTTTTTAATTGTTTCCTATAGGTCAAAGGATAAAAAACTGAAACCAAAATTTGTCAGCAGTTGTTTAGAACTCCCAAAACTTTCAGATATCAATTATTGTAAACACGTCATTTCCGTAACTGCAAATTAAAACGTGAAATGAAACACATGGACGCCAACTTTTAAAAAAAAATACCTAAATTTGGTTTGTTTGTGAAAAAACATGTCGTCATTGTAAACCATATTTTTATTAAAATCAAGCTTTAACTAACGGCTTGATTTAGGTTATTCACCTTCACGTTGAATTTAATCAAAATCGTTTAATCTGATTTTAAAAAATCGTAATTTTGTTTTTTTATCCATAAATTTTAAATGATCAAAACCATGAAAAAACTTCACGAGATTAAATCTGTCTGCAAAAGGTTCCTAATTTGGTTAAAATCTATCTGTGCATGAGTTGTAGAGCACTGCACAGATAGACAGACAGACATTCTAAAAACCAATGAGGATTCCTCAAAAAACTCAACATAAATTTGATAAGTTAACTTACTCAGATATAAATGACTAACCAAAAATGAATTTAAATATGAAGTTTACTGCTAATGACACAACCCCCAACTTAGGAAAACATTAAAACATAATATGTCATGTTGTCCTATTTAACTTTTGCAACCGCTTATCGGTGACTGTGAATTATCGATCATTCCTAATGAAAGATCAGTCTAGCCGCTTATCTGCATTCACTCGTGCCACTTCCGTTACTGAAAATTATCCATTAGCATACATTAAGGTCATCCCAATCCTTATATATGCATAGCTCCGTTGTTAATGAGATCCTTGACTGCTTTATCTGGCTAACTTTACTGGGGGACAGACGTGGAAAAATTACCGGAAATGAAGTTTTTTGTTGTCCCAGAGGAACCGGAACTCTGTCTGGAACTTTCCGCTTGTCAGTTTTCATTATTTATTGGCATTACGGCAAGTAAGTCGTATAGAAGGAGTAATATAAATTCACAATTTGTTATTGTTTTATTTAAATTGTAGTCTTTAATTCTGTAAAATAGATTATGATTTATTGAATAACAAAAGGGGTCGTTATTGACACTTGGAATGTTTAACTACAGTGGCAACTCAAGCCGATGATATAGGCTACTGTTGAAAGAAAAATTGAAAGTAAATTGTATAACTAATTATTAATATAATAATAATACATGTAAATAAACTATTATACTAACTTTTAAAATACCAAAAATAATTTTCAGATAAAACTTTTACTTGATAAATTAAAAAAGAAAAATTACTACTAAAATGTACAACTAATTATTAATAGTATATAAATAATACATGTAAATGAACGATGAAAAACTATTATACTAACTTTCAAAGTACCAAAAATAATTTTTGAGATAAAACTTTTACTTCATAAATTAAAAAAAGAAAAATTACTTCTGATTTTTTTTTTGGTCATATATTTCTTATGGGACATATTTTGTTTGCTCTCGAATATTCTATTAGCGTCAGGATTGGAAAGAAAACAAGAGTTGGTCAAGAAAGTCGTGATAGGAAAGATGAAAGAAGCTGTAGATCCAGTTAGAATCTATAGTGAGTCTCTGATTGTAAATAAATGGGAATACAAATAAGACTGAGCTTGATCGTGCCAGAAACTCCCCTAAGCTTAAATTTTATTTTATTGAAATCGAGTTTCAAATGACGACATTTGATGGTAATTTTCCTCTTATTTACTAATTATTCCTGAACATTAATTTGTTTTTAGCGTCCGTAGGTTAAACCAAGGAAGAAATTCTTATAATTTCACGCGTCCATCGCAACCCGTCTCTACAGACAAAATTATAAATTATATACATTTCAAACTTTGCATTTATATTCTTTGTAAAAAATATAGCGGTAACAAAAAACGACCTTGGAATAGTTGAGAGGCAAAAACAATAGAGTTAAAAAAAAAATTGTATGTGTTGGTTATCAAATAAAACTAAAAACTATTCTGATTACAAATATGTATGTTTATTTGATGAAAAAAAAAATATGTTGGTGCTTGGCCAAATTTAAAGTGTCTGATAACATCCCCCCCCCAACTTGAACACGTACTGATTTATAAGTCTGAAAAAACATTATTGGATTTGAAATTAAATTGTAGTTCAAAATCATAAATTATAGTTTATGTATGACGAAAAAACTTAATTTAACCACGGAATGAGAAATGGGTAGCTCATAAACTTTAAAAGCAATTTTTTTATAATTGGCAAAAACACTCATTAAAAAATGTATTGCATTTTCATAGATTTCTCTTTATTAGCATCTGTAAGTAAAACCAAGGACCATTAAAATTTCACGCTTTTGTCTATCTGTCTGTAAGTCGCAACGAAGAAATTAAATGTAGAGCTAGGCTATTTAAAACTCTTCGATTTTATATAAATAACTGACACTATATGCCTACGGACCCTAAGTCATATGGTTTTACCACACTCTTTTATTACTTGCTGTTTTACACACTGGTCTGAAAAAAAATCTCTTTTCAACAAAATTTGAACCAAATCGGTAGATCAGATTTTGAGAAATTACGTCTCTTATAATTTTTTTTTTTTACTGAAAACTCTTAAACAGCCATTTTTTGGAAGAGAGTGATGCCAATTTTATACACCTACCTCTCTCTCTCTCTCTCTGATACAACTATTGTTTCACAGCCTCGCCGCTTATAATAGCATTTTGCTAAAACACGATTTTTTAACTTTGACTTTATTAAAAAGTTTAAAAACCAAGTAAAGATGTTGTTTATTTTATTCTACATACCAAGATATACATTTGCCAGCATTAACATTTTAAAGGTCTATTTAATATGAACTTTCATAATATTAACTTTATGTAAAAATTACATACAATTTTGCAAATTTAACTTTTTTTGCAACCTTCCTTCAATGTACATAGACAGATCTGAGATGTGTTCATATATTAAACTTAAATAGCTTGACCTTAGAACTTTGACATTATGAAAATACTTCCTGAACGGTACAAAACAGGACAGTATATACCTATCCTATGTAATTATATTAACCTTATCCGTCTCAAATAATTTATGCAGTCAAGTTAATCTAACGCTAGATTTATTTCTGCACCAAGTTTAATACGATATTTCGTAATTTATTCATCGGAATATTTTACCTAAAAGGCAACGGCAATCCTTGCAGGAAATTGTCAATTGTGTGTTGTTAAAATGATGGCGTATAACTGCAACTTTAAGTAGTACTTATGTACAAAAAGTCTGGGAACAGTTAAGTCTATCTAATACTATTAAACGAGTAATTCTTGTAATTGTAAATATTATCTTGAAAACGTCTCAAACGATTTTGTTGAAATGAAACGTATCAATCATAATCGGGTGTAATAAACTATTTAGCTTTTGTAAAACTTATTTGGAGGTTAAATGACCATATCGTTAGACTCAACAAATTCGTCCCTTTACAAAACTCTCAACATAGTTTCTGTTTACAATAAAAAACTAGCAATTTCTTGTGGATCAGATATTTTTTCTTTGAAAACAGATCTAAAGTTTTGGTTGTAAAGGGTTGAATCTAAACTGTTTTGGGTATGATTATAAGAAAGCGATTTATCCAGATCTTATAATTGGGTAAATACATTTTGACGGTTAAGCAACCAGATTTCTACGAACTAAATTTAGTAGACTAATAAAAAAAATAAAACTAAGGAATACATTTAATATTCGAAAAAATCTATTTACGAAGCAGTAATACATAATTGATCGTTCATCTATGTTTAACCTCTCAACTTCGCACGTTTTTAATTGCCTTAGATATTGCAAGAAAGACTAGTTATCTGATAAGACAGACCACCCTCATGAGCTCACCTATAGTGAGTACAGGCGTGACAATCGTAAAGGTCCCTATGGGTATCTATCATGTATTCGAGTAAAACTGGAAAGGGAAATTTCATTATTTTCAAGAATTCTTAGTAATATGAGTAATGATTTAAAAAACAATTTCCGTTTAAATTTAATTTCAGATTATTTAATCTATGTTCATTTCAGTTTTTAATTACCGACCTTTTACCTAAGCATATTTTGTCACTTCCGTAGAATTGGCAACAAGGGACAGCTACTGGCAACAATACTCGCCTGCCATTCGTCCAGAAGACTATGAGCCCCTCACAGCATATATCCGCTTTTTCTTCCATAGAATCTCTTTCCAGTTTAAATCAGACTGTTAGTCTCGTGTTAGATCCCTCTCTTTTCTATCAGGTCTTACTTGACCAACTCTTGTTCGCTTCCAACCTTAACGCTGGCTAGGGATCTTTATTTGATGTTAATTTATTTCTTTTTTTAAGGTGAAAAAACAATAAAAATTATATTTAATGTTATGCACTTACCTTTTACAGTGCACTCTCTCTATATTCCAGGTACGAAAGGTGAAAAACTGAAATCTTACAAAATATTTCTTGGTGTGAATAAACTATATTTGGTAATTTGTGGTTAATTTACTTCTTCAAAAAAAAAGAGTTTTTTGGAAGGCAAATCAACAATTTATAAATATTAAACCCCATTAAGTGAAATATTTCTGTTTGGCAGAAACAAAACTGCACCAACTACAGGTCGATATTTAACTCCAATATGAAGTGCCGGTTAAATGTCAAAAAGGATAACTTGTTTCAGTTTTATACAAATCAAATTAAACAATATTTATTTCCTTAATAACAATTAGAAATAAAAAATACAAATACTACCAGAGAGAAAATTGTACCCAAATAAGCGGAAGCCTGTGCTTGGCCACAAGTCGCAAATACTATAAATAATAATAAGTAACTTCTTTTCTATATTTTGATGTACTTTAATTGGTGACATTACTATTTATCATTTCAAGATAAAGCGTGTGTCAAAATATTGTACTATTAATTCATGTGTTTAAGCTACACATCACTCAACCTGGTTTCTAAATAACCGATGCAAAAACATTGCACTAACTTTCTCTCATGACAATCTACAAAATATATGAGAAAAAAAACTTTATTATTGTTTTTTTGACGATGTATTTCTTAGGGTAAATAAATTGGTATAAGAAGATCCACTGCTTTTATAAAAATAAATTGTATAAAGCTGAGCTTTAGGTAGTTATTAAATTAAGATACGTCTCGATCTCGGTGTAGGTTTCGACACCCAAAGTATCTCGGTCTCAAGTCTCGACTCATGGCTACAATTTTAAACGAATTGTTTCAATTGTTTAAATTTCTTATGCTTTAATAGAATGGAAATTTTTCTCGTCTCTTTTCATTTTTAACACGGTAGCAAATATTAAGGTCGTATTATATAATAAATAATATAATTCGTAATTAAATTTCCAAGTAACTTACATTATTCAATAACAAAGGTACTTGTTTTAAATACAAAATATACTCAAAGTAACTGATTAAGTAGTTTAATTATATTTCGATAAATTTAACTCCCCTCCCACGTCCTCAAATTTTTCTAGTTCGGTTTTTATTTATATATCCTGACCGAAGAGGCTATTCTCTAATTTTGGACGTCGACTTTAAAAATATATATTTGTAAACAAAATGTAATTGATTTTAGCAGTAATATACAACAACAGATGTAAAACCATATATGCGTCTTCCCATTCACCACAGAAAGCAATTTTTATCAAACAATATTTCACGTGATTGTCTAGAGTTAAAATAATCTAAAAATTGAAGGAGAGCTGGATCCTAAAAAGACATTATAATTCCAAGAACCGAAAACAACCAGAAAAATATGGGGGGGGGGAATTGATAGGAAAAAAGGATACCTGTAGAAAAACTTAGATTTAACAATAAGTTTCCAGCTTCCCAAAGGAACACAAACATATAAATTGGTTTTATTCCGATATTGTCAACTGATAAGTATTTATTATTAGGAATCTTCATCAGAAAGGAAAAGACACAGTTAGTCTGGATACTGGTAATATGAACTTATCATCATATTTGGATAGCAATATGGAGTTTCGAATTCCCCATAAACCATGATTATAATTTACCTTGTTTAAAATCTAATGGGTCTTATAGAAGGTGAAATTAACTTTAGGGTTATATTTGTAACATTTTAATTATGTAAACGTGTTTTATAAGCATTTAAACATTTTACAGGAAGAGTTTGTAATATAAGGGTAAAACTTTTTTCTGAATATTATTGAAATCTTAAAAGACAAAAATATTACTCATCTGAAAAAATGAGTTTTAATAATTTATTTGGTAGGCTATGTGAAAATATTTACTACACCTGTTATTAAACTCATATTGCGTCGTATGTTTTTTATATACAGTATTTCAATAGTGCTTTTCAGCCAAAGGGTTTAATAAATGACTGTGCGATGGATATTCTATAGATAAAAACTACATTCATATCTAACTCAAAACCCAGATTAATAATAGTAGTGGAGAACTTTAAAACAACATTTACAAATAGCGCCCAATTAAACGTGAACACAATATTACCGATGTTCATTTAGAACTCATTTAAAAAAACTTGAGAATTAAGGTCTTCACAGACAGACGCGATACAGGGCTCGGTACGGTAAATGAAAACGTTCACACAGCAGCGGTATACCGAGGAATGCGATATTATCACAATCGGTAGATCGCGTCGGTAATTCGGTCTACCGAATCTAGTCGGTAGACCGCTCTGAAATCGAGGCGGGAGTCAGTATTTTACACCTTTTTTTTTTACCGCATCCAAAGTTATGAATGTAGTGTAGTTTGATTATTTAGTTTACTTTTTTTAAACATGAATCAGCATTTAGAAGAAGAAACATTGCTTTTGTCGCTCGCTATGGACGAGGACGAACATGATAAACCTCAGTAAGTATATATAAAATTTCTTCTCAAAATATTAGACAATTTCGTAAAAAAAATTTGTTAAGTCACGCATGACAACAATAAAAATATTAAATTCATATGAAATAACGTTATATAGTTTTTAATGAAGTGATATTGTTATTTTTACCGAAACCCGAACGTCCGAGTGCAGCGCGTGTGCGAACGTACAGTTCGGTAAACAGGCGATATTTTCCCGAGTCCTGTATCGCGTCTGTCTGCGAAGACCTTTAGAGTTACAGCGAGAGTTATATTATCAATTTTTTAAAAAATGTAGTTGTTTTTTAATGAGCCGGAAAACATTGGTGTCATCACGATTAAGCCCAAATCTCAATCTCAAGGCAAGTCTTGTCTCGCTTATCATCAAGTTCTAGCTTTAATTGTATTTGAATGATTTAATATCGGAGGTCAGAGTTCATTTTAGTTTGTTTCCCAATTATTCCTGAAACCTCCCTCAGGGGCTCACTTTAGTGAGTACGAACCGCGGGGGAGGGGCGTAGCTATATCTCCAACTTTTTTTCATGTAGTCTTGGATCAGATCCCTCTTTTTAACCAGCTTTTAATCTTTTCCAACCCTGATGCTATTAGAGTGTTAGAGGGTTAGGGATCTTTATTTTATGTACTATTATTCCTTTTTTATAAGACGATAATGACTGAAAGATTTAATTCTTTAAACAACAATATATTCCTGAAATGTAATTTCTATTTACTTGTGATTTGTTAAACTGATTTTGGTTATTAATCTTCACACTGCACCAAAATTTGCATGAAATCGGTATAGTTGATTTTGAGAAATTAGTTTTTTATAACACTTCTATAGATGTTTTTTGGTTTTTTACTGATAATTTTTGAGGTAGATTGTAAGTAAACTTTGATTCAGTCGTTAGAGGACTTACAATTCAATTTTGAGTTTTTGTCGTATAGCAGGTTCCCTTTTTACGAAAAACTACGGCTAAAGATTGCATCAAAATATGTCCATATACAAAGTTCGGAGCTGTAGGCAGAACAAAATGATGAAATGTTATCATATAACAAAATTCTTTTTTGATCACAAACGGACATTTCTGCGAAAAATTAACTTTCATTTCTTGAAATAATATATCTATACTAGGGATGTGAAACAGTATAATTAATGAAAAAATAAAACGAAAACATTTTTTTACAAGAGACGCTTTATTAGTAACAAGAGGACGTTTTAGTGAAGAAGTCATCATCAATTTAGTTATCAGTCTTTTTTCTGTTATATTTTGTCACAAAGATTTGTATTTGTAGCAACTGAAGATGATGTACTTAATTACTGAAACGTTGTTATGTTTCAAATCAAATGTTTCGATAAATAATTATTACAGTTATAAACACACCAGCTGTTACATCGCTAGATTGCCACATTCGACGTTTTGCAAAACAAGTCTACAGAGATAAGCAAAGCAATAAAAGACTTTAAAACAGGAAAATGTTTTGCAACAGATTTTTTTAATGTTCAGTTTAAAACACATTACAATATAACTTTAAAAACTTCCCTCGCCCTTCTTTTATTTTTATTTCTTACAGCTTTAACAAACCTAATAACAAAACAACACAATCTTTGCAAATAAAACCACTCATTGTTGCTCATTGCACATGAATAGCCGCTAAATCTATTTGCTCTAATTGAGACCAGATGCATGGAATGGTTGCATTGTTGACAAAGTCGGGTACAATAAGTGTAGATTTAAGCCATTTATAGGAGATTTATTTCTAAAATTATTTCGATAAAACAACAATAAAGTAATTTTATGATCGTTTATAGATCGTAATTTCAACTTAGTTATAAATAATGTTATTGCGAGTTCCAGTTCAAACATTTTGAGCTTTCAATTAATGCATTCACTAAAAATATTATTCCATTTGAATTTGAGAAATGAATTTTCATTTGTTTATGTATTTATGGGGTGGTATTTATCTTTATTCACGTGCGCTTCCGTCGCTATCTAGTGTTCAAATATCTGACTAAATATAAATTAATGAAATTATCTACAGTTTCATAAAATATTTTTATTATTAATTCAAAAACAAACAGAAAGAATGAACATCTCTAACTACCCTTAAATGTAAAGAAAAAGTTTATTTTACACTCTTAAGTCTGGGATATAAAAACAACCCCTTTGATAAACTGTAAGAAATATAAAACTCTCTCACCTTAAAAGAAAATTAAACAAGTTGAAAGTTGTGGAGAAATTTACAACCTCTGGGAAAGAAAGTTGGTACATTATTATAAGCGTTGGAAGATTTAAATTTGTCTGTTGCTATCAAAGTATAACAAAGTTTCGTATTTAACTGTTTGATACCGCGGGGCGTTAAATTCTCTCAAACTACCAGTTTATTTTATTACGTGTCTGTCAGACATTTCTCATTGTTACTCAACTTTAAATGATAGAAAATTGTATAAAATTTCATTATTTGTCTTCCTTCATGTTTGTAAGACTTTTTTTTCAGGAAGAGAATTTATTTAATGTTTTAAATAATAATAAGTATATAATTTTTTACAATAGAATGGACATTTAGTTTTATCCTGAGACAATTCCGGCCCTTTATAGTTTTAGGTATATAAGTTTTATCTTTCTGCTACAGTCTAGGAGTGGGCTTTGACCAACTCTCCATCCATCATTATTCTATATCCAAACCCACTACTTTCCTACCCACGTAATCCACAGATCCATGCATCCATATCTTCCTTGATCTTCCACGTTTCTTCTTTCTCTCCATTCTTCCATGTAGCAGCTTCCTTCGTATCCTTTCTTTGTACCTCCGTTCCATATGACCACTATAGATCAGCTGCCAAAAGTTTCGAATCTCACAATGTCTCTTCTTCTGAAGATCCTTCGAGTTCTCTTTCTGCTTATCTTCAATATTCACGCTCTCTATCTGAGGACCATAGAAACTTTCCGTCCAAAGACGTGGAGAGGATTATTGTCAGCACCCGACATGGGGTTAACTTTATCCAACCTAACCTACATGTCACGACTGGCCTAATAAGGGTCTTAAAGTCAAACTTAATCTTCAATAGCCTGAACAGGAGCGTCAATTTCAGAAGTATTAGCTAAGTTAAAAACACCGAGAGATATATTTTAAATATTGTAATGAATTAAGCACAAATAAATATAACGTTTTATATATTAGAATATAGTTTAATCTTGCGATATTCCCTCCCTACTTTAGCGTGTTTAAAATATATTTTATAAAACTATAAATTTTTTTTTTTAAACTGCAAAAGTAATTCCAAATTTACAAACACGAAAAGTTTGTTTTGAGGAAAAAATTAATTTGTATGTAGGCCTACTGTATAATCACATAAAGTTTGAATAAATTCAAATTATAATACTAAACAGCACCCTTGGATTAAGGATATGAATCCGGGGTTTTCCCCAATATCAAACTTCTACATGATGTTAGAAAAGTGTAAAAACATTTTGATAACTTTTGAGCCAATAACAGCAGAAGTACAATATTTGGGCTAAAGCTGTTTGTCAAATAATTTTTTTTTTATGAACTGCCAAAGTCTTGTAACTCCAGAGGATGTGCATCAAAATTTTTAACCTAATTTTTGTTACATAATTCCAAATAAAATCACAAATTAAGATGGTTTTATTCTAATATTTTAAAAAATCAACCACTTAGAAATTGTCGTTATTTTTCTGTTGTTATTCGTTCAAAACTTATCAAATTTTCGTACTTTTCTAACACTCTATAAAGTTATTGTTCACATTAACAATGGTTTAAATTAACACATCTTATAAAGTTTCTACTAATTTTTTTATTATTTTTTTCAACATAGTAACCATTCATTGTATATAAAAACTAACAATTTCAGTACATTTTCGACTGAAATTGTTTAGAATTATTCAATTTATCCCAATATGAAAATAACGAAAAATTCTAAAATTTAATTACGTAACGATTTTTGATGAAAATAAATTTTCATTTGTATTTTGGAGACAATAAAAACTTTTTGTCATCAGATTTAATTGGAACTTTAAAAGCATGCGCATTTCAAAATTATTCTTGAATTTAGTTCTTGCGTTCTTAAAATTGAAATATTGTTAATATCTTATCATGGACCAAGCAAATATCTAACTCGTAAATTTTATGTAGGCCTACGTAATAATTTAAAGCATATATTATTCTTTCATTCGGTTACAGTTGTGTCTCTCTTTTTAACAAAGTTACACTGTAGGTGTTTTGCTTTTTCTCTTATTTTGTTGTTTTTAATCTGGTCTATCCATTTAGTTTTGGGCCTTCCTCTTGGTTTTATCTGAAGCATTTTGTTTTGTTTTTTGTTATCTTTCTCTGTAATGGTTATACCATTGTAATATCCTCTAGTCTTAAGAACTTTCATGTTAATATTTTTTATATTATCGCGTCATGTTTTTCTTAGAATTTCTTCCAAAAATGTATTTTTAATGTCTTAATTTTACTATCCCCTTAATTGTTATACATGTTTCATTATAATTCTTTAAAAATAAATATGGTTAATATATAATTTTTTAATTCCTATCAAAGCGTGAAGTTATAAATAAGCGCATGACTAATTACTAAGTAATATTCGTTCAAAGCTTCTGTAATTCTTACATTTATTTCGGATTTTCCATTTACCATGTAAAGACAAGTTGGCTATATATAGACAGAGAAAGTAAAATGCATTAATACATAAATTTATAAATGACCATGACTATAGAACTGACTTTATGATGAGCGCTCGCCATTATCGGAATTAAACCAGTTGTTCCAAAGTAGATACAACAACATCACAGACTAGTTATATCCAAACGTTGTGCTATTCTGCAATTCATTAAACAAGTTTAGTCAAATCAAATGAAACTTTATCAACTACAAACTTTACTCTTGTTTAATTAATCACAAAGTTATTCTGCGCTAAATTACTTCATTGGAAAAGAACGCTGTGGTTTGAGCTTGTTCATGAAAACTTTGTTTAATAAAAAAAAAACAAAAAAAACAGTGTATTTATCATTAAACACTCAGTGTACATGGCACACTTTATCATGGTTACTTATTAACGATGTAAGCGATTAGGGCTTTCATAACAACAAGTAGAACTTTCTTAAATAAGTCTTTCGTAACCTCGAGTATGACTTTCATAACGGCAATAACCTTTTTATAACAGCGAGTGAAACTTTCATAACAATGTTTGTAGACTTTCCAAACAAAGAGAAGGACTTTCATAAGAACGAGTAGACTTTACATAACAACAAGTAGGACTGTCATAACAGTGAGTAGGATTTTCACAACAGCAAGTATGACTTTCATAACAATGAGTGGGACTTTCATAACAGTGAGTAGGACTTTCATAATAACGAATAGGCTTTACATGACAACGACTAGGTCTTTCATAACAGCGAAAAGGATTTTCATAAAAGCGAGAAGGACTTTCATAAAAACGATGCCATCGCCCTTTACATTGGAACTGATTTCCCCGGCTCACTCAATCCAACATTTCTCAGCGTTTGGTCACACCAAACACTGAGAACACTTCCCCGCACTTTTCCCGGACCTCTGTGCCGGAAACTCTGGGCCAACCAAACACCTACACCTCCCTTACTGTCGAACAGAAAAGGGCAGCTCGTGATTGGTCCAGACTCAACTCGCGAGAGGCCGCGGACGGTCTCTCGCCGAACACATACACTTCAGATTCTCCGACCCAATCACAGCACGCTAAGCCACCCACGCCTCTAGCCGGCCTGTGATTGGATCGCAGAATAGTGAAAGTCGCACAATGGCTTCTCCATTGTTCGGCTGTAGGAAAACGTATAAAACCAGACGTTTTCCTAACCAAAACACATTCTCTTCTCTTCACTGAGTAGACACACAGCTCTTCTGACTCTCTTCCTAGAGACGTCACACAGACACAGCTCCTCGAGCTTACTACCAGACACTACTCTTCTCTCTACAGAGATAGCCACCTATCTTCTTCGGTCTCTCAGCCGAGAGACCCGCTACACAACACATTCACCCCAGCAGAAGGTGACCAAGGAGGCCAAAGACTATTCACTGTCTAATCCGTTGTACGGCGTCTTATTGCTTCACCTCATTTCCAAACTCGCCTCCCGACAGGGAAACAGCCAAGTAGGGGAAACCCGGCGAGCAACCACTATACCGCCTCCCGATAGGGAAAGATAGTAGGGTAGTGGTTACCCGGCGGACCCCTGGCTTGATGTCGGGGAGGCGACGTAACCAGCAACGGAGAGCTGTCCGGAGAGTCCAGCGCCGGATCAGCAGGGAACTGCGGCATCAACACCTGAAGACCGTCGCCCAAGATAAAGGCCTTTCTAAGGACCAGGCCAGCATCTCTACTCCTGTGTGGCGGCTCATCAGCCTTACCCCGTCTCCTCGCCCCTATAACTTCTCCGTCCCGAATCTCCCCTATTACGATCCCCGCTCCTCTTACTACCTCGCATTTTAAAAACCACCTTACCACCATTCCTCGACCAAAACAGCCTCGCCCGGCTAAACAGCCTACCTCCCCCACCATCACAATACACTCGAGCTCTCCCCGGACACTACGTCAACGAGTAGGCTTTACATAACAGCAAGTCTTTCGTAACAACGATTATGACTTTCATAATGGCAGTAACTCTTTTATAACAGCGAGTGAAACTTTCATAACAATGAGTATGACTTTCATAACAGCAAGTAGGACTTTTATAAAAGCAAGTATTCTTTACATAACAGCGAAAGATATTTTTGTTTTCTTAAAGGTAATTCCCACGCCTGAATTTTAAAGTAGATCATCCATACGTTTTGTTTAAATTACTTTATACAGAACAGAATTATTTTGAGAGAATAGTAGTTCAAGCCGAAATTTTGTTGAAATCCATGACGGTTATCAGAAATTGGAAGTGAAGAATTGTCAGACGAGCTCAGCAGAGGAACTGAACTGACGTTTTCTGTTGACAATTCATTAGTAGGAAAAAAAAAACAAGCTATGAGATATCGCGTCAACTATAAGTCCGGAAATATTTTAAAGCCGTGGTAACTCTGACTGAGAAGGCTGGAATTAGGTCGGCTTACTGGACACTGCTCAGTGAAATATCAATTAAATAATGAGATTGGTAGCACGAGACGTCTACAAATTCTACTTCTAAGAACGGAAATGCTGTGCTGATGTGAGTCTCGACGAAGTGTAGTAGTAATGTGTGAATTCGAATTAAAATACTCGGTGATTCCCAGTATCGATATCCGCGGAACGTTCCGATTATTAAAATCCTCGGATTCGGACAAAATATTCGTAACTAGGAACAAGGAGACGATATAATATTCGTTAGTAATTCGCTGATTAGTAAAGTTGAGTTCGAATCCAATGCGAAAAATCATTCTGCGCAGATAGGCCTACTCGAATTCGAAATAATAATACGAATATTGAAATCATTTGAAACCGATTAATTCGATTATCCATTTCATCCCTGTATCAACATCGCTAAAGTGTAGTACTGTACCTAGCTGGATCTACACAGTTTTAATGTTGTCTTGGATTAGATTTCTCTTCTGATTCATCTTTTCTATCTCTCTAGACCAACTCTTTTTCACTTCCGACCCCGGCATATTAGGCTAGGAGTCTTTATTTTATGTTCTTTTTTTTTCTTAGACGATGATGACCAAGAGGTTTTTCGTCTTATTCTACAACAAAAACATTCTGAAACGCAAATATATCTAATGAATTTTGTTGTTTTACTTTCTGAAATATATGTAAGTTAGTTTATAAAACGTTACGTGACGGTTCAAATCTTCACGAAAATATCAGTTTGACCCTCGAGAATTAAAAATGTGTTTTTAAAATGATGTCCATACAACTGGAAATGCACATACAAGTGAACCTGTACCCAGATCATTAAATACTAGACTTTCATTAAATATGTTTTGGTAAACCAAAGGTTTAGTTTAAGCCCTTAGAAGCTACAATTTAGGAATATTTTAAGCAAGTCGTTAAAATCGATTTTCATAATATCGTAATTTGTGTCTGTCTTATTTTTGCTACTTTCAAATTTTGAGTTCGAACGTCGAACAAATATACCACATTTAATCAAAGTCGATCCATTAGTTTGGGCAGGAAAAACTCCAGATATCAAATAGACAAACATTTCTTCGGAGATTATGTTTTCGGGTTCATGCGATTTCAAAGTGGAAAAATCAATATTTATTTTGCTCTCTATCAAATAAGTTTCTCTGTACTCCGTAAATTTGAAAAAGTAAAAACTGAGTAACAATGAAAATTACAAAATTTCCTTCATGTGTAATTTTTGTTAATGAATATTATTTTTGGTTTTATAAATGTACGTGTGAGAAGTTATTGCACCGTTTATATTTATTAATTATGCAAGAAGGGAAGACAGCGTGACAGAAATACACCCATCTTTCCACCCTTAATAAGCTCACTTTATTTCACCCGTCGTTCGTCCCCTCTTCTCCCCTCCTATGTACTGTAATTTCAGTTTTATGGCTCGTACATGATACCTGGGCTTGTTTTGAAACGATCATTTTTATTATGAGAGAAAACCATCCCGGCAGATGCGGTGTCAAACGGGACATCATTTCAAATATTTATGACAGCAGTTGTAAAGGAAGCATAACAGTTGAGCTTTATGATTTTCGGTTCATGCAAATTCAAAACTAAAACTTTTTTTATTTTAAAACTTTACGACTTTGGTCGGGTTCGGGACGGAGTGAACTAACAGTGTCAGATTTAGTTCCAGGTTGTGAAAGGAAAACAAACTAGGAACCGTTAAACTTTGTTTTGGACCCCGTTACAGGTTTTGATCTGTTATAATGCAATTGTACAAAGTTTCTTATGGGAATTGTTATCTCTAATAGATTAAAAATAACAATTGTTTTGGAGATTTTTTGAAAAGAAAAAAAAATATGGAAAAGTAAACAGAGTACAGACTTTTTCATAGAGTTTTAAATAAAATCAAAAGTCAATCAAACTCAAAATTTAGAGTAGAATTTGTTAAAATTCCGTTTTTTAAATTGAATCTAACGTTGTTGATAACATTATTTCTACAAGAAAGCTCCAAGCGTCTCTGCTTCTATGCAGACGGCGGACATACTTAAATACAGCCTGAAAGAAAGACAAAATTAAAATTGATTCATCACCAAAAATGGATTTTTCTAACCTAATATTTCCTATAAATACTACGTACATGGAAGAAAGTATAGAAACCAGTATTCTTAAGTTATATTCAAAACTTGAAAATAACGAACTATGATGTTGTTCGTGAGTAATCTAAAAGAAATACTTATCACTAATAAAGAATTAAAAAACTGTACAGTTATTGTTTTTCTTGTTGTTTAACGGCAAGAAACCTCTCGGTCATGGTCGCCCGATAAAAAAAAGGAAGAAAAGAACATACAATTAACATCCCAACTACTCTAATAGCGTCAGGGTAGGAAGAAAAGAAGAGTTGGTCGAGAGGGAGCAGATAGGAAAGAACATACAATCAACATCCCAACTACTCTAATAGCGTCAGGGTAGGAATAAAAGAAGATTTGGTCGAGAGGGAGCAGATAGGAAAGAACATACAATCAACATCCCAACTACTCTAATAGCGTCAGGGTAGGAATAAAAGAAGATTTGGTCGAGAGGGAGCAGATAGGAAAGAACATACAATCAACATCCCAACTACTCTAATAGCGTCAGGGTAGGAAGAAAAGAAGAGTTGGTCGAGAGGGCGCAGATAGGAAAGAACATACAATCAACATCCCAACTACTCTAATAGCGTTAGGGTAGGAATAAAAGAAGAGTTGGTCGAGAGGGCGCAGATAGGAAAGAACATACAATCAACATCCCAACTACTCTAATAGCGTCAGGGTAGGAATAAAAGAAGATTTGGTCGAGAGGGAGCAGATAGGAAAGAACATACAATCAACATCCCAACTACTCTAATAGCGTCAGGGTAGGAATAAAAGAAGATTTGGTCGAGAGGGAGCAGATAGGAAAGAACATACAATCAACATCCCAACTACTCTAATAGCGTCAGGGTAGGAATAAAAGAAGATTTGGTCGAGAGGGAGCAGATAGGAAAGAACATACAATCAACATCCCAACTACTCTAATAGCGTCAGGGTAGGAAGAAAAGAAGAGTTGGTCGAGAGGGCGCAGATAGGAAAGAACATACAATCAACATCCCAACTACTCTAATAGCGTCAGGGTAGGAATAAAAGAAGAGTTGGTCGAGAGGGCGCAGATAGGAAAGAACATACAATCAACATCCCAACTACTCTAATAGCGTCAGGGTAGGAATAAAAGAAGATTTGGTCGTGAGGGAGCAGATAGGAAAGAACATACAATCAACATCCCAACTACTCTAATAGCGTCAGGGTAGGAATAAAAGAAGATTTGGTCGAGAGGGAGCAGATAGGAAAGAACATACAATCAACATCCCAACTACTCTAATAGCGTCAGGGTAGGAATAAAAGAAGAGTTGGTCGAGAGGGCGCAGATAGGAAAGAACATACAATCAACATCCCAACTACTCTAATAGCGTCAGGGTAGGAAGAAAAGAAGAGTTGGTCGAGAGGGCGCAGATAGGAAAGAACATACAATCAACATCCCAACTACTCTAATAGCGTCAGGGTAGGAATAAAAGAAGATTTGGTCGAGAGGGAGCAGATAGGAAAGAACATACAATCAACATCCCAACTACTCTAATAGCGTCAGGGTAGGAATAAAAGAAGAGTTGGTCGAGAGGGCGCAGATAGGAAAGAACATACAATCAACATCCCAACTACTCTAATAGCGTCAGGGTAGGAAGAAAAGAAGAGTTGGTCGAGAGGGCGCAGATAGGAAAGAACATACAATCAACATCCCAACTACTCTAATAGCGTCAGGGTAGGAATAAAAGAAGAGTTGGTCGAGAGGGCGCAGATAGGAAAGAACATACAATCAACATCCCAACTACTCTAATAGCGTCAGGGTAGGAATAAAAGAAGATTTGGTCGTGAGGGAGCAGATAGGAAAGAACATACAATCAACATCCCAACTACTCTAATAGCGTCAGGGTAGGAATAAAAGAAGAGTTGGTCGAGAGGGCGCAGATAGGAAAGAACATACAATCAACATCCCAACTACTCTAATAGCGTCAGGGTAGGAATAAAAGAAGAGTTGGTCGAGAGGGCGCAGATAGGAAAGAACATACAATCAACATCCCAACTACTCTAATAGCGTCAGGGTAGGAATAAAAGAAGATTTGGTCGAGAGGGCGCAGATAGTAAAGAACATACAATCAACATCCCAACTACTCTAATAGCGTCAGGGTAGGAATAAAAGAAGATTTGGTCGAGAGGGCGCAGATAGTAAAGAACATACAATCAACATCCCAACTACTCTAATAGCGTCAGG
Organism: Aphrophora alni; assembly: GCA_963513935.1. Classification (NCBI taxonomy): domain Eukaryota; kingdom Metazoa; phylum Arthropoda; class Insecta; order Hemiptera; family Aphrophoridae; genus Aphrophora; species Aphrophora alni. The sequence goes on along the minus strand of OY740773.1, from coordinate 43,575,699 downwards.
GTAGGAATAAAAGAAGATTTGGTCGAGAGGGCGCAGATAGTAAAGAACATACAATCAACATCCCAACTACTCTAATAGCGTCAGGGTAGGAATAAAAGAAGATTTGGTCGAGAGGGCGCAGATAGTAAAGAACATACAATCAACATCCCAACTACTCTAATAGCGTCAGGGTAGGAATAAAAGAAGATTTGGTCGAGAGGGCGCAGATAGTAAAGAACATACAATCAACATCCCAACTACTCTAATAGCGTCAGGGTAGGAATAAAAGAAGATTTGGTCGAGAGGGCGCAGATAGTAAAGAACATACAATCAACATCCCAACTACTCTAATAGCGTCAGGGTAGGAATAAAAGAAGATTTGGTCGAGAGGGCGCAGATAGTAAAGAACATACAATCAACATCCCAACTACTCTAATAGCGTCAGGGTAGGAATAAAAGAAGATTTGGTCGAGAGGGCGCAGATAGTAAAGAACATACAATCAACATCCCAACTACTCTAATAGCGTCAGGGTAGGAATAAAAGAAGATTTGGTCGAGAGGGAGCAGATAGGAAAGAACATACAATCAACATCCCAACTACTCTAATAGCGTCAGGGTAGGAATAAAAGAAGATTTGGTCGAGAGGGAGCAGATAGGAAAGAACATACAATCAACATCCCAACTACTCTAATAGCGTCAGGGTAGGAATAAAAGAAGATTTGGTCGAGAGGGAGCAGATAGGAAAGAACATACAATCAACATCCCAACTACTCTAATAGCGTCAGGGTAGGAATAAAAGAAGATTTGGTCGAGAGGGAGCAGATAGGAAAGAACATACAATCAACATCCCAACTACTCTAATAGCGTCAGGGTAGGAAGAAAAGAAGAGTTGGTCGAGAGGGCGCAGATAGGAAAGAACATACAATCAACATCCCAACTACTCTAATAGCGTCAGGGTAGGAATAAAAGAAGAGTTGGTCGAGAGGGCGCAGATAGGAAAGAACATACAATCAACATCCCAACTACTCTAATAGCGTCAGGGTAGGAATAAAAGAAGATTTGGTCGTGAGGGAGCAGATAGGAAAGAACATACAATCAACATCCCAACTACTCTAATAGCGTCAGGGTAGGAATAAAAGAAGATTTGGTCGAGAGGGAGCAGATAGGAAAGAACATACAATCAACATCCCAACTACTCTAATAGCGTCAGGGTAGGAATAAAAGAAGAGTTGGTCGAGAGGGCGCAGATAGGAAAGAACATACAATCAACATCCCAACTACTCTAATAGCGTCAGGGTAGGAAGAAAAGAAGAGTTGGTCGAGAGGGCGCAGATAGGAAAGAACATACAATCAACATCCCAACTACTCTAATAGCGTCAGGGTAGGAATAAAAGAAGATTTGGTCGAGAGGGAGCAGATAGGAAAGAACATACAATCAACATCCCAACTACTCTAATAGCGTCAGGGTAGGAATAAAAGAAGAGTTGGTCGAGAGGGCGCAGATAGGAAAGAACATACAATCAACATCCCAACTACTCTAATAGCGTCAGGGTAGGAAGAAAAGAAGAGTTGGTCGAGAGGGCGCAGATAGGAAAGAACATACAATCAACATCCCAACTACTCTAATAGCGTCAGGGTAGGAATAAAAGAAGAGTTGGTCGAGAGGGCGCAGATAGGAAAGAACATACAATCAACATCCCAACTACTCTAATAGCGTCAGGGTAGGAATAAAAGAAGAGTTGGTCGAGAGGGCGCAGATAGGAAAGAACATACAATCAACATCCCAACTACTCTAATAGCGTCAAGGTAGGAATAAAAGAAGATTTGGTCGAGAGGGCGCAGATAGTAAAGAACATACAATCAACATCCCAACTACTCTAATAGCGTCAGGGTAGGAATAAAAGAAGATTTGGTCGAGAGGGCGCAGATAGTAAAGAACATACAATCAACATCCCAACTACTCTAATAGCGTCAGGGTAGGAATAAAAGAAGATTTGGTCGAGAGGGCGCAGATAGTAAAGAACATACAATCAACATCCCAACTACTCTAATAGCGTCAGGGTAGGAATAAAAGAAGATTTGGTCGAGAGGGCGCAGATAGTAAAGAACATACAATCAACATCCCAACTACTCTAATAGCGTCAGGGTAGGAATAAAAGAAGATTTGGTCGAGAGGGCGCAGATAGTAAAGAACATACAATCAACATCCCAACTACTCTAATAGCGTCAGGGTAGGAATAAAAGAAGATTTGGTCGAGAGGGCGCAGATAGTAAAGAACATACAATCAACATCCCAACTACTCTAATAGCGTCAGGGTAGGAATAAAAGAAGATTTGGTCGAGAGGGCGCAGATAGTAAAGAACATACAATCAACATCCCAACTACTCTAATAGCGTCAGGGTAGGAATAAAAGAAGATTTGGTCGAGAGGGAGCAGATAGGAAAGAACATACAATCAACATCCCAACTACTCTAACAGCGTCAGGGTAGGAAGAAAAGAAGATTTGGTCGAAAGGGCGCAGATAGGAAAGAACATACAATCAACATCCCAACTACTCTAATAGCGTCAGGGTAGGAATAAAAGAAGATTTGGTCGAGAGGGAGCAGATAGGAAAGAACATACAATCAACATCCCAACTACTCTAATAGCGTCAGGGTAGGAATAAAAGAAGATTTGGTCGAGAGGGAGCAGATAGTAAAGAACATACAATCAACATCCCAACTACTCTAATAGCGTCAGGGTAGGAAGAAAAGAAGAGTTGGTCGAGAGGGCGCAGATAGGAAAGAACATACAATCAACATCCCAACTACTCTAATAGCGTCAGGGTAGGAAGAAAAGAAGAGTTGGTCGAGAGGGCGCAGATAGGAAAGAACATACAATCAACATCCCAACTACTCTAATAGCGTCAGGGTAGGAATAAAAGAAGATTTGGTCGAGAGGGCGCAGATAGTAAAGAACATACAATCAACATCCCAACTACTCTAATAGCGTCAGGGTAGGAATAAAAGAAGATTTGGTCGAGAGGGAGCAGATAGGAAAGAACATACAATCAACATCCCAACTACTCTAATAGCGTCAGGGTAGGAATAAAAGAAGATTTGGTCGAGAGGGCGCAGATAGTAAAGAACATACAATCAACATCCCAACTACTCTAATAGCGTCAGGGTAGGAATAAAAGAAGATTTGGTCGAGAGGGAGCAGATAGGAAAGAACATACAATCAACATCCCAACTACTCTAATAGCGTCAGGGTAGGAAGAAAAGAAGAGTTGGTCGAGAGGGCGCAGATAGGAAAGAACATACAATCAACATCCCAACTACTCTAATAGCGTCAGGGTAGGAATAAAAGAAGATTTGGTGGAGAGGGAGCAGATAGGAAAGAACATACAATCAACATCCCAACTACTCTAACAGCGTCAGGGTAGGAATAAAAGAAGATTTGGTCGAGAGGGAGCAGATAGGAAAGAACATACAATCAACATCCCAACTACTCTAATAGCGTCAGGGTAGGAATAAAAGAAGAGTTGGTCGTGAGGGAGCAGATAGGAAAGAACATACAATCAACATCCCAACTACTCTAATAGCGTCAGGGTAGGAATAAAAGAAGAGTTGGTCGAGAGGGCGCAGATAGGAAAGAACATACAATCAACATCCCAACTACTCTAATAGCGTCAGGGTAGGAATAAAAGAAGAGTTGGTCGTGAGGGAGCAGATAGGAAAGAACATACAATCAACATCCCAACTACTCTAATAGCGTCAGGGTAGGAATAAAAGAAGATTTGGTCGAGAGGGAGCAGATAGGAAAGAACATACAATCAACATCCCAACTACTCTAACAGCGTCAGGGTAGGAATAAAAGAAGATTTGGTCGAGAGGGAGCAGATAGGAAAGAACATACAATCAACATCCCAACTACTCTAATAGCGTCAGGGTAGGAATAAAAGAAGATTTGGTCGAGAGGGAGCAGATAGGAAAGAACATACAATCAACATCCCAACTACTCTAATAGCGTCAGGGTAGGAATAAAAGAAGAGTGGGTTGTGAGGGAGCAGATAGGAAAGAACATACAATCAACATCCCAACTACTCTAATAGCGTCAGGGTAGGAATAAAAGAAGAGTTGGTCGTGAGGGAGCAGATAGGAAAGAACATACAATCAACATCCCAACTACTCTAATAGCGTCAGGGTAGGAATAAAAGAAGAGTTGATCGAGAGGGAGCAGATAGGAAAGAACATACAATCAACATCCCAACTACTCTAATAGCGTCAGGGTAGGAATAAAAGAAGAGTTGGTCGTGAGGGAGCAGATAGGAAAGAACATACAATCAACATCCCAACTACTCTAATAGCGTCAGGGTAGGAAGAAAAGAAGAGTTGGTCGAGAGGGAGCAGATAGGAAAGAACATACAATCAACATCCCAACTACTCTAATAGCGTCAGGGTAGGAAGAAAAGAAGAGTTGGTCGTGAGGGAGCAGATAGGAAAGAACATACAATCAACATCCCAACTACTCTAATAGCGTCAGGGTAGGAAGAAAAGAAGAGTTGGTCGAGAGGGAGCAGATAGGAAAGAACATACAATCACCATCCCAACTACTCTAATAGCGTCAGGGTAGGAAGAAAAGAAGAGTTGGTCGAGAGGGAGCAGATAGGAAAGATGAAAGATATGGAGCTAACACAATACGATATTAAAAACTTGTTGGTTCAGCTAAGTATTCTCGGGATCGCATGATCATACTCACCATAATGAGCCCCTTAGGGTTTATACAGTTAGTGGCTATTAATCATTGCTATTATTATTAATCACTCTATCACTCTACTGGTTCAAGTCATACAAACAGAAAACAAGTGGTACAGGTCAGAAATGCATTATCTGGTCGAATAATAATAAGGTGTCCCACAGGGATCTATTCTAGGTCCAGTGTTATTTATTCATTATTTAAATCACTACTCCATGTAAAAAGTGATCATCTAATTTAGTAGGTTGATGACACGGCTATTAGTCTAAAAGGTGATCAGCTATGTGATTGAGAAACCAACGAATTTATCCTAAAAATACTTCTATGAAAATAATCTTAGAGTAGGTCCAATGAAAACAAAATCTATGCTTTTGAATTTAAAGCCTGAATCAATTAACCATGTCTTAATATAGTTTTGGTGAGGAAACAATGAGGCCAGTAACGGGCAACAAGTTTATAGGTAGGGTCATAGAAATGAGCTTTATAAAAAAGGTCAGCTCAGTGGTCTTTTTGCTAAGAAATTGGTCAGTTCTGCTCTACACCAATTCAAAAGTTATCATCTACTTTTTTCTGTATTCATCCAGCTGATCTTAAGGAAATGTTTTTCTTAAGCAGGAAAAATTAACATTCATTATTCTTGTAGATTGTCTTTGGAAATATAAGTATTTTTATTTTTCCTTGTAGGCTACAGTATGTATCTTAGGCGTAATTTTACATTATAAGTTTAAGAGTTCTTTATCTAATAATATTAATCTACAGGCACATAATTCCAGCAGAAGACGTAATTTCCGTGGACAACAGCACTGGCTGATAGTTCAACATTCAAAAAATAATAATAAAATCAGTTGCTGAAAGTTACTTGGAGAAGGAGTTTCTTGATTGATTTTCTTGGCGTTTGAAGAGAAACAACGCCGTTTAAAGGGACGATTGTTACTCATCATATTCGCCGAATATAAAAAAAAAATAATAATAAAAAAAAACTACTTCAAATAAATACTTCAAGTCCTCGAACACTCCAGCGTCAGGGCCTGAAGAGAACAAAAGTTGTTAAAGAAAAGACCTGATAGGAAACATGAATGAGACAGATCTAACTCAAGACTCAAGACTGCATGGAAAAGATTTAACTAAACATTAAACTTTATCAGCATTTTAGACTAAATGTCAAACCACTATGAAACTTATACAAAATATTATAAGATTATATATATATATATATATATATATATATATATATATATAGCAAAAATACCAATTTTGAAGGTCAAATGTAGGAAAACATCACAAGTGTCTAGACAAAATCCAAATAATATAAATAATAATTATTATTATTGTCCTAAAATTGACCAGTTAAATATATTTTTTTAAATATTATTCACCTGATTTATACCTTTTGAAAACGTTGATTGGGATATTCAAAAGTTGTTATAAAATCTGAACTAATTCACGAAGATATACAATCGCTGTACTAAACATTATTATCTCTATATAGATTTGAAAAAATAATAATATTTTCCGAGATTTTCTGGAAAAACCCCTTAAAACGGACAAAAATTTTAAAAACGAAAACAAAAGTCGAAAACTAGAAAAAAAGGTGAGTGCAGTTTTATTCAAGATAACATCATATGTCTCTTTAAACGGATTTGGGAAAAAACGTTTATTTTCCAATTTAGAATTTTGTTTGAAAAAAATGAAAATTGTTATTTTACGGAAACTAAAAATGTTGAACAAAACTAGAGTATAATTTTATTTAATCGTGCAAAATATATTTAAATAAAATAAGTTGTAATTAAATAATGGTTTTAAAATGTTTCAATTTGCTCAATAATTGTAACTCATAAGTAGGAAAATAAGTGATATTTCGAAAACGTTTAAAGATCCAAAAATATTATACTACAAAAATAGTAAAACTACACTAATATTTTTTTCGGATTTTTTATATCTGGAGGAACGAACATTTTGTTTTTTGGGTTTTGTCTAGAGGTTATTATGAAGCGATTTTTTCAGTTACATATTTTTTAATGTATTCACTTCTTGAGAGTTCCAACGTATTAAGTTGTCGATTTGGATGTCATTTATTTGTGATAATTATTTGTGGGCAAGTTTTATAATGTTTTTCGAAAAAAATCTTACGCATAACAGTTTTGAACACCATAGTTAAAAGTTTGAACTTTGAAAGCATAATGTTTTGTTTGAAAAAAAATTATTCACAGCATTAAATAAAAATTTTAAGTCATCAGTTCAATAAACAATGAAAGAATTAAAGAAAATTATAAATATCTTAAGCTCCAGTTTTAAATTTATACCCAGAAAAATATTGTTATAATTAGCGCATAGTGGAAATAATACGATTTCAAATGCAAACCCTCCTCAATACTGCCAACATCATAAATAAACTCCTTTATTTTATAAAAGGTAATGGTTGCTTAAGCTGAACTTAATCCTATTACAAATATAACATTGAACTAAACAACCATTATATATGAATTTATTACAAAATAAACAGCTAAATAGTGAAAATTTAATTGTATATTAGGTGTTAATACTTCAAAAACTGAAGTATTTTGAGTGGCGGATTTTTAAAAGGATCATTCAAGGATATCCCTCTGAATCGAAATTATAGTTCAAAGAATCCCCCAGTTTAATTGGCTCTCTAGCGATTTCCTTTACATAGTCTAAGTAACGCTTGACGGAAAATATCTTAATTCCATTCTGAAAATTACTTTTTTTTAGCTTATGGGACTTCAAACTTTCGGATATTTCACCAAATCTGTATCACTAGTGAAGAATGTAAATTGACACATTTCTAAATAACTTGTATATTACATGTTTAAAATAGTAAAATATTGAGTTTGTGCCTGAAAACGTATGGTGGTATTGCATTACAGTTTAAAAACTATATTTTGCATAATTTGTAAATTCCACCTTTGATTTTTTTCTCAATGTTAATTTGTATATACTGGGTGTCCCACCTAAAATGTTACAATAGCTAACTTTTGAATTATAAATATGATAAAGTACTTTAAATGGGGAACTTTCCTTTCTTATCAATGAAGTTTAAAAATCCATTTTGTAAAATGTTAAATTTTTTGAAAAAAAGTGCTAAATTTCATTAAAAATACTTTTTTTTTTAATTGCTAACCCCCAATTTTTATAATGGAAAGTTATTATTTGGTCAAATTTGAGACTTTTTAAATTGGATCTTCCTAAAATTTCTAATAATAACACAGCTGGAGAACATTTGCTGTATTTGTTTATTAGTTTTATTACCTGTATTTAACACACAATAAGGTTGGCAATTACTGAAAGCCCATAATAATTCTTTTGTTTTGTAATCAGCTGTCGTTTAAAAATATCAAATCCCTATTTTTAATGAAATTTAGCACTTTTTTCAAAATTGATTTCCATGTCACTTAGCTTTAACTGCTCAGGCCTAGTTTTAAGTTTGAATTATTTTCTTAGGTTATAGATTTAGTTTTAGTGTCCAACATACTCTAGGCTATGTTGCTGTTTTTCTCTTTTACATTCTAGTTTAACACTTGATAACAAGAGTTGATTTATACTCTCGAAACGTTGTTTATTAGTTTTCATATACACAAATTATGGCAACTAGAAAGTAATGCCAATGGAGTGGGAACTTCCATAATGTAGTCATATGTCCGATTAAACCATATTAATGATAACACAAAGAGTAGCATATACAGTCATCATCATCAATAATCATTTGAGGTACTAGAAAGCAATGCCAAAGAAGTGGGACTTTCGATTAACATAAACAAGACAAAAATGTTAAACTAAATCTCAAGGAATAAGCAAAATTTAATAATTATAAGCTACAACATAGAAATTGAGGGGAAAATTCACATATTTGGTTGTAGAATAACAAAAAAAGGTGGAGAAACTTAACACAGATTACTATTAGAGAATAAAGGGTATTTCGCACTGTCACCCATCTTTAGATCAAATAACATACTTCCCATAACAAAATGAAAATTTACAAGACAATTATTCGTGCAAGTGTCACCTATGGAAGTGAAGCTTGAGTCCTGAAGTACTGGATCAACTGGAAGGAAAGTGAAAGAGAATATTGAGACTAATAGAAGAAAAATGCAAATGAGTAATGAACCACTACAAAATGTACAGAACAGAAGAAACTACAATGGGCAGGACATGTAAAGCGATAATAGAAATCAAAAAGTATAAGGTCTCATCTGGACCGAAGATCACTAGTCTTCTACGTCCTAATGCTTCACATTTTCAAATTATGTGTTCTGCAGTTTCTAGGTGCTGATTACATGGTTTGTATTTCAGGTTTCCTTGGAACAATCCCATGGTGTTAAGATCCTTCTTGAAAGCGCCATGGCCTGATACAAAGCTTAATATTTTCCACAGATTTCTTTTTCTTTGTGAAGTGACGAATTTAGAGAGTTTCAGATCTGGTTGGACCAGTGATCCTTATAGTTTTCCCGTGGAGTATTTAGTCCATCGTTCCTGAGTTTAGACTATCTTTTAATACGGTTTTAGTTATTCCGCACACAGGTTCTTGTCCTATAAAGGATCTCTTGGTCCCGTTTTAACGCCATTATAGTAGTTACCCTAAATGACAATTTATTCGAATCTCTTCCCCATCTTCTCACCTTGGGTTATTCTAACTCAGACCAAAGTTGTAATTGCGCTACTGATTGTAATGCATGTAGTTTTGAAATCAAACGAAACGATAGCGTGACTTGAAATAACCGAACTTATATTACATGAAAACTTTTCAAGGAAAAGAACTCAGTTGGGGTCTTTTCTAATAACCTGTTCGTGATTATGACAACAAAAGTTTAAAGAGACAAACAGCCAGGCAAATTATACAAGCACATAATCTTTGGCTTCTGTACAAAGGTTGTATCGGCAATGCACGGACAAACTTTAAGAGCAGGTTTCTTATGTTCAAATAAAGAAAGAGGAATAAACCTATGAGGAGGATCCAAAAAGTTTAGTTTTCCGTTTGAATATCTAAGTATAGCCATGGAAATGTATGAAATTTGGTAATCACTTTTTTTAATCTTTAAACCAATATACATAAAACCTGGACTTTATTTTGTGTTTTTTTCAAAATGGCGGCCACTTAAAATGTGTAATGTCGAATATCTCCAAAACTCAACAATACATGTTCACACGCGTGTATTAGATAATGGATAATTTGAACATTCGTTATAACATTGTACTTATTTTTTCCTCCATTTATAAATGTATTTATGTTAAGATATTTTCTTCTTTATCCTAATTAAATTTTTTGTTATATTTATACTCCCACTTTGAAACTTTGATGCTTTAATTAATACGTCATTGTTTTTAAAATTATTTTCTAACATCTTTACTTTATTATTAAAAAAAAGTATTCAGTAAATAATTAAAACAAAACCATTTATTTTCAAAACACCTCTAGTTACTGCAAACTCTACACAATTTGATATTACCCAAAACACTTCTTAAGATTGTCAATGCCATTTAAATAGTTAATAACACGTTATCGGATTTATTATTACTGTGTAATTTCCCCCAAACAATCAAAATTACCCCCAACCTTTCCCCATCAGCCTTCTCGATCACAGTCCCAATATTCATCACTTACCATTTTATAAAAATCATACATTGCAACTCTTTCGTATGGGCGTATTAGGCGATGTACCTAAATGCATCTTTCAATATTTTAATTTATAAATCAACTTCTGTAACATTGTTACAGATCTGATGTGTTTTGCAGTAAAATCATCAAAGTTCCCTAATTAAGGTGTAGTGTACTATGTTATCTAATAACTGAAACATTATCCAGTTACTTACAACTATAAATGGTTGTTTTATATTACCAAGAACATATTGAATATATTTTTCTGTAGCCCAATAATCCTGATATTTTTCTCTAATTGATATGACCTCCAGGTACAGAGGTTTCGTAGTAGTCTTTAACTTGAACGGTCAAGATAGAATTAAAACACTACAAGTGCCTCTTGTTACGTTATGTACGTTATATAGATAATCACATCTTCTAACTGTTATCAATGCGTACACCTGTTACTTTGCATTTTTGATAAGGACTTTTTGTATATCCAAGTCTTATTTTAATTGGTTTACTTAGTTTTGTAAACAAGAATAGTACTTCTCTAACTGTAGAGAATCACTAAAATAAACATCATCAGAATAAAACTAAAATCAATGAAATGGTAATTAGTTTAGAAAAATTATATTCATGAAATTTCTTCTTTTGTGTTTCAAAAGGGTTTTAATATTTCTCGTTACAATAAAGATTTGCATTTTAACTTGAAATTTGTTTTCTATGTCAGCAAAATCGTCGCCATATTTCTGATGTGGTTATATTGGAATTTGAAAACATTAAGATATCATTAATGAATAATACATTGTGATATTCATAATAATGACTGTTTAAGGCATCACAAATTTTACATACATGTCTCATTCCTGTGCTCTAATGAGTCTTCTGTTGGTGTGAATCATTGGCTATGACGTCATCAACGTCCCATTTTACCTCATGGGTTCCTGAAACTATAAAACAGAATTTAAGGAAAATCTAACTATAAATTAATATACACATTTCCTGTTCAATTAATAGAGTTTAAGTGGACATTTGTCATCAGTTGTGTATAAAAACTAATACACAACGTTTCGAGAATAAAAATCAACTCCCGTTAACATGTGATAAACCTAGAACATGAAAAAAGCGAAAACGTCAACATAGCTTACGGCCATGTTGTAGAGTAAAACTAAAACTAGTAAAGCTATAAAAGCATGCAGAGCTAAAGCAAGGTGTCAAAATAACTAAGAATAAATACAAACATGATCAGAAAAACCACTAGCAACAGAATACATAACGGCAGAAATGGCAGACATGTTCACAAGCGAGCCTACAATACTAAGTAAACAGAAATTTTATGTCAACGGAGGGGCAACTTAACGGTTTATCGGATGTACAACTTTTTGTCCCTTCTTTCATAAGTATAACATGACCTCGTCTAACACGAGATTGGCTGATAGCATTTTCCATTAGTTTTATATTATTTTTCGTTTACATAAGTTTTTTCTCGGTGCATAATTTTCATCTCTTTCTAATTGAATTTATGATTTTCGGACCAAATATATTCGGCTATTTTTGATTTTCTTTAGGCATAAACGTTTGTTCTTTGTGTGTTCACTAATTCTTATGTTTACAGATCTTTTTGTATTGTCTGTCTTATTTCATACTGTAAATACAGTTTTGAGTGTCTAGAACACCAATTTTAGGTTTCCTTTTTTGACGAGTTGCTGTTTATTTCCAAACTTCTTTCGATAATTTCGGTTGATAAAAGATAGACTCTTTCTTTTTGTTACATTTAGATATTATGTATAAGGTATTCATTAATAACGAAATCGTATTATTGTTAGCTCCGTCAATGAATTACTCTTTACTGTTTGTTTTGTTTCTTTTAAACTGTAGACTAAGTCTTTTTTCTCAAAATCGGCCATTACGATTTTGTTCAAATTTTTCTAAATTATATCCTCTAAAGGTCCAAACAAATCGTATTGGTTGCTATCTCTCCAAAAATACCAGTTATCGTAAACAACCAAAAAACGGAGTAGGACGTTATAAAGAAATTAATTCCACAAAACCGTGTTTAGATATTTCATTCAGATTTTACTGAATCGTGAAGATTAATGACCCAAATCGAGCAATTAAGCGGATATTCATATTTTCCAGTATATTTTGGACGATACATTTTATCAATAAGAAAATTGGTAACTAAAATAACAATTTATTATGTCAAATTATTACATTTAATTCTGCATAAGTAAAAGTAGCGCAATGTTTATACTTGTAGCAGTAGAAATAGAATTAACAGTACTGTGCTGTTATTATTATTAACAGAGAGGAATACTGTTGTCGGTGACAGAACCAACTACTCTGGACGAAAATACACGTGAGAGTCCCAAGTGCCTGACTCCAAGGGCTGGTTTGTTGGGTTTTTGTCGAGGACGTCTTAAGCAAGTAAATACGCTTATTACTGGACACGCTCACTTTAGAAAGTACCTGTTTATATTTTGCATTATAGAAGAAGACGACCTATGCAGGTTATATAAAGACTTTCATGAAAGGGCAGTCATATTCTTCTGTATTGTGAAAGACATAGAGACTAAGAGAGAAAGTCTCTTTTGAGGATCTCAACCTTGGGAGGAAGCTGATCCTAGTATTGGACAAAAGAAGTTAGGTCTTGTTGAAAGTCTACTGGGAACGTCTCGTTAAACCTTTGCTGATGTGAAGAGACATAGAGACTAAGAGAGAAGGTCTCTTCAGAGGATCTCAACCTTGGGAGGAAGCTGATCCTAGTATTGGACAAAAGAAGTTAGGTCTTGTTGAAAGTCTACTGGGAACGTCTCGTTAAACCTTTGCTGATGTGCAGAGACATAGAGACTAAGAGAGAAGATCTCTTCAGAGGATCTCAACCTTGGGAGGAAGCTGATCCTAGTATTGGACAAAAGAAGTTAGGTCTTGTTGAAAGTCTACTGGGAACGTCTCGTTAAACCTTTGCTGATGTGAAGAGACATAGAGACTAAGAGAGAAGGTCTCTTCAGAGGATCTCAACCTTGGGAGGAAGCTGATCTTAGTATTGGACAAAAGCAGCTAGGTCTTGTTGAAAGTCTACTGGGAACGTCTCGTTAAACCTTTGGTGATGTGCAGAGACATAGAGACTAAGAGAGAAGATCTCTTCAGAGGATCTCAACCTTGGGAGGAAGCTGATCCTAGTAAGCCTATCGGACAAAAGCAGCTAGGTCTTGTTGAAAGTCTACTGGGAACGTCTCGTTAAACCTTTGCTGACGTGCAGAGACATAGAGACTAAGAGAGAAGGTCTCTTTGGAGGATCTCAACCTTGGGAGGAAGCTGATCTTAGTATTCGACAAAAGCAGCTAGGTCTTGTTGAACGTATGCGACGTGCAGAGACATCGAGTCCAGACCGCTCAATACAAATTAAAAAGACATTTGGTGCCTGATTGGCGATTTCCTTTAAATTAAAATACATATATTTTGTGTTACACAAGATTACTTCACAAATAATTATAATACTTTATAAAACACTCAAGATAAAATCAACTGTGCAAAACATGCACTAACTTTCTTACACAAACAACCATAATACAAAAATACTAATACAAAATAGTTTTCATAACTATCAGTCCAGATTGTCATTAATAATACTTACATGTGAACAACAATAAGAGAAATATTTGAACAAGTATAGCCTACTGGGTTTCTTATGGGAGATAAGAAGGTCCTTATCAGATGATCTTGAAAGACATTTATAACTGTGTAGTGCACTAGTAGGCTACAAGTGTAATTCTATTCGATTGAAATCGCATTTTTTACGACAATTGTCAAGAATCAATTTCGTTTGTTTGCCATTGTTCATGAATTGTAATTTTCTTTAATTTAGTATTGGGACAATGGTTTGCGTCATCTTTATATTTCATCAAAACGAAATCGGTTTAACCTATTTTGAGAAATTAAGTCTTTTTTTACATATCCTGGAATGATACACCCTTACCGGTATTGTTCGATAGATGTCAAACTATTAACACATTTTGTTTGGGTCTTTTAAGGCAACATCTGTTCAAAATTGATAGACGTGCTTTTTAGAAAATCGGATTTTGAGTGTTATCTGTATGGCATTTACATTTTCAATAAATAAGCATATATCATTTTGATTGAAATCTGTTAAATAAACTGATTGAATTTGTTGTAAACAAACGGTGCAAGAACATTGCACAAACTTTTCTCACCAACCCATGAAACCAAAATTAAACATTTTATCTCAAAATAGGCCTACATTTTAAACACATTGTTCTAAAATGTAGTCTTTAAGTACTAAACTATAATCGTCATCTACATAAAATCTAACCTGGAGAGTTGTGGGTTAAACATCGAAAATAACCCACTTACTTTATTGTAGAAGTTCTAATACCACAAAAAATCAAAATTCAATGCAAGCAATTTTTAACACAAAGTTAAAGAACGGAAACGAAAGTGTACAAAGTAGGCCTATTACAATTCATAGCGAATTTGAAAATGACACCCCCCCCCATTGTTGTCGCGAAAAACCACTCGGTTAAAATTGCTTTATATAAAAAGAATTAGAAAAGAGCATAAATTAAAACCCTTAGCCTTCTAATACTGTATAGTATATTTTGAGAAAAAAAGGATGTTTTTCTTTTGGGTTTGTAAGAACTGTTGGCAATACTGTTTATTTATAACACTATTTTTCACATTATTTTGACAGATTTTTATCAGATTATTGTATTTGGTTTTTTTAAAACTCAAAATACGGTAACTTCCATTAAAGCAAAAATCAAACTCCCGGTTTTCAAAAAATCGGCTCTAACGATTTTGATCAAATTATGCTAAAACTTTAAGAACCTAAGCAAAACAGTCTCTCAAAGTGCCGCTTCATGAGTTATCGGAAGGAAAATCGTTCATCATGCCGTTATAAAAGAGAAAATTTCACAAATAGATCAACCGATTTATGAACCAAACCAGTGTGACAAATCGTAAGAAAAGGAAAATTACATTTAAGTAATAATTGACAAAAAATAAAATTAATATTGGTCGTCATTTAAAACACGATTTCAGTCAAATAAGATTTATGCTCTTTTGAAATTTGCAAACTAAATTTTTGAGGAATGGTAAAATCAAATTTTTGTTAAGCACATCGAAATTTCCCCGAATTTGATCAAAATCGGTCCATTTGTTTAGTACAGTAACGCTCTGCACACAAGACATTCTAAATATTTTGAACTCAGACATTGATCCATCATGTATTAAGTAGGAAGTAGAAAAACTTATCAACAAACAAATATGCATAGATAATTTTATTTATCAAAAGACAAAAGCAATAACTTTTCAAAATGTTAATTAGGGCTAATAATGTATTGAAACAATATTTAACTGTTGCCTATACAGTGATAAGAAACAAATAACAATGTTAACTGATAAGAAGTTATTGGAATATAAACAAACAGAATAATTTGTATATAAATGAGATATCTTTTGACGCGTGCGTGTATATGTGTAGCCTACTATTTGTTTATGTCTAGTACATACTGTACGTGGCCCCTTATGCCCGTATGTTTGTCTGTATACTAATGTGTCTTGCTTTGCTTCCTCCCCTAGTCGGGCCTCTAGTGGCCCCGCCCAACTCTGCTGCAGTGGTACCAACAAGATGTCTCAGACAACGGAATACACTAGATTCACATAGTGACACCGACATAGTACGGATTACACTAGTTGGATTTTAAGACAACTAATTAATATGTACTTGTTATGAATGTAATGTTCATAATTTATGAAATGATCATAATTAATCTTATCAAATTGACTAAATTGAACATTAATTGGATAATGTCAGTGCAATAATTGTATAGCTAAGTGTTGTTAAAAATATATAGGTTAGGCCTATATACTTTTTTTTTTATAGTTGACACACGTCTGTTATTAATGTTATAACACGAATAAAATATTTTTTTAAACACAAACCTAGCGAGATTTTCCTTTACAAATATTTATTATTATACGTATTAAATTTATAAACAATTTAAATTTGTGTTTACTATAAAATATTTTATTGAAATTTTTATGGTTTTTTATAATATAATGAAAATATATCTATAATGTATGTATGAAATAATAAAAAATAATTTTATTTTTAAATAATAAGTTCACTCAAAATAAGGTTTACGAGATTGAAAATTTCTCTTAAACTCCCCCCCCTCAATAGCTTCTGATAGGATCACAAAAATCTTAACCTGTGTTCACAACAGTAGTCTGTTTCATTTGCTGTTTTTTGGAACACCTAACGCAATATAAATAAAACAAAGTATATAAATACTGTACAAGAATAATACAAAAACTGTATTCCAAAGCTATAGCTAATATTTTCAAAAATTTATTTAAAAAAAAATGAAAATGTCAAATATTTCTCTTCAAATTTCCCAACATTTATTTATTACTGTTCAAAATTTCAAATCACTAAACAAATAATACAACTGAATATATGTGAAACAATGTAATACGTACTTGGCGGCAACCAGCACGTGTACTGCTATCTAGTAACTTTCCGTTTCCAAATGTTGGCAGAAGTGGACGATTCAAGTCGCAGTGCAGTTAGCTCAGTCAGTCTGTGGAAATTCAACTTCAGTCGATCGTAGTCGCGGGATCGAAGCGGGCTTTAGAATTTATACACATTATTCAAACCTAAAATATCAGTGTTGTGTCAAAACCAACGCCCACATTGTCAAGAAGTAATCCGTACTCGAAACTACCGGCTTAGTTGCGAAGTGTAATGACGAGAAAATCAAAAATTTGGCCCGTGTGTGGACATGAAAATGTATTCTTAACTGCTTTGGCCGGGTCGAAACTAACCTAGCATTCAATGTATTGTAGACAAAAGTTGTTGGTTATATTGTTCAATTAATTTAGGCTTATTTAGTAATTTAAATTAAATATAAATTAAAGATCCTATTTGTCGTTATTGTTTTAGTGAATTGTTGTTAGTGCAAATCCGGTAGAAACGATAATTTAAAACAGTGCGGGGCAATAAATAAATTCAAGTACTGTGATTTCAAAAACAAGGATGGTGTATGGTAAGTGACATTATTACAATATTTTTAAAATTATATTTGAAACCAGTTCTTGATTCCCAGGTGTGAAATCAATAATACGTAAACCTGGTCGTTGTCAGTCCAGTTGTAGAGAGCATCACTACCAATCCCTTCGGTTTTCTAAAGAATTTAAAAATGTATTTTTTGGCTACGATTATGTTTTCTGACGGAGATAATGAGTCACTCACGGTCAACAACTGAAAGAAGCCGTTCTTGCCGAATTGTGGGTATTTTTACTACGCTTGCAGTGCAACATTTCTAGGCGATTATTTTGGGAACACACACATACTGACTTCGGACATAGCTTGAAACTGCCGATAAATAATTAGGAAACGAGGTTCCTCAAATTTCAAACTGTCATTTTAATAAAAACTATTTTTATTGAGATTGTGTTTGGAAAATATTCGGTGATAAATTAAAATAGGCCTACTATTTTTATTTGGATTAGGAATGTATTTTGTAGGTTATAAATTAATATTAAAATAATTTAGTTATGTTATTTTTCAATGTGACCATTAACTGAAATATTAGCATTATTAATTGCATTATTTTTAACACATATATCGTATACAATAATTTAGTTTCCTAGGGTTAAAATCGTGGACATGATAATTTAACAATACAGTAATAGCAAACATTTTTTATTATCAGCATTGTGTAGTTATGTTAAATTTTTAATTTTTTTTGTTAAATACTATTAATGTTCGCAAGAAAGTATTATGCAGTGAAGGGTAGGCTATTTATTTTTTAAAAATTATTACCTTTAATATACAAAATTACGGTAATTCCATATTGTTTCTGTTATTTATTAATATGAACATTATTCTGTTATTCATTTTATAACAATAATTATATGTTTTTATAAATCCTGATTTTTCGACATTTTATTATGATTTTTTGCTTCTGCTTATTATTTAAAATTGCTTTTGCTTTTTTCTTTCGTAAAGAAATAACATTAGCAAATTTGCCTTTACGAAATTTATTTATGCATTGTAAAAATTACTCACAGTATACGTTTCTGCATGTAAACAACGATATTTGATTGTTGACAAAAATTTAAAATTGTTTATTCACGTAAAATTTTGAAAATTAGTTTTTAGGTGTAGGCCGTTATTGGATTATGAAATAAAATTTATAAAACCTATCATACACTAAAATATTTTAAAATATGTGTACAAAAATTGCAAAATATGTTTTTTCTCGTAAAAATAACAAAATTTACGTTTTCAAATAAGTATTGCACTACAGACCATTTTCGAATTTTTCTACACAATAATACATATATTATGCTTTCCTAAACATTATAATTTATAAATTTTGTGGACTTATCCTAAAATGTATTTTTTTACTTATTTTAAACAATGTAAATAACCTACAAAAGTAACATTTGAGAGGATATATAGAATGGGGATTATTTTGGAAAAAAACCCACAAGACCAGATTGGCGTATAGGTGCTCATTTATGATAAAACAAACAGTGGACTCTCTCGGCTGGTTTAACCATGTCAATATTTTTTTGTAGACGTCCCTGAGAGGTCATTGTCCGCCTCACTCGCAAACCTTCGTACAAGATATTTGTTACTTCTGCTATGCGATATACAACTTTCCTACTAATTATCTTTGTAGTTACAAAACATTTATTTAAATGTCTTTCGTTATAATTAACCTACTGAACATTTTACAAAACCATCTAGTGTTAAATAACCTAATTATGTTTAAGTAAAAACTGTTATTGGCGATGTTTTTATTGTACGAATTGAAACACAAAAATATAATAAACTAGAAAGGTATGAAGTGGATATTGTGTCACTTTCACTCTAGATACAGAGATAAAAACAATTGGCATTGAACTGTCCAAGAATTTATCTTATCCCCAGACTGTAAAAAAAAATTGTTTGACTAAATTCCAATAAGTGTTGATTTCTCAGAAACATTAGGACTGATATTTGTATTTAGGCTATTAATCGAATGAAGTCGATATCATAAACGATAAAACAAAGAGCTAGACAAAATATCGATTATTTATTTTTGCTTTAAAAATGTACCCCCAGTACATACAAAACGTATTGATCATTAACCCCCCCCCCCCAAACACCAAAAACTCAGTTTCACAGTTATTAAACCCCTGTTCTCTCTTCAAAACTTAAAAATAGAATCATTAAAGATTGACTATAAAAATAGATTACCGATTTCCATCAAAATTTTGTACAACGTTTAAATTTCAAACTCGAACCAAATGAAACCACAAATGTAAAATAAAAATAGGGTCAAATGTAGCCGAATTGAATGGAAATGAAAACGAGCCATTTCATTATTTTGTAAAATCTATATCATTTAAAAAATGTATGTAAATAAACTATTTCTCAAATACTCCGAGTGAAAATATTTTTATTATTATTATTTTTCTTTGTGTGTGTGGATATTATCTTAGATTTGGAATGAAGTATATAAATCTTATATATTTTTTAAATTTCGTTTACTGTCTTCGAACTTGAAACATTTTTTAAAGTACAGTTTAATGTTTATTCCAAACAAATCAGTCTACTTATATGGAACTAAATTTGTTTTTATGGTGAAAGGGCCGCCTTTTGTTTACCATTTTATAACGTTTAAATATGGCATATTCTTACTAGGCCCTATTAAGGTACAAAGGCAGACAACATTATTGTTTATTTGATAGTTTTAAAACTGTTTAAAACCCAGTTTATATCATCTGCTCTATAAAGAATGTTTATATAAAAAGAAATTTCTTGCTGTAGAACTCCTTTATAATTCACTGTTTTGTTAAATGTTATTTCATAACTCTGAAAACATTATTGTCATCTTGTTTTTGAAACAAAGGTAACCCTCATTACGGTTACCTAATTCTTCCCTTAATTTTAGTTTTAATTTATTAAAAATGTTCTATATTTGTGTTTTTTATCTGACATATATAGCCTATAGATGTACAAAGTATGAATTTGTAGAATAATAAATTTCATTTCATTTCAGTTTCTTTCTTGAATGTATAACACAATTCTTTTAGCTAGGCTGTACATATTTCATTGTAGGGTTGGGTTTTGATGTGTTACGAACTGTGAATGTATTTTTTATATAGGATTGACAGTTCTAACCACGAAATCAATTAAAAATATTCCTGACAATATTGATTATCCAATGCAAAATTAGTTCTTCTTATGTTAAAGTTGCTAGACTATACTGCAACTAAATTATACAAAAACATAGAAAAAACGTAGTTAGTTCCAAATATTTTAGATCAGTTCATTTAAAATGTTAATTTGTCATTTGGTTTAATAAATAAATATTGAGCTTCACTTGTGAGATAATATTAGAAAAAAAAAAAAACTCGAACACAAGATCTCACAAAAATTACGTTTATTTAATCAAACGCGTTTCAACGACAAAGTCGCCATCCTCAGTGATTATATAGTTTTGTTATTGTAGCTCATGTATCACTGAAGATGGCGACTTTTTCGTTGAAACGCGTTTGATTAAATAAACGTAATTTTTGTGAGATTTGGTTTAATATCGAAAACACATTCAACTTGGTCCTTTGCTACTTTGTATCTGATGTCAACCTTTGTTACTTAGTTTGTATTCAAAT
The DNA here is from genome assembly GCA_963513935.1 of Aphrophora alni. Taxonomy (NCBI): domain Eukaryota; kingdom Metazoa; phylum Arthropoda; class Insecta; order Hemiptera; family Aphrophoridae; genus Aphrophora; species Aphrophora alni. Next base: position 43,554,694 of record OY740773.1, on the reverse strand, counting down.
TACCACTACTCAATCTCTTGCTGGTTTTATTGAATGTCACATTTGTTCCGTAGTCATTATCATTTTTTAATATTTACGCTTCTGGGGATCCTGATACTCTTCCACACTTGCTCCGCCTCCACTAGTCGTGCCTTTTTAACTATTCAGATTTTTTCCATTTTCTTTTGTACCCAAACCATCGTAATCGTTTCTTCTTGAATTTCTCTTTGATCGATTCAAGCTATAGCCGGTTCTGAAGGTCTTTTTTATTCCTTATTACACCTGTTCTATTTCTCTCAAAGTTCTCATCCCAAACGATAAAACCTAGTCTCTTGTTGGTTTTATTTGACGTTACGTATGTACCGTGATTTGTATGGCTCATTAATTGTGATTAGCACGGCCAAAATTATAGCTGAGTGAATTTGAAATCACTAATTAATATTTGATTTGTATACAACCTTCATTATTATCTACAGAGCCTAGTCTCATTCAGCTTTTAGGCTATTTGATATTACGTTTGTACTGTGATTTGTATTGATAATTGATATTGTCACCCTTTCATCGGGGGCTGCGGGATGGCACGACAGCTCGATGTGTGTCTAACCCTGCTAGACACCTTTCTATCGGGGAAAGCGGAGTAGCACGACAGCTCGTTGTGTGTCTAACCCTGCTAGACACCTTTCCATCGGGGACTGCGGAGTAGCACGACAGTTCGTTGTGTGTCTAACCTTGCTAGACACCTTTCCATCGGGGGATGCGGAGTAGCACGACAGTTCGTTGTGTGTCTAACCTTGCTAGACACCTTTCCATCGGGGGATGCGGAGTAGCACGACAGCTCGTTGTGTGTCTAACCCTGCTAGACACCTTTCCATCGGGGACTGCGGAGTAGCACGACAGTTCGTTGTGTGTCTAACCTTGCTAGACACCTTTCCATCGGGGGCTGCGGGGTAGCACGACAGCTCGCTGTGTGTCTAACCCTGCTAGACACCTTTCCATCGGGGACTGCGGGATAGCACGACAGCTCGTTGTGTGTCTAACCCTGCTAGACACCTTTCCATCGGGGGATGCGGGATAGCACGACAGCTCGTTGTGTGTCTAACCCTGCTACACACCTTTCCATCGGGGGATGCGGGATAGCACGACAGCTCGTTGTGTGTCTAACCCTGCTAGACACCTTCCCATCGGGGGATGCGGGGTAGCACGACAGCTCGTTGTGTGTCTAACCCTGCTAGACACCTTTCCATCGGGGGATGCGGGATAGCACGACAGCTCGTTGTGTGTCTAACCCTGCTAGACACCTTTCCTTCGGGGGATGCGGGGTAGCACGGCAGCTCGTTGTGTGTCTAACCCTGCTAGACACCTTTCCATCGGGGGATGTGTTGTAGCACGACAGCTCGTTGTGTGTCTAACCCTGCTAGACACCTTTCCATCGGGGGATGCGAGGTAGCACGGCAGCTCGTTGTGTGTCTAACCCTGCTAGACACCTTTCCATCGGGGGATGTGGGGTAGCACGACAGCTCGTTGTCTGTCTAACCCTGCTAGACACCTTTCCATCGGGGGATGCGGGGTAGCACGACCACTCGTTGTGTGTCTAACTGCTAGACACCTTTCCATCGGGAGATGCGGGGTAGCACGACCACTCGTTGTGTGTCTAACCCTGCTAGACACCTTTCCGTCTGGGGATGTGGGGTAGCACGACCACTCGTTGTGTGTCTAACCCTGCTAGACACCTTTCCATCGGGAGATGCGGAGTAGCACGACCACTCGTTGTGTGTCTAACCCTGCTAGACACCTTTCCATCGGGGGATGCGGGGTAGCACGACAGCTCGTTGTGTGTCTAACCCTGCTAGACACCTTTCCATCGGGGGATGCGAGGTAGCACGGCAGCTCGTTGTGTGTCTAACCCTGCTAGACACCTTTCCATCGGGGGATGCGAGGTAGCACGGCAGCTCGTTGTGTGTCTAACCCTGCTAGACACCTTTCCATCGGGGGATGCGAGGTAGCACGGCAGCTCGTTGTGTGTCTAACCCTGCTAGACACCTTTCCATCGGGGGATGCGGGGTAGCACGACCACTCGTTGTGTGTCTAACTGCTAGACACCTTTCCATCGGGAGATGCGGGGTAGCACGACCACTCGTTGTGTGTCTAACCCTGCTAGACACCTTTCCGTCTGGGGATGTGGGGTAGCACGACCACTCGTTGTGTGTCTAACCCTGCTAGACACCTTTCCATCGGGAGATGCGGGGTAGCACGACCACTCGTTGTGTGTCTAACCCTGCTAGACACATTTCCATCGGGGGATGCGGGGTAGCACGACAGCTCGTTGTGTGTCTAACCCTGCTAGACACCTTTCCGTCTGGGGATGTGGGGTAGCACGACCACTCGTTGTGTGTCTAACCCTGCTAGACACCTTTCCATCTGGGGATGTGGGGTAGCTCAGTTGGCAGAGCGCGCACTTATTCCGCCGCATTTCGGACTCTTGAATCGTTACAGATAATACAGGTGGTGCGAACCTGGTTGATGGCGTTGAGATTTTCCATGTAGTTATCTGCTCCCCGTTTCGTCTGCATTAGTCTAACGGGCAAATAATTTTTTATAAACTTCTCGGTGGTTCTCTACCTAAGATATTTGGTCTACCTAGTCTATTTACAAGTCACTTTTATCAAACATGGATAGACCTATCCTCCTTAATAATCACAGTTTGTTTAACTTTTTACGTCTTTCTGCTTTGTGTTTCCCTATTATACAGATTTACTTTTCGAAGATTGTTTGATATAAGCATGTGATTCTTAAATATATTAATCTTTGAAACATCGGTCCGTCGCTAGACGAATTTCTATAGGGTAATGTGTGGTCAGCACATCGAGTTCCTGTCGGCGTAGTTCTAGCTTTAGTGATCTGAATTCGTTGCTAATCGTAGTTGCCCACAATCTTGGGTTAGCATCAAAATATTTAAGCTCCACAGAGATCGAACCCCGGAGAGTTAGTTTCTTATTTCTTGAAAATTTGGAGAATCACGCGCTTTAAATAAGATACTTTAAATGAATTTAAAGGTTCAAATAACCGAAAATTCTGAAATGTTGTCGAGTATTGTTTGCTTTCAAACTGAATGTTTTGCATTTTGGGCTTATTAAAGTTTGTTTTAGATCGAGTTTTGCTCATTGGTATGCAAACTGATAGTCGATTATTAACAACACCCACTGAACAGTGTGGGTTTAAGTTAACTGTTGAACACTGTTATGTCTGGTCACTGAGATTCCATTCTCAATCTGTTGTGAATACTTATTTGAGTGTCGAGTCGTTGGATTGACAACACGTGTAGTGAGCTTGCGTCTAGTATATGCCAGGGTAGTTTTAGCTCATGTAAACGAAAGCTGTAGAATAAAATACCTGAATTGAATGAATATTCTGATCTAAATTGAGTTCTCTGTGTTATCTCTCGTAGTGTTATTATTCTAGATCACGTTAAACCTTCTTACATTTATTCTAGATTACGTTATACCTTCTTACATTTATTCTAGATTACGTTATCCCTTCTTACATTTATTCTAGATTACGTTATACTTTCATGCATTTATTCTAGATTACGTTATCTTTTTCCCATTTATTCTAGAGTACGTTATCCCTTCTTACAGTTATTCTAGATTACGTTATGCCTCTTTTACATTTATTCTAGATTACGTTATCCCTTCATACATTTATTCTAGATTACGTTATTCATTCTTACATTTATTTTACATTACGCTATTCCTTCTTACGTTTATTGTAGATTACGTCATACCTTCTTACATTTATTGTAGATTACGTTTTAATTTCATGTATTTATTGTAGATTACGTTATACCTTCATGCTTTTATTGTAGATTACGTCATACCTTCGTCCATTTATTGTAGATTACGTTTTTACCTTCTTAAATTTATTGTAGATTACTTTATACATTTATTGTAGATTACGTTATAGGCTACCTTCTTATATTTATTGTAGATTACGTTATACCTTCATACATTTATTGTAGATTACGCTATACCTTCTTACATTTATTGTAGATTACGTTATACCTCCATCCATTTACTTCTTGGTCTACATTGCTTTCTATTCTCTCCATAATCGACTTCAAAACCTCGTACTCATTTGTTACAGATCCCTTTCAATTTCTTCCATCCATTTACTTCTTGGTCTACACTGCTTTCTCTTCTCTTCATTATCGTTTTCAAAACCTTATTCTCATTTGATACAGATCCCTTTCAACTTTTTCCATCCATTTACTTCTTGGTCTACACTGCTTTCTCTTCTCTTCATTATCGTTTTCAAAACCTTATTCTCATTTGATACAGATCCCTTTCAACTTTTTCCATCCATTTACTTCTTGGTCTACACTGCTTTCTCTTCTCTTCATTATCGTTTTCAAAACCTCACTCTTATTTGTTACAGATCCCTTTCAACTTCTTCCATCTATTTACTTCTTGGTCTACATTGCTTTCTATTCTCTTCATTATCGTCTTCAAAACCTCACTCTTATTTGTTACAGATCCCCTTCAACTTCTTCCATCTATTTACTTCTTGGTCTACATTGATTTCTCTTCTCTAGATTATCGTCCAAAATCAACCTTAGAAGAGTTTCCATCTCTCAATCTTACCAAGTGTTCGAACGATCGAATCCAAAGCGTTTTAATAAAACAGATTAAGTCGTAATTATCTCACTATAAATTTAATTATTATACCGTATACTCCATTGGTCTCTGTCACATACTGTATCTGCACCATAGATTCATATAATCTTTCGAAAATTCTTAGTTTCGCGTCATTACGGCCTATGGTTCATGTTTCAGATCCGTAATAATTATAGACACAGACGCTCGAATTCCCAATATTATCCCGCGATCTATTTCCAGGAATATTTTATTTTTGTTGCTTAAAAGTAGAGTTTGGATACAGAAAGTACAATACGTAACTCCCTGTTTTGATTCTCCATGAATTTCCACCATAGACTACAGCGGTCAAGTTGAGACACTTTGTCTTCTCAGATTAATCCTCAAACCAATTGGTCTTTCTTCCTTATCACGTTTTATCAACTTGGTTCTTCCATATCTCTCAAATTTTTATCTTTTCGTTTTTGTAATATCGTCTGTATATTTCAAATATTTTTACGATACATCCCTTATTTTCTGATTTTTAAATTACTTCCTGTAGAGGAAGGAAAGAGTTGCAGAGAGAGGATCACCTTGTCGCACACTATTCTTATTATGACAGAGTCACCATACTTACAGTACCGTCAGACTAGGAGTGTGTCTGGTGTAATGGGCGTGTCCTCCCTTCTACTTGGTTCCCTAGAAAACCCATTCCTTAATTGTTAAAGTTTAAGCACAAGTTAATTCTTAAAAGTTTAATTTTGTAAACGTTTTAATCTTATTTACACCGATAAAAGAAACGAAAGTAGGATAGGGGTTTACACAGAAGCATTTGAAGACTATATTTTTTTAATGGGGTTTCACCGCTGAAAGGAAACCTAACAAACGAAGTGTGGGGCCCCTCTTTTCCTCTCCATCCCAGACACATTCCTACCTTCAATCTCAACATTATTGAGTCATACTAGAGAATGAATTTGATGAAATTAGTGATACCGACCGATTTGCGATATTAAAGCGTGATTACAATACTTAATTGACACGAAAAAAAAAAACGTGAGAAACTGCTAGAACTGGCTCATAAATAAACCTTTATATCAACCCCAATCAATCACAGATCAGTGAATCAACGAGCAAGTGTTACAAAGATTAAAATTCATCACCATGACCAATTAGAGTAAATACATTAATTCTGTAACTGACTTCTCTGTGTCTAATAAAGTATTAAGTTTCAATCCCATTGCCGTTCCAAATATCCTTTCAACAGAAATTCGCGTTCATTAACAACAGCTGTCAAATGCTATATTTGTCATTTTAGAAGGGAAATTCAGAGACCAACTATTTTTATTTTAAACTAGTCTAAATGAGCTGTACGAAGACTGCAATTAAGAAAATGCCATCAACTGGTCCAAAGTAATGACAGAGTTGGTGATGGATGGATGTGAGGAGTTGACGAAACCCGAAGTTCATCAGAAACCATAAATAGTCGGTTTCGTTGCAAAGTCATTTTCATCTTTTTCACCGGGGCTTTATGAAATATGTATGATGTATTATATTCGAAGGTAGCGAGGATATTCTGTATATAAATAGCAACATTTGACGTTGAATGTGTGAATTCATTTACAATATGCGGCAAAAGTCCGAAGAAGTCGGCGGTGATTATATTAAAACAGGGAAGGAAATAAAGTTTTATAGGTAACTTGTGCATTGAATAGTGACAGTATTCCTCGCTAGGTGTAGTTGTAGTAGTGTTATTCATTCAGAAGCCAGTATAAACGTACTTGTATGTAAATATACACTTTTGTATACAAGAGTACACTACACTTTTCTGTATTCTAATTGATTTCTCTTATCTGTGTTATGGTAATTGTGAGTTATTACCATAAACCTCTAAAGTTTCTAATAATTCGACTATATGTTATTTGATTTTTTGTTCGTTTTGATATAGGGCCTATATAATCCAAAAATGAATAGAAAGAATCCACTGAATTCCACTTTTTTGGGAACATTCTTTATATATCATTGAATAAATTTCAAATCGCCTTGATTAATCCACCATATTTTATAGAACTATTTTTCAAAAATGTTTGAAGTTATAATAGCAATAAATTTATAATCTAATCTATAATTAATTAGGGTTACCAGCGATGGTATGAATTTATGGATTTCAGAATAAAGTGAATAGGCTAATTGAACCCTAGAAGATTGTTGTGTATTTAAAATGCTGTGAGAATTATAATTGTCTGACAAGTAGTCTACATTGTCTGATCATTAAATTAAAGGTAGTACAATTCAAGATAGAATCAGAGAAGAGGTAAGTATAACCCCTGTCTCCGTCCCATTTGTATTTAGGTTGATCAAAAGTTAGCCATTAAAATGATAAACAATCATAAATCACAAGTCGATCGACGATTTAAATAGATAAAAGGTAAATTTAATGCTGGTATAGAAAAAAATGCTACAAAATAATATTAAAAAATATATAGGAACGGGTGTACCAAGTAATTAAATTCATTTTGAATATTATTTTTAAGGAATTAAAATCAAAGATATATCCAGAGTATGCCGGCTAATGATGACCCCCCTCTACTTTGACTTAAGATAGGCCTACCACATGTTGGAGTGTTACAATAGTTCCCATAGACTGGACTAAGGTAATATACTGCTTCCTTTCCTTTCGCCACAATACCTCTGTATTAGCATTTCGTCCCTGGGTTTAGATTTAACGACTTAGCCAACACTTTGTCAATGTATTAGGCGTGACCAACCTTCCCAAGGAACTCGGGAACACACGCGTCTCTCCGAATACACGTGTTATGCATGTCAGTACAGATGATAATAGAGTTGGCTGAAGTTTCCCAACGTACAATTTGTTATTGCATACTTTAAATTGGCTTTTAAAAGATAGAATGGAGAACTCTACTTGTATATAGTGGTCAAGGGTGCGCAATACGAGATCGAAAATAATCCAAAACAACAGTCTGCAATCTTTGTTATCAGAGATGTAATGTGTTGGAATCATTCAAACTATCATTTAATTTGTAGAAGATATAAAATTGTCAATATAATCTACATACAGAATGTCTAATAAATAGGTAACAAAGTTTGGAAAGTAAATCAGAAAAAGAAAAAAGTTCCCATAAACATATGTCAAAAAGTACTTAGTTTTCTGTTAATTGGTGCGTTTGATTTTTCTCAAAAATAAGACGTAACTTCAAAACGGACTGAGATGATATTTATTTTTATTGTACGTTGAAGGATAGAAAAAACTAAAACAGTGAATAAGTACTCAACAGTGAACATCTTTTAGAATTAGACTGCCAAGTGTTCTACAGCTCTTGTGTGTTCTAGTAAATTAGCAAGAATGATTATTTTTAGTATTTTCTATCATTCGAGATACAATAAAAATAAATATCATCTTATTCAGCATTTCAATGTAGGCCTACCTTAAAAATATTTCGTACAATCAACAGTTTTCAAAATATTTCCCCCCAAAAAACTATAAATAAACGACAGTTTGAAACGGCTAAGTGAAGGATTTTAAGTGGCACAAGTAGTGTGTTCTAGTAAATTAAAAAAAAACGTATAAATTATCAAACAAATTACGATTAAACAAAGTCATATCTTAATTTTTATTTTGTTTGTAAGTAAACGGAGTTATGGATAGAAAATAGTTTCTTGGCAACTGTCAACAATATCCTTGGGTCTCCGGTATTCTCAGTTTGTGATATTTTGGAAATAGTCGTTGGGGGGGGGGATTTGATTGATTTTGTTAATCCTTAACTTTACCATGGGATACGTATGGGGGATGTATTCATTACGAAGAAATTTTTGATAACTTTAATATCCTACGACCTGCATTAACAGTAAAGATATCGTTGTTTTTCGTTAAAAGAGAAAAAAAGGTATCTTGTGCCTATAATTTATTGTTAATTTAACAGTTGTCGAAAAATTCTGGATCAAATATTTTATAACAGTTTTTTTATAAAATTAGAATAATTTTTTGACATGTTAAAAAATATTACTAAACATGTACATTAAATGAATTCTAAATCAGTTCTATAGGTATAGACTTTTTTTTTATAAAATCATAAATGGATGGACATATATTGTAAGTAACTTTTTTTAATTATATATTTGAACCAGTCTTTATCATGAATAACATAGTTTACGGGTAAACAAATTTTCTATTCTCCATCTTGAAATAAAAATACATTCTTCTGTAAATCCATTATCATAATATAATTTGTAAACAAAAAAATAATCAATGGTCTTTATTTAAAGTATTTAGAAACTTTAACGGTTTCAGAGCTAGCAATGGTGACCATTTAAGAACACCCTATTTATTCGGGAAATAGAAGGGGGAAAAAGAAATAGAAAACTAGGACCGATTGTTTTTGTACACAGATAAAAACTATTTTGTAACAAATAGTAACTTGCTCTTCATTCCATTTTCAGTAGATGATTATGATGCTAAAAGACATTTCCAGAAAGGTCAATGTAAAACCTTGATATTCAACTTTCATTTTTACAATGCACAGAACTGAAAACCATGCTTGTTATCCCCTCTATGGCTTTGTCCAAATTTGCTGTAATCACCATTTCGTTCCTTTCAACAATTCCTACATCCTACGCTGGATTGTAAAGACAATTGTGGATGAAAGAGGGTATTAAAGCTTAATTAAAACAAGTTTTCCCTTAGGCTCGGCAGGAGATAACATAAATTTCATCCTGCTAGCAAAAACATCTCTCAGATGTCGCAACCTCTCCTATCTTGCTACATGAAAATTCTACGCGGACATGTTTCCACTATACAACAGCCTTCTCACCATACTTTATCTGAACTTGTTGGAACCAATATCACAGTGAAGAAATTAAATTCCGTTTAGTTTTTAAATTTTTAAAGTTTAGAAAATATAAGATTAGTTTAGTAGGAGTTAGTGATGGAATTTTATAAATAAAAATCCAAAATAGAATTACCCAATAATATAAATACTGTGACCGATTGCAAACAGAAAGGGTAATAAAACAAAGGGTTGTTTTATTACACTTTCTCTTTACCCTATAATATTTGATGACGTCTCTACAGAAGTACAGCCAAGAAAGCAAAGGAATTGATATTGGGAAGGAAACTGAGGACCTGCAGATAGAACTAATGAAATGGAAAAAGGTATTGGATAAACACGGATTGGACTTGAGGATAGAACTAACCAAATGGAAAAGGGCATTGGGTAAGCCCGGATTGGACTTGAGGATAGAACTAACCAAATAGAAAATAGTAATGGTTAAGTACTGATTGAACCTGAAGAGAAAATTAACCAAATAAAAAAGGGCATTGCATAAGTACTGAGTTAATATTCGTTTGGAAAAGAGTAAGTTATAGAAGTTGTAACGGAACAAAGAGCCGGAAGAATAGGATATTGAAAGAGTAAATGAGTTTTATTACTAGGAATCCAGATCACGACTAATGGTGAGATACAATGAGGCGAGAGGTCAGTTTTACAACATGGTTGTAGTGTGGCTATGGATCATATGGAAAGGGAATAAAACTACGATATACAATGTGTATTGTAACACGTGAGTTAGAGATATGGACGTAGACGAAGATAGATCTGAGCTGACTGCAAGAGAGAGAGAAACGGTAACTAAGGCAGATCTTCGAGGCCGCCTCAAGGGCTGAAAGAGACGACCTAAAAGAATATTTTGCAATGATTTGCGTGTATACATGGGCAAACAGAATAGCTAAAAAACACTAAATAGAATAGAAAAGGGAAAAAATCTATGGGAAGACCACTGAAAAAGGTGAAAAGTGGTCACTCGAGGAAGTAGGTTGGATTATAAAGAAGGAGCAAATGCGGAGAGTTCGTCATGAATGGAAGAGGTTGTCACGGGCGAAGGTAACGTTAAAAAAAGGACGGCAATGACAATATATATGCAAAATTTCCTAAATTGTACGTTGAACAAAAATTTTTGATTATCAAAGACAAAAATTGTACATTGGAAAATATTTTATTTTGTTTTTTGTGCATTTTTGTAAATTTTTTTTTTGGTTTTCGAGATATGCAACATTATAAATTTTAAACGTCTGTTATTTTGAAAATACACAAAATAAAGACTTTGTGTTTGTTACAGTATTACTTTATATAATACATATAAAATGTGTATACTTAATCTGATCTCAACACATCCCAAGTTTTAAAATTTTTTAGAATGACGTAAAACTAAGCGTTTTTAGACATATATGGGTAGTTCCTTATATTTATTTAAGTATTACATTTACCAATTTTCCAATTGTATTTCAGGGACACTCTGTATGTAATATGTATTATTTAATTTTTCTTTTAATCATTTTTTAAGGCTTAAATGTCAATCTTTATAGACAGCAGATGGTCTCAAAATGTCGTTTACAAACTCCATTTTTGCCTTAAATTTACCATTTTCGCCGAACCTCCTCTTCCTCCTTTTACCTTTCTGCGAAATTTCTTACCGTGCCTCCTGAAATAGTCCAACACGCCAATACTAGACTATGAAAAAAATTGTACATTGTCAAAATTAACCAACAACAGAAAAAACTTTCAAAACGACGACGACATGTCCGCACACAATATCTCGATCTTATTACTCCAGTAATTATTAAAGACATTGAATTCAAGATGGTGGTCAGATTTGCTGTTCAATAAGTCCTAGCAAATGATGGTGTGGGAAAGAATAAAAACCTCTTAAGCTACTTTTTATACAAGATATTTGTGCATCCGCACGTTTAAACAAATATGAGATTTAAATTTGTCTTTTTTAAAGGAATTTTCTCGTTCTTTCAAATGGTGTATTCATATTTTTGTATCATAAAGCAATTACATTTTACAGTATTTTTTTATGAGAAAGGAAACATTATCTTTACCTGACCTTGTTACTAGAAATCATCTCTAAATTTTCAACTCTGTTAACAGTCCAATGGTTGGGCAACGGGGGTTAAATGAGCCTTTTTGCAAATACAACAAATAATTTAACTTCTTCGCAAGCCTGAAATATTCGTGTCAGTGTTAATTAAATAGAAATCTGTTTATGAATTAACTTAACATCTTTGACAACAATCACAACTATACACAACGATCGCCAATCCGAAAGATGCTAGGGACAGTGATTACAGATGTGCCAACTTGTAACCCCAACTTATAGCCACAAATATTAAGGTAACTTGTGACTAATTTTATTTTATTTGAAATCGAGTTTGTTCTAACTTATGATGATGCATAGTTCAAAAAGGTCAAGCTGTATTACATAATGTAAAATTTACCTTACTGAACTTTCATTAAAATATTATTATACAGGGTATCCTGAAATACACGTAGAAAATTTGTGAGTGGATACCTATCCTCAAAATAAAATCGTTCACATGGACGCTTCGTTTTCTGTCGGGCGCGGCGGTCTGTTTGTTTTTTTGTAATATTTTTATCTTCTTCAATAAATTAGATATTTAGTTTAGATTTAGTACAGGCATTTGTATGTAGCCTTTTATCAATAGCCCTATACCAAATAACGAAAACGTTGTACATTTTCAAAATAGCGCTAGTTTAACACTAGTTAAATGTCAAATATATTGAAAATCATTAAATCATAAAACTTATAAAATGCAAAATATATTCCTTTTTTAACGATAAACATAACAGTATTTTTTTGATTTATTCTGTAGGTCAAGGGGTTACAGAGTTATCGATAAAAATTTAAATTATAATTTCTTAAAAGTTTATGATAGAAGTAATGTAAAATAAGTTATGTTCTGATACATTTTCTTCTTAATTATAATATAGTGACAATAACGCGAATGCAATTACTAAGAAATTATATTGTTATTGTTTTATGGACAACGTGTTTATCCTCTAAGTTACAGAAGAAAAGAAATATATAGGCCTACATTTCAGTTTTCTTTAAAATAGGAAAATATTTTATTTTCGTTCTTATGCATTTTTGTAAAGTTTTTTTGGTGTTCAAGGTATGCAACATTATAAACGTCTGCCACTTTTAAAGTACACAAAATAGAGACTTTGTGTTTGTTACTTTGTTTATATATTACATATAAAATGTGTATACTGAATCGGATCTCAACACATCCCAAGTTTTAAATTTGCTTAGACTGACGGAAAGCGAAGTGTTTTAGACAAATATATGTAGTCTTTTTTCTTATATTTATTTAAGTATTAGATTTACCAATTTTCTCCTTGTATTTCAGGGATACTCTGTATATAGTATGTATTTTTATTTTTATTTTAATAATTTTATAAGGCTTAAATGTCAATCTTTATAGACATCTTTATAGACAATCTTTATAGATATTTTGAGCAGATGGTCTCAAAATGTCGTTTACAAACCCCATTTTTGCCTTAAATTTACAATTTTCGCAGAACCTTACACCTCCTCTTCCTCCTTCTAACTTTCGGCGAAATTTCTGGCCGTGCCTCTGTAACAGTTCAACACTCCAATACTAGACTTAGTTAACATATTTTAACCATAATAAAAAATTCCAGCTTGGTTGAAGATAGCGTTAAAAAGGAAATGCAATGACCAGCCTTGATATAACTGTCGGTAAACGCGTTTTGAATGGGATGTAGACAATTGATAAAAGAGGACCAGAACGAATTCTGAACAATGGCCTTTACAGATGGCCTTGGAGGACAATGACCACAAATTACTGGACTTTTCCACTCTGTCTTTCCTCTGGAGCGATTTACCACGGCATGACGACTTGGGTGTCCTGTGTCCACTTTGGAAATTTAACCTTGTGATTATCTGGGTCATAACTCGAGTAGGTCTATTAGGAAAATTCTAAAAGTTGTAAAATTAAAAGTTCATTCCTCTTTTTAATGTTATTCGATTGATAGAAGTGTTTACAGGTTATTCAGTTTTAGGATTACAGTTTTATTTTGTCTAAGAGCTTGAAAACATTTATTTCGGAGCCGAATAACCCCTTGTATCTGAAGTTTAAAAGGGATAGATCAACTATTTGATAAAGACAAGTCTGTGATTGTAAAACGAAGAATTTTTTTTACAGAGATTTATTCTACATGTCCGCAAGAGAATTATGTTCTCAAGTGAAGCTGGATTTAAGGAGAACTGGGTGGACATCTCCCCTCCACCGTGGACAGACTTTACGCTCTTTTTCATCGGCACTCTCTGAATAGGACTCTCACACACTAAAACCTGCTTCTCCTTCTAGAGCAGCCAAGGTATCACAACAGCATAACGTTTTGCTAGCCATGGTTCTTTCATCAGTTATTTCTTAACTCCTCCTCCTTTTATTTCAATATGTTTGTACATGTATTTTAACGTAGCTTCATTTATTCTTATCTTTTATCATGAGTGATGTCAAGGTCATCTCCGTGCTTTCAATGCTTTGGTAAGCAGAGTATGTGAGACATTATTCCCTTCGCACCGTAGCTGTTGCAGAAGCTGTTTTCACTAGTTTAAACCTGCGGAATTAGTGCCTGAAACATCCATATCCGGCGAAACCTTGATTTAGGTAGAAACTTCCCCCTTCATGATCTCTACCCAACCATTGTCGCTTAAATGTTACCTTCAAGAGTTGTAACATTCTTGGCTCCTCCGTTGCTCTTTTACCTCCATTAATAATCTGACTTAATGATGATAAGAAACACCCTAACTTCACTTATTGCCTTGGAAATAATGTAGGCATGTCCGTGTTCCACTTTTTGAATTCACAAGTATTCAACAACGTTAAATATTGTTTCAGATGGTTATATTGTAACGAGATTAAATAGAAGTCTAAAATAAATATGAAATGCTGTTCATTTTATCTTTGACAAGTAGAACTGAAAGGACTGGTAGAAGTACGATGGGGTAACACTTAAGTGTGGGAAAGAAAGGGGAGTAGTAGAAGCTGGGACACGCGCACAGATTTGTTCTTTATTTGTGGTAAATCTATAGTTCTTCATCAATTGGTTGATCTATCTGTTTTACATATCAGTCAGAATGGCTTACTGGGCTCCTAAATATAGTTTTGATACCGTTAGAAAACCCCCCAGGATGACCCGCAAGCTTCATAAACTTCAGAATCTTCCTGACAAGAATGTCTTGATGAATTTCTTGTCCCTTTGTCAAGGATCCAAGAATCGCAGTGTTTTCCGATTGAAAAAATTGCATTAGAAGATCAATAATTGATCTGCAGTTTTCTAATCCAGTACACTTCCTACACAGATAACGCCTATCCTATGGATATGCTTTCTCAGGTGGGGGTGTCCTGAGATGAAATGTACCACTTTCTTTATGTTGCTCCTGTCTAACAAAAGAAATTTGTCAGATGGAATTTGCTTAGAGGGAGACGCGAAATTAGAGATTGCTTATACTTAAACTTGAGATATTTCTAAACTTACTTTCATGGTCTTTCTGAACTCAAGTACAGATGACTTATACCGCCAGCCTCTTGGATATATCAGCGAACATCTCAGATCCTATGAGTTTCATTGCTGACGCTTTGTTGGCGTCTTCCTTGCCTCTTGTCATCCTGGTTGTTTGATCAATAGTTATAAGCGTATATAAAGTATTTCATAAGCAGTATTGCCAAATAAAAATTTGGTCATTTCTTCTGAAGATCTCTCCCAGTGCCAATATTCTGTTTTGTTTCAGGGGCAGAGAGGTGATTGCAAGATGCGTGTGGTATGCCATGTTGGGCGCTCTGCTTCACGTGGAGTGTGTATGTGCGTGTGTGTATACTAGTAAGTTAGATACGACGACGGCGGCAAGAATCCTGGTCGCCATCTGTTGGTGCTTTGTCTTCTGTCTCGTGTTGGCACTACGGGCGGCCACTACGGCACCTAGGCCGAGACGTCAGCTCCTACAAGAAGAAGACCCTACCAACGTGACGGCTACCACAGAACCCGTCACAGCTTGCAAGGAGCCTCCTGGGCTCATGTCGCCTCATGTTACTCATATGGAATCACGTGAGTCGACAATACACATTCAGTTTACAGTTAAGTGAATCCATTGATTTTAAAAACTGGTTTTTTTTTTTATTTGTCAACACTTTGTGGAAATTTTAGTTTTTAAATTTCTGTTGGGGCGCAGAAGAGAATTTTAATGTCGTACGTTATGAATAGCCTATGTAAATTATAGTTTCGTCATTCATCATGGTTTGTCTTGTCTGCGTTTTAATATAATAATTATGTTGTGTTCCACATTTATGTAAAGTTATAAACAAATATATTACTGGAATTTCTAGCCATCATGTCCAGTATTTAATGGTTGGTGCAGTTTCGAATATTATTAAACAACATGTAAATTTGGAGATTCTCTCTGAAAACAGGTTGGAAATTTTTTTTGACTGTGGGGCAATACAATTTAGTTAGGTTTCGATATTGGGTAAAACTCATTTAGCGGGTTAAATAACCAGATCAGTTTCCATGAGCTAATAATAAAATAAATCTAGCGAAACGTTCACAACTGAACAGAAAAGTATATTTCATCACTAGGGCCAAAAGTGAAGCTTTTCAATATAAGCTCAAGTTTAACGGCCGAGACTGGAAAATGAGCGAGGATCGAAAAGCTTCTTTTGGTCCAAGTGATGAACTATATTTTTTTCGTTATACTGCAAACAATATAACAACCAATTAAAAAAAAAAATTGTTATAACCTATTTACCTTCAAATCGATGGTAACAGCTGTTTTAACGGTTATTTACAATCAATAGTATCGGTTGTTTTTATAGATGCTTTACAATCGTTAATTAATTCGTATAAACGAAGTAACAGCTGATGACCTCGACTTCAGCTGATGTTTTAGGCCCTAGGAATAAAAAGAACAACTTTAGCATCTCGATGCATGTTTTTGAAGCACTACGACGAAAAGCTATTTACGAAGCAGTAATGCATGAATTAATCTATGATTAACCCGACGACTGTCTTGCTACGATTTTGAATTGCGTAGACCACCGAACTTGCAGAGAAAAGCCTGTACATAACAGTCATCGGAGACAGAATGTAAATGTTGAAAATACACGCTTTTATCGTTACATACAGTAGTTAATGTGGTCCGCTGTGATTCGCCGTATTCCATATGTCTTTCTTAGCAAGAAGTTGTTATTATTAATTGTGTTTTGTGCATTAAAAGGCAGCTATTTTTCCATATTACGGTTATGTTTTTGTGTTTTATGTTCCAAAAAGAATAACATTTTATTTTTAAATTTCTTAAATTTTTTTAAAAAACAGCAAAACATTAAAATTGTCACGAACTTGCATATTTACTCCAGATAAATTAAATTTACGTTATATTTGTAAGATTGTTTGTAACTCTCTTTTCTTTAATATTTAATTAAAAAAGTGGGTCAAACAAATAATCTAGTTTATCTTTTATGAGAGACACAAAATGTACAAGATATCTGTAAATGTATTTAAAGAAAAACAAATTCTTGGTTGTTTACTAGAACAAATGAGAGCCTTTCTTGGTCATCAGCACTTAGTAGTGGACTAATGCGTACCGGATGACCAAGAAATATTCTAATACATTAACCATAAAATCGTTTTTTACCGAGATTTTGGCTATTTAAAACAATCAAGTATTTTAATAAGCATTAAAAGAGCTAAATATTTTGTAAAATTGACGCTTTTCAAAATATTTGCTCTCTAAAAATTTAATACTTGACAGTTGAAAACAGTTAAGTGAACAAAGATTTAGCGGTTCTATAAATAAAAATTGTGCAAAGTATGCTATCGATATATCAGTCGACATATTTTGTTTGAAAATGAAACGGACAAATGGGACATATGTTTATAGGGAACTTTTAATTTTATTTTGATGTCTAGAAACAGGGGAGGGGGAGAGGGAGAGAGAGAGAGAGAGAGAGAGAGAGAGAGAGAGAGAGAGAGTGTGTGTGTTTGAGGCAATAGAAGTCATTTTAAATAAAATAATTTACTAGGCTAAAAACCCTTACTTGACTGTAAGATAATTTGCATGAACTCTCATGATTAGGTGCAATACTAAATCGTACTTGCTATGCTTAAATTCCCGTAGACTGACGTTTCATTACGAATTCTGTTTTACGTCCATCATAAAAAAAAACTCGGAACAATTCCACTGGGAGACATGACTTTCATTTCTGCTTTTATTTTCCTCCCACACAACTGTTATTGTCAACAATAAAAAATAATGCAAACCATTTTCGGAAGCCCAGGAGGCGTTTAAGACCAGAATCCAATTGTGTAATATATAGGCCTATTTATACGACGACTTTGTTACAATAATATAGTCAGTTTTTTTTTTTTTTAGAAGAGACAGTTAAGAACATTTAATAAGATATAGGTTTTTTTTAAAGATTAAAGGTGTGATTTTATTACCAGTAACTCTAGTGAATTTCATGCCAAGCTGTTGGACGACTTAGAAAATGTTTGTAAGAACTAAAATCATTATCTGGAATATACAAAGTTTAATTTATAAAAATGAGTATCTTTCTTATTGAGGAAAAGGTTCAAGAGAGTTCATTGTGTGACGCCTTTAGAGCGACATTCCTACATATTAATTAATAATGTAATTACATTATTAATTAATCTAACATTACATAATGTAAAGAGTCACAAAATCGATTTATAATGTTTTGGGGATTATTAGTTTTAAGTCAAAAAAGTGTTTTTCGGAATGATGTCTGTCGTTTGTGCATTACTCTAAAGTCCGAACGCGTGGACCGTTTTAATCCAAATAGTATGTGGCCATATTTTAACCTTATCTCGGGGAGTTTAATTTTTCTCTCTCTAACTCAAAATTTAATGCTAACTACAATTAGAAAACAAACAGAAGTACCAAGTTTCTCAGAATCGTCTCCAACGATTTTGATTAAATTTACCAAACATTTTAAATACAAAACTTATTAGTTGCCATAAAATACCGAATCGGAAGTTATTGGGGGAAATAAATCAGCCATGAGGGTAATATAAAAGATCATTTCTCAAAAACGACGCTACCGATTTCGTACAAATCCGTCTGCTAAATTTCAAATAAAAAGTATTAGTGTTAAGAAATTTAAAAAAACCTAGAAAGCTGTCACTAAAAATTCGACTTTCTTATAACTCTTCAAAAGTTATTGGTAACAATTAAAAAATAATAATAATAACTTGTCTATAGGGAGACATAATTTCTCATAATTGGCTGTACCGATTTCGTTAAAATTTAATGAAACTGAAGATTTATGACCTAAACACGTGTTTAAAATTGGTAAAAAAAGTCAAATTACTACGGTTCGGGTATAATTGGAAAAAATAAAAATGAAGTGTCACCGCATCATTAAATGCTTGATTTTAATATATATTTCCAAAGACATGGTTAGTTTTCACTATTTCCTCTAGCAACTACCGAAGCGACATTTTTGGTCGATTGGTTTTTATTTGATCTTGGGTTGATGTTTGGACGTTTACAAGAGGTTTATAAGGTATCGCCTACCCAATACTTTATGACCACGAGTTTTGATTGGTTAACAAGCTACGTCACATTGCCCCGCCTCCACTCTAATTTCCCATTCTCGGCCTCTTTTTGATCAACGAAATCTTTCTTTATGTAGCATACACACGTAATATATTTCAGTCAGATTTATTATTTATTACTAAACGTAATTGACCATAGAGTAACGTTGTAAAGAATGTACAGTCTGTTATCTATCGTGTCTGGGTGAGATTTGATAGTCTGTTATCTACGACAACGGCGCAACAGTTTCCCCGATCATCAGTCGTAAGTTAGCAGCTGTTGTGCGATGGTTTGAAATGTGTTGTGCGATGTTGCTCTCGGATTGTGGTAGTGATACAATATTTGATTTGTTTGGGCGACTAGAATAATTGTAAGTTGAAGTTTATTTTTATTGTTTTACTTCAATTATTGATTTGAATAATTTTCTATAAATTTAAATTCTATTCTAGCTGTTTTACGAAGTCTTTATTTTTACATTTTATGGTTTTTTTAAACTGGGCTTTATAAGGACAATGGTTATTCCAATTTGCCCTATTTTATTTACTTTAATTATTTTAAAAATTATATATTTGTGTCATTTTCTTTATTAAAGAGTAAAAAAATCTAGTCTCCGTTTTTTCTTTCTATTTAAGGTAGAAATCCCCCCCCCCCAATTGTTCGGAAATCGTAATTTTCTTTTACTTGGGATTTGGCGCAGTAGATTAACCTTCACATTAATGGTTTTTATAACATCTCTACGGACGACTTTTGTTTTTGTTAACGCTCGAACATTTTCGAGGAAATGGCGCCCAGTTTTTTGGGGTCCTTATTGACTACATAATAAAATTTTAAAGCAGATTTTACGATAAATGTTATTTTGCTTTTATTTCACCTATCCCCAAATTACTAATAAACAGCTGCAATATTTACATCATTGGAACGCTCTTAAACAGCTAATTAACTTATAAATAATTGCATCACACACGATTACAACATAAAGTTGATTTTTTTTTTATACAAACTAGTTTTACCTTCGTTGAAAAAAAAATATCGTAAGTCTTATTAGCAGCTGACGCATGCGCAATAGAATGATCTAGTTCCTGACGTCAGTTTGCCACTTCCAAAGCGTAATCTTTGCATATGGAGAAACCTGTTTCATATGCGAGTAATTCCTAAACGTCATATCCTCAAGTTTGAAATAAACCATATGAAAAACAAAATATTTAAAAATTATTTTTTTCCATATCGTTTAATTATTATAATTGAGTATTGAAATAAAATAGGTTTATTAACAAAACTAGTACAAAATAAACACATTGCAATAAGTAATCCACAGAACCAAATATTATCCAAAATTTTGTTCGTCGGCATCTTCCCAATATTATTTTATTTATATGTTGGAATGAAAAACCAAAACGTTATTTTCTATGTCACTGTGCCTTATGACAGGTAAGTGATAAAGAACGAATTTCCTCATTATAAACTTTTTACTATTTTGTATAAAACATATTTTGAAAGAGCAGCAGCTCTTATCGTAGATTGAATTATTCGTAGACGGGTTATTTGCAGTCTTCACATTTAACCAAAATTTGAACGGAATCGGTATAGTCGATTTTGTAAAATTAAGTTTTTTTATAACAGCTCTGTAGTCGATTTTTTATTTTTTAAAAAAATTTTTTTTCAGTATTTCAAAAAACGGTATTTCTTTTCTTTAGATTCTTAGTGGCTACTTTTTACCAAAATTTGATCAAAATCGAAGATTATAATGAGAAAATCTTAGTTTTCACGGTTTACTTTTGAAATGGTAAAATTCTCTTTTATGGCGATATAATAAATTAGTGAAATTAGATAAAATTTAATACCTCATTCGGTTCTTTTGCTTCAAAACGGATGTTTTAACGGTAACTAATACATTTTTTCACTCATCAAATACTCTATGTAATGTGAAAAAGTAAAAATTGTTTGGAACATATTGTCTAATTATATGAAGTATGAAGACAGTCTTTTTAACTATTCCAAGCCCATCATATGTTGTAATAAATTCCATTTGATATCTATCAAATATTCATACTAGTACTGTAAAACACCACAAAATAAATCAGGAAGTATTATAATTTTATATTTCATGAAAGTTGGGTTATTGGAAAGTGGTAATATTTTAACAATATTTTTTGTAAGTCTGAATGTTATTTTTAGCCGATGTCTAGTCATGTGATTACTGCATGTAAGTTTTGCACTTTGATAAGACGGAGGAGGGGGGGAAAGGCGGTTATTGCTAAATTCTTTTAGACGGTGATTGTGGCAAAGTTGAATTGTTAGACGTCTCCATGTACAGTGATAAAGTCCAATAGTCTATATTCGTCATTGATATCTTGTTAGTTCACGTCCAATCCGTATATAGTCGGCTTTAGACTAAAAACAGAGAAAGGTCGAGGTGGCAACGTCTTTCTTCGTAAAATAACATCACTTTTATGCCAAAACCAAACTGTGATAAATATCTTGTCAGAAGTGAAAAACTGACCAAAAAGGGACGATTTTAACATTTTGTGTACAAATTGTATAGAAAATGATTCATTTGAAAGTGTTGAGATTACTATTTCTTACAAAATATATCTATACTGGTTTTAAAAATTAAATAGCTTTCAAATTGATTCTAACCGAGTCTTTTTTTTTCACATCCAGCTGTTTCAAAAATGCAAATTTTGTAACGCGAATATGTGATTTTTGTAGGAAATTTCACCCTGTATAACTTTTAAATTAATTATTTGTCTCAAAAACCTACATTTTTTTTTCTGTTTCAACAACTTTATCACAGGTTTAATTTTGGCGTCAATATATATAATGCATAACGAACAGTTGTAATTAAAATTTGGAAAAAAAGAAACATTTTCTCCGCAGAAAGTTTGTATGTGATTAACGTTACCTTTTGATGTTTTCCTTGATAGGAATTCAAATCTTTTAAGGTTCCTAAAATATAAAATAAATTATTATTTGCATAACATTTACATAGTTTTGTTCTCTATAAAACTAGATACAATTTTCATGTTATTTGTCAATACTCACAAATATAAACAGTAATTGGATTGTTTACACTTCATAGCTGGACATAGGGAGAAAAACACCCATAAAATATTTAACGTTTATTTTCTCATTGTGAGTGTGTTTTGTTCAAGTGTACATTAGCTGTTGTATTAGTTACTCTTATTTTATGGACACTTATAGTTAGAATGGATTAAAACAACCAAGAAGTTGTTACTATTTACAGAATCACTATTATTCTAAATGATTAATTTTAACGAGATTGTAAGTTGTAAAGCCTTGTTTCTTTTACTCTCGTACAAATGATTCTTTTCCAATCTTTGGGACACAGATATATTAAAACAACATGAAGATATTCAGTCTTAATTTCTTGAAATTAGTCTTCCCTCGAGGTAAATTGTTTCGTCAATGAGGCGTTTGTTTCAACTGGAAGAAGAAATTTTCCCCTCCGTTAGACAAATCCCTCGGATGAAAAGGGGGAAAGAATAGTTTTGTGTCAGATTTAAATAAATCTCAGAGAGTTTGTCACAGAGCGACGAAATGCTGGGTCAGGTGTTTCTGGGGGATATTTTGCCTCTCCTCACTTTCCGGTCGACAAATTCTGCATAATGTCCTGGGTCAGTCAGAGCTATAGTTTGGCAAGCCGTACCTTTGGCAGAGGATTTGACGTTTTTATTTTATCAATTTTAAAAGATAATAAGTGATGAGATTGTCAGATTTTGACAATACAATTTGGCAGTGTTTCTTTTGTTGTTTTTCTTTACGATTGTGTCAATATAAATATCTTTTGTTTACAAATGAAAGAGGAAATAGTTGATGATTCTCTGAAATTTATCTACAGCATGTTAGCTTAGAGTTTTATAACTAATGTATTAGTTATCTGTGTATGGCAGCCAGGATAATCGATTCATTTCGGAATAAATGAAAACTTTTGACACTTTTTAGTTTTTATAATTGTAATCGCCAAATAACCTTCAGTTATCCGCTGGGACAGTAGATACGTACGGAATTTTGTGGTCACAAACAGTGAAATGAACTTTAATATAGTAACGACGTTACTTATTGTAAGTTGTCTTAATTTTAATTGTATGGATTCAATGTTAGCATTAGAGCGTATAGTTTAAGTTTGCTACGCCTAAAGAACCCAATTCATTAGCAAAACAGCGATGTAGTGAAGAAAACAGATTGTAAAAACTGGAAAAGGGTGATAATTTATTTTCTCAATTTAAAAAAAGGAAATAAATTAAAACGTTACACTTTGAGATTATTTTAATTACAATAACACATGAGGATGGAGGATTTTCCTTTAATGTAGAAGCGCTGAAAACTCGACTTTGACACTCTTCGTCCATTGTTTTTTTTTTTTTTTTTTTTTTTTAAATGTCGACATTTTAAATTAAATGTCGACTAAATAAGTTGTTCTCTCTGTAATGTAAATTTAACAAATAGTTTTAGTAAGTTTTTCGCTTACAAACATATTGATATCAGTATTCATATATGTCGACATCGTGGACAAAAAAGCGTACCGGCGCCGGCGGTGTGTTTATCAGTAGAAAATGTGTATGGTTTTATGTGTCTTTAACTATATTTTTATTGAAATAACTGAATAAAATAATTTTTAAAAAGAATCAGTTTTTTATACTCTCTTCTGTTTTTTTCCAAATCCAAAACTGAAATTTTACCGTGTCGATCTTGTGCTTGTCGATTTTTTGCTAGTCGTTTTTATGATTTCGATGTTGTGCTTGTCGATTTTTTGCTAGTCGTTTTTATGATTTCGATCTAAGCTTGTCGATTTATTGCTAGTCGTTTTTATGTTTTCGATCTTGTGGTTGTCGATTTTTTGCTTCTTCATATTTTGCTTGTCGATCTTAAGCTTATCTATCTTAAGCTTTTTTATACTTTTATTGTGGTTTTGGAGAATTTTCTTTCAATATATATATTCATCACAAATCTCTACTAATTCATATCTTAAGCTTGTTTATCTTACGCTCGTCAACTTTATACTTGGGTTTGTACTCTTTGGATTTTATTTGTGTCGATTGCTTTCAATCTCATGCTTATCGATTCCGTGCTCATGCACTTTATTCCTGGCTATCTTGTCCATATCAATTTTATACTTATATATGTTTATCTTATGCTTATCGATCTGATGTTTTCTATCTTATGCTTGTTGATCTCATGTTTATCGACTTTAAGATTCACCACAGTGCTCTACTAATTCATATCTTAAGATTGTTTATCTTATGGTCGTCAATTTTATAGTTGCGTTTGTACTCTTTCGATTTTATGCTTCTCGATTGCTTTCAATTTATTCTTGACGATCTTGTGTGTGGTAATTTTATACTTATATTTGTCTATCTTATTATCGATCTTATGTTCTATGTTATGCTTGTTGATCTCATGTTTGTCGACTTTAAGGTTGTCTGTCTTATGTTTATCGATCTTATAATTGTCGATCTTAACCTTGTCGATATTATATTTGTCGCATTATTCAGGAATTTTCTACTTATTATTAACATAGATTAATCTATAGAGATGTCTTTTGTGTGTGTATTTAATTAATAATTTACGACCACTTGACTTCAAAGTTATAAGGGAGAGAAGAGACAAAGATAAAAGTAAAGATTTGAAAAGTAAATTCTCTGCACATGACGTTTAACGTTGATGTTCTCAAAACTTATGTGACCTAGGATTAGATAATAAAATGAAATATATGGTCACCAATTGATGATGATGTAAATTTGTTATCTTTTCCTGTGAAGTATTTTCTTCAATCAATTAAATTAATATCGGAAAATAAAAATAAAACTTCTTTCCAATAAGATTACTTTGTAATCAAATAATTGTTAGGCAATAAATCTGCGTAGTTGTTTTTTTTTACGTCCGAAGTCTGGCAGAAGCTTAACAACAAAGTGAGTGAAGAGGTTAAACACTCATTAAATTATCTTAACCCCTTTAAATCGAAATTTTATAACATTTAAAATTGTGTAACGACTGGTTAGAGCATATTTCGTTCATTTCATAATCTGAAGATTGGAAGTAGTTTTTATTTTATCAGACATAAGTGGATTAAAAAAAATGATACAAATTAAAATTTCTAAGAAATCTTCTTTTTTTTAAAATATATATAAGTTATTGGATAGTGATGATTAGCCTAATTTGT
This sequence comes from Aphrophora alni, assembly GCA_963513935.1. Lineage (NCBI taxonomy): Eukaryota > Metazoa > Arthropoda > Insecta > Hemiptera > Aphrophoridae > Aphrophora > Aphrophora alni. Next base: position 43,529,452 of record OY740773.1, on the reverse strand, counting down.
ATTCAAAAATAATTCACGTTTCAAGAGTGTGGATTAATTTTTGTTATCAAAGATAAAACCTAAAACTATGTTAGAATTATAATTTTTAGTTTTTAACATAGATCTAGGCCCTTAGCTGTATCACATGATAACGACTGTTGGTCTATATTCTTGAAACGTTGGGAATTATTTTATACAGAATTATAATACAAAATTTGTTTGAGTAGTCTAAACTATAAGAAATGTATTTTATAAATTTATTTATAAACTATTTATCATCTTTATTTCTACACAAACATTTTTGCGTTTGTGCAGTGCTGTATAGTCCAAACGAGTAACCGATTTTTATCAAATTTGTATTAATATCAAAAATAATATTATCGGTTGGGAATAGAAGTCATTTTAAATAAAATAATTTACTAGGCTAAAAACCCTTTCTTGACTTTAAGATAATTTGCATGAACTCTCATGATTAGGTGCAATACTAAATCGTACTTGCTATGCTTAAATTCCCGTAGACTGACGTTTCATTACGAATTCTGTTTTACGTCCATCATAAAAAAAAACTCGAACAATTCCACTGGGAGACATGACTTTCATTTCTGCTTTTATTTTCCTCCCACACATCTCTTATTGTCAACAATAAAAAATAATGCAAACCATTTTCGGAAGCCCAGGAGGCGTTTAAGACCAGAATCCAATTGTGTAATATATAGGCCTATTTATACGACGACTTTGTTACCATAATATAGTCAGTTTTTTTTTTTTTAGAAGAGACAGTTAAGAACATTTTATAAGATATAGGTTTTTTTTAAAGATTAAAGGTGTGATTTTATTACCAGTAACTCTAGTGAATTTCATGCCAAGCTGTTGGACGACTTAGAAAATGTTTTTAAGAACTAAAATCATTATCTGGAATATACAAAGTTTAATTTATAAAAATGAGTATCTTTCTTATTGAGGAAAAAGTTCAAGAGAGTTCATTGTGTGACGCCTTTAGAACGACATTCTTACTTATTAGGCCTATACGTTTTCCCCCCACTTTTTTATGTATTCCACATATTCGTAGGTTAGGCCTAATGTAAAGAGAGAGACTACAAAAAATGTATACACAGTTTGAACAGTTGTATTTTATGAAAGAAAACACATGGATACATGACTTGCATTGTTTTGATATTTAATCCTATAAATGTTCAAAATGACCATCATTAACTGGAATAGACCTGCGGTAACTGTATCTAAAAGGATCGTAGCCTATTAACTGTATTTTCGATTTGCTGTTTCAGCCCCTGCAGTGTCCTTGAGTTTTATCATACAAAGTGTCTTTTAAAACACCCCAAAAGTAATAATTCATGGGTGTTAAATTAGGGGATCGCACCGGGTTCGTCCTATCCAACGTCCAGGAAAGATATTATAAAGAAAACCCCTATAGTGGGGTGGTGCACCATCTTGTTGATATTACATTTCTTCATCAACATAGAGGTTATGTAAATCAGAAATAATGCTGTTTTGTAGCATTTGTAAGTAAAAGTTGATGGTGACAGTCCCCTCAAAGAATAACAGCCTAACAATACCACTTGAAGATAGACCACACCACACCATACTGGTAAATTAACGGTCTTTTGTTCAATTATGTGTAGATTTGCGTTAGTCCAGTAAACACAGTTATGGCTATTAATTGTTCCAATAAGTTTGAAGGTGGCTTCATTCGACCAAACAATTAAATCTTTAAACAGTTCATTTGTTTCACACTTGTCCCGATATCATTCAAAAGTTCTACTCTCCTCTGGATTCTTTTCATTTAATACATGTAGAAGTCTTAGGATGTATGGTCTCCACTTATGAGCCTGTACAATTCTATGAACACTGTCCTTTATTAATACCAGTTTAATGAAACTTTGCCTGAGAGATTTCTTTGGAGATCGTCTAAAAGTCTGCATTACCAATGACTACATAAATACTATAAGACACGACATGGCCATGTTAAATATTCTACGCTTATTCTTGAGATGACCAATACCCGCTAGGGTGTGGAGCTGTCGCTCTTTGCTAGAGAATTTGAAGTTGATGTGACTGGCGCTAGGTGGCTCTACGGTCAAACAATGTTTCAGTTGCGCACTGATGCCACATGTGGGACCAGAGATGCGATGGAAGGTCGAGAATCGCTTATCTCAGCGCACGAACTGACAACACTGACTATGCTGTGTCAACAGTTGTACACTCTCAACCAAGTGGGATGCGTAGTCAAGCACCTGCTGCTAGCGCTTTCTGATAGCTGTGTGTCAAACTTGTGACGAACAGCACCCGTAAAGCGTAGACTATTTCCCTATCCTATGTCGTGTCTTATAGTATTTATGTAGTCATTGGCATTACTAAAGCGGCATTTCATTACTCGTTGAGGTGTTTCTTCGTCCTGACAGTTCTCTCTTTACTTTCCCACTGTTCCATCGGCTTTAAACTCGTCACGTATTCTTGTAATTGTTTTTCTCGTTGGTGGTGGTGTTCCAAAATATATTTGCCACCGTATTTGAACCTCTGTAACATTCTCAGTCTTCCAATAACAATCCACTTACGTTTGTAAAAAGACAACTGAAAATCAGCCATGTTTATTTCGGAATAATTAACAGAAATGATAACAATGAGTCACAACAATGAAAAACAGATGTTTTCAATTATAAGCTGATTAGGTTTTACCATTTTATCAATGTTTGATTCTTAGCAACAACCGTTCAAATAGTGTAGACATTTTTTAGACACTGATAATAAAAAATTCAAAATAATCTACAAATAATGTGGTTAATTTTTTTTACTGAGAACCCCCGAACTAACATTTTTTGCGATGAATAGTTTTGTTTTTATTTTGATTGTGAATGGGGGTGTATGAAAAAGTTTATGCACCGTTTTAAACTTCTCAATATCTCAACGTAGACTATTCTATACACGAGTACAACCTAATTAAAATTGTATCTTAGGATAAAATATAAGTGAGTAAATTATTACAAAACAGGATTTATGTGTACAGGAAGGGCAGTTAAACTTGAGCAGTTGATAAAACAAATGATCAATTTCAAGTTTAACTGCGTATCTAGTGCAGGCTCGTGATATCGTGCAAGTGTTTTGTGTTAGGATAAGAGTGAATCAGATTTGATTCCATAATAAATGGTGGGTATAGAAATAAAATAATATAGTCATCCTTTTTTTTTTAAAGTTCTCGGATAATGATTGGTATAATTTGCCATCGTTTTTATGTATAAAATTAATAATCAATATTCTAGAGTGTAATAATAACAAGTAAAGTATGAACATCTTTTACTTTAAGGTTAAATATTTTCAGGTTAATTAGTGACTACTACAAGGCCATGTGATACACTTGAGAGAAGTAGTAATAAATCTTCCTACTTCGTTGACCACGTCCATTGTATGTCCTCATTCAACTTATTGGTTTGATATTTTTTGTCTGTTGTAATTCGGTTGACTTTAGTTTTCATGATTACGGCCTAAACTTGGTTGTTTTGATCACTCAAAACGTAACTGTAATGTTGGTTTTTTCCCCCTTAAGTTAATAGATTTAGTGGTTATGACCGCGTAGACATAACTTGCATCCTTTCGTTTTATTTTCTATAGTCCTATATTTTTAAGCTATACCCCCCCCCTTTTCTTGTTTTACACGTTCTGCTTTTATCACTTGATAATGAGAGTTGATCCAACTCTTGAAACGTCGTGTATTGATTTCATATACTTATATGATTGTAAATATCCGAATAATATTGTGATCTTTAAGACATTTGACTCATCGTTTTTTACAATTTTCCCGCCATCTTCGATTTGAGTTATTTTTAAATGGTAACATGTGACACATGGTTTAACATCAATTTTCAACGCTGAATGTAGAACAGTCGATTCTTTTTATACCTATCTCCTTTCTCGAGTGAAACTTAGAAAAATATGTAAAATTTGTTGAAATTTCATTTTGTGTGTGTGTGAATACTGTAGATGACAAATTTTACGTTAGACGGTTTGTAATACACGCCACAGATCTTTGAGCTACTCAACAACTCGAGTAAAGGATAGTAACAAATTGATTTTAAAGTATAGGAAGGACTCTATTGTTGAAAATAAAAATACAGGCACGACTAAAATACATTAATATTCAATAGTACGTATTTAGTAGTAAAATAATAATTAGTAATGAAATTTACAATTAATTGTTTTCCATTACCTGTATTTTAATAACTCTTATTATTTTATATTAGTAAATCTTATTGTTTGTAAACAAACACTATTAATAAACTGCGTGAGAATGTGTGGATGTGCTACCGAAATAACGAACAATTTACTATAAGCGCGTTTGCCACTCTATACTGTTTTGTAAGTTGAGATAAGAACAAAGAACCACATCCTCAATATCGTATGTAAGTTTCACTCTATAATCAGTCATTTTTGCATTCAACAAGTCATTTGCCTTAGCGATTAAGCAGGATGTTTTTCTGTGTCCTAAGAGATTCTCTTGCTAAACTATATCATCAATACTCTAGCTTTATACTATTTCCTTTGTAAAAATAATCAGTTTATTTTTTAAACTGTGGGATGACCCTTTAATGGAGTAATCGTAAATGGTTTATTGATTAACCTGTTAACATTTATGTATGCTACCTTTTTGAGTGGCATTATGTAGTTGTATTATAAATAAATTTTAAAATGAGTCGAAGAAATGTTTCAACAATATTTCCGTTTTCAACGTACTTATAAACCTGTATTAAAAAGTACTTTTTTATTTAAGAATTCTTATCATCTCTCTTATCAGAAACATCTATTGATCCCGCAGCTTCCATTCTTCTCGAGCGATGTATGTTTACGCTATCACGTGATCCCTTTGTAGGACCCAATGGACTGGACAGATTTTAGTTTAGGATACGGAAAGGCAAAGTAAGACATTTCGGACTCGAGATAAGAAAGAAAGACGCTGCTTTTGCCAAACAAGTGTCGCAGAAGAATAAAGGAAAAGACGTTGCCAGAAATAATAAAAGAATCTGAGACTATTTACATGAGTCGAGCAAACCAGACGTCGAAAAAAAAATGTCGTCGGGCAGTCATTCGTTTAGGGTTTATTCGAGTGTGAGCCTCGTATAATATAAAAACCTAAAGTTTATACAATAAACTATGCAAAAGCATTGCACTAACTTTCTCACATAGTAAAGTAAAATGATTTTCGTCGCTGTGTCCCCTAAAAGTGTTTCAATTCTACTTATACAAGTATATTATTTAGTTGGTTCTGAAGGGTCCTGTAATTTGTAAATTATTTGAAAGATATATTTAAATATAGACTAACTACGGCTTGTTTACTCTAAGGGTTAACCGTATTCGATTGAAATCGAGTTTTTCATTACGGCGGTCAGAGGTCATTTTTGTTTTTTGTCAGTTATTCTTAAACTTCAATTTTGTTTTACTTCAGATTAGGTACCCATCGATTTAGGTCATTACTTTCATATTCCACCAAAAATATCGAAATCGTTTTTTTGTTAACGGCACGTTATGAGAATTTCCGATCTTTTTGATGAGGGTGTGACCAATACGTTTAGTTCGATTCCTTAGAACTACATTTGACTAAAATCTGATTTTAAAAAAATGATACCTCCAAATTTTAAGTAATTTGAAAAAAATGGAAGGGATCTTACCCAAATATGTTCACATACCAAATTTGATCGAAATTGGTCAACTCGTTTGACCGCAGAAGCTGCTAAACGGCAGAGATTGACAAACATCATTGCAAAAACCTCTTTTATGGGATCTCTACATCATTTTTTACTAAAAACAGATTTTTTAAAAAGAATACCGCCAAATTTTCAGTAATTTAAAAAGTAGGGGGGGGATTACCTACTAAATATGTTCACATACCAAATTTGATCGAAATTGGTCAACTCGTTTGACCGCAGAAGCTGCTAAACGGCAGAGATTGACAAACATCATTGCAAAAACCTCTTTTATGGGATCTCTACATCATTTTTTACTAAAAACAGATTTTTTAAAAAGAATACCGCCAAATTTTCAGTAATTTAAAAAGTAGGGGGGGGATTACCTACTAAATATGTTCACATACCAAATTTGATCGAAATTGGTCTACTCGTTTGACCGCAGAAGCTGCTAAACGGCAGAGATTGACAAACATCATTGCAAAAACCTTTTTTATGGGATCTCTACATCATTTTTTACTAAAAACAGATTTTTTAAAAAGAATACCGCCAAATTTTCAGTAATTTAAAAAGTAGGGGGGGGGGATTACCTACTAAATATGTTCACATACCAAATTTGATCGAAATTGGTCTACTCGTTTGACAGCAGAAGCTGCTAAACGACAGAGATAGACAAACATCATTGCAAAAACCTCTTTTATGGGATCTCTACATCATTTTTTACTAAAAACAGATTTTTTAAAAAGAATACCGCCAAATTTTCAGTAATTTAAAAAGTAGGGGGGGGGATTACCTACTAAATATGTTCACATACCAAATTTGATCGAAATTGGTCTACTCGTTTGACCGCAGAAGCTGCTAAACGACAGAGATAGACAAACATCATTGCAAAAACCTCTTTTATGGGATCTCTACATAATTTTTTACTAAAAACTGATTTTTTAAAAATAATACCGCCAAATTTTCAGTAATTTAAAAAGTAGGGGGGGGGATTACCTACTAAATATGTTCACATACCAAATTTGATCGAAATTGGTCTACTCGTTTGACAGCAGAAGCTGCTAAACGACAGAGATAGACAAACATCATTGCAAAAACCTCTTTTATGGGATCTCTACATAATTTTTTACTAAAAACAGATTTTTTAAAAAGAATACCGCCAAATTTTCAGTAATTTAAAAAGTAGGGGGGGGATTACCTACTAAATATGTTCACATACCAAATTTGATCGAAATTGGTCTACTCGTTTGACAGCAGAAGCTGCTAAACGACAGAGATTGACAAACATCATTGCAAAAACCTCTTTTATGGGATCTCTACATCATTTTTTACTAAAAACAGATTTTTTAAAAAGAATACCGCCAAATTTTCAGTAATTTAAAAAGTAGGGGGGGGATTACCTACTAAATATGTTCACATACCAAATTTGATCGAAATTGGTCTACTCGTTTGACAGCAGAAGCTGCTAAACGACAGAGATAGACAAACATCATTGCAAAAACCTCTTTTATGGGATCTCTACATCATTTTTTACTAAAAACAGATTTTTTTAAAAGAATACCGCCAAATTTTCAGTAATTTAAAAAGTAGGGGGGGGATTACCTACTAAATATGTTCACATACCAAATTTGATCGAAATTGGTCTACTCGTTTGACCGCAGAAGCTGCTAAACGACAGAGATAGACAAACATCATTGCAAAAACCTCTTTTATGGGATCTCTACATAATTTTTTACTAAAAACTGATTTTTTAAAAATAATACCGCCAAATTTTCAGTAATTTAAAAAGTAGGGGGGGGGATTACCTACTAAATATGTTCACATACCAAATTTGATCGAAATTGGTCTACTCGTTTGACAGCAGAAGCTGCTAAACGACAGAGATAGACAAACATCATTGCAAAAACCTCTTTTATGGGATCTCTACATCATTTTTTACTAAAAACAGATTTTTTAAAAAGAATACCGCCAAATTTTCAGTAATTTAAAAAGTAGGGGGGGGATTACCTACTAAATATGTTCACATACCAAATTTGATCGAAATTGGTCTACTCGTTTGACCGCAGAAGCTGCTAAACGACAGAGATAGACAAACATCATTGCAAAAACCTCTTTTATGGGATCTCTACATAATTTTTTACTAAAAACTGATTTTTTAAAAATAATACCGCCAAATTTTCAGTAATTTAAAAAGTGGGGGGGGGATTACCTACTAAATATGTTCACATACCAAATTTGATCGAAATTGGTCTACTCGTTTGACAGCAGAAGCTGCTAAACGACAGAGATAGACAAACATCATTGCAAAAACCTCTTTTATGGGATCTCTACATAATTTTTTACTAAAAACAGATTTTTTAAAAAGAATACCGCCAAATTTTCAGTAATTTAAAAAGTAGGGGGGGGATTACCTACTAAATATGTTCACATACCAAATTTGATCGAAATTGGTCTACTCGTTTGACAGCAGAAGCTGCTAAACGACAGAGATTGACAAACATCATTGCAAAAACCTCTTTTATGGGATCTCTACATCATTTTTTACTAAAAACAGATTTTTTAAAAAGAATACCGCCAAATTTTCAGTAATTTAAAAAGTAGGGGGGGGATTACCTACTAAATATGTTCACATACCAAATTTGATCGAAATTGGTCAACTCGTTTGACCGCAGAAGCTGCTAAACGGCAGAGATTGACAAACATCATTGCAAAAACCTCTTTTATGGGATCTCTACATCATTTTTTACTAAAAACAGATTTTTTAAAAAGAATACCGCCAAATTTTCAGTAATTTAAAAAGTAGGGGGGGGATTACCTACTAAATATGTTCACATACCAAATTTGATCGAAATTGGTCTACTCGTTTGACCGCAGAAGCTGCTAAACGGCAGAGATTGACAAACATCATTGCAAAAACCTTTTTTATGGGATCTCTACATCATTTTTTACTAAAAACAGATTTTTTAAAAAGAATACCGCCAAATTTTCAGTAATTTAAAAAGTAGGGGGGGGGGATTACCTACTAAATATGTTCACATACCAAATTTGATCGAAATTGGTCTACTCGTTTGACAGCAGAAGCTGCTAAACGACAGAGATAGACAAACATCATTGCAAAAACCTCTTTTATGGGATCTCTACATCATTTTTTACTAAAAACAGATTTTTTAAAAAGAATACCGCCAAATTTTCAGTAATTTAAAAAGTAGGGGGGGGGATTACCTACTAAATATGTTCACATACCAAATTTGATCGAAATTGGTCTACTCGTTTGACCGCAGAAGCTGCTAAACGACAGAGATAGACAAACATCATTGCAAAAACCTCTTTTATGGGATCTCTACATAATTTTTTACTAAAAACTGATTTTTTAAAAATAATACCGCCAAATTTTCAGTAATTTAAAAAGTAGGGGGGGGGATTACCTACTAAATATGCTCACATACCAAATTTGATCGAAATTGGTCTACTCGTTTGACAGCAGAAGCTGCTAAACGACAGAGATAGACAAACATCATTGCAAAAACCTCTTTTATGGGATCTCTACATAATTTTTTACTAAAAACAGATTTTTTAAAAAGAATACCGCCAAATTTTCAGTAATTTAAAAAGTAGGGGGGGGATTACCTACTAAATATGTTCACATACCAAATTTGATCGAAATTGGTCTACTCGTTTGACAGCAGAAGCTGCTAAACGACAGAGATTGACAAACATCATTGCAAAAACCTCTTTTATGGGATCTCTACATCATTTTTTACTAAAAACAGATTTTTTAAAAAGAATACCGCCAAATTTTCAGTAATTTAAAAAGTAGGGGGGGGATTACCTACTAAATATGTTCACATACCAAATTTGATCGAAATTGGTCTACTCGTTTGACAGCAGAAGCTGCTAAACGACAGAGATAGACAAACATCATTGCAAAAACCTCTTTTATGGGATCTCTACATCATTTTTTACTAAAAACAGATTTTTTTAAAAGAATACCGCCAAATTTTCAGTAATTTAAAAAGTAGGGGGGGGATTACCTACTAAATATGTTCACATACCAAATTTGATCGAAATTGGTCTACTCGTTTGACCGCAGAAGCTGCTAAACGACAGAGATAGACAAACATCATTGCAAAAACCTCTTTTATGGGATCTCTACATAATTTTTTACTAAAAACTGATTTTTTAAAAATAATACCGCCAAATTTTCAGTAATTTAAAAAGTAGGGGGGGGATTACCTACTAAATATGTTCACATACCAAATTTGATCGAAATTGGTCTACTCGTTTGACAGCAGAAGCTGCTAAACGACAGAGATAGACAAACATCATTGCAAAAACCTCTTTTATGGGATCTCTACATAATTTTTTACTAAAAACAGATTTTTTAAAAAGAATACCGCCAAATTTTCAGTAATTTAAAAAGTAGGGGGGGGATTACCTACTAAATATGTTCACATACCAAATTTGATCGAAATTGGTCTACTCGTTTGACAGCAGAAGCTGCTAAACGACAGAGATTGACAAACATCATTGCAAAAACCTCTTTTATGGGATCTCTACATCATTTTTTACTAAAAACAGATTTTTTAAAAAGAATACCGCCAAATTTTCAGTAATTTAAAAAGTAGGGGGGGGATTACCTACTAAATATGTTCACATACCAAATTTGATCGAAATTGGTCTACTCGTTTGACAGCAGAAGCTGCTAAACGACAGAGATAGACAAACATCATTGCAAAAACCTCTTTTATGGGATCTCTACATAATTTTTTACTAAAAACAGATTTTTTAAAAAGAATACCGCCAAATTTTCAGTAATTTAAAAAGTAGGGGGGGGATTACCTACTAAATATGTTCACATACCAAATTTGATCGAAATTGGTCTACTCGTTTGACAGCAGAAGCTGCTAAACGACAGAGATAGACAAACATCATTGCAAAAACCTCTTTTATGGGATCTCTACATCATTTTTTACTAAAAACAGATTTTTTAAAAAGAATACCGCCAAATTTTCAGTAATTTAAAAAGTAGGGGGGGGATTACCTACTAAATATGTTCACATACCAAATTTGATCGAAATTGGTCTACTCGTTTGACCGCAGAAGCTGCTAAACGACAGAGATAGACAAACATCATTGCAAAAACCTCTTTTATGGGATCTCTACATAATTTTTTACTAAAAACTGATTTTTTAAAAATAATACCGCCAAATTTTCAGTAATTTAAAAAGTAGGGGGGGGATTACCTACTAAATATGTTCACATACCAAATTTGATCGAAATTGGTCTACTCGTTTGACAGCAGAAGCTGCTAAACGACAGAGATAGACAAACATCATTGCAAAAACCTCTTTTATGGGATCTCTACATAATTTTTTACTAAAAACAGATTTTTTAAAAAGAATACCGCCAAATTTTCAGTAATTTAGAAAGTAGGGGGGGGGGATTACCTACTAAATATGTTCACATACCAAATTTGATCGAAATTGGTCTACTCGTTTGACAGCAGAAGCTGCTAAACGACAGAGATTGACAAACATCATTGCAAAAACCTCTTTTATGGGATCTCTACATCATTTTTTACTAAAAACAGATTTTTTAAAAAGAATACCGCCAAATTTTCAGTAATTTAAAAAGTAGGGGGGGGATTACCTACTAAATATGTTCACATACCAAATTTGATCGAAATTGGTGCACTCGTTTGACAGCAGAAGCTGCTAAACGACAGAGATAGACAAACATCATTGCAAAAACCTCTTTTATGGGATCTCTACATAATTTTTTACTAAAAACTGATTTTTTAAAAATAATACCGCCAAATTTTCAGTAATTTAAAAAGTAGGGGGGGGGATTACCTACTAAATATGTTCACATACCAAATTTGATCGAAATTGGTCTACTCGTTTGACAGCAGAAGCTGCTAAACGACAGAGATAGACAAACATCATTGCAAAAACCTCTTTTATGGGATCTCTACATCATTTTTTACTAAAAACAGATTTTTTAAAAAGAATACCGCCAAATTTTCAGTAATTTAAAAAGTAGGGGGGGGATTACCTACTAAATATGTTCACATACCAAATTTGAGCGAAATTGGTCTACTCGTTTGACCGCAGAAGCTGCTAAACGACAGAGATAGACAAACATCATTGCAAAAACCTCTTTTATGGGATCTCTACATAATTTTTTACTAAAAACTGATTTTTTAAAAAGAATACCGCCAAATTTTCAGTAATTTAAAAAGTAGGGGGGGGATTACCTACTAAATATGTTCACATACCAAATTTGATCGAAATTGGTCTACTCGTTTGACAGCAGAAGCTGCTAAACGACAGAGATTGACAAACATCATTGCAAAAACCTCTTTTATGGGATCTCTACATCATTTTTTACTAAAAACAGATTTTTTAAAAAGAATACCGCCAAATTTTCAGTAATTTAAAAAGTAGGGGGGGGATTACCTACTAAATATGTTCACATACCAAATTTGATCGAAATTGGTCTACTCGTTTGACAGCAGAAGCTGCTAAACGACAGAGATAGACAAACATCATTGCAAAAACCTCTTTTATGGGATCTCTACATAATTTTTTACTAAAAACAGATTTTTTAAAAAGAATACCGCCAAATTTTCAGTAATTTACAAAGTAGGGGGGGGGGGATTACCTACTAAATATGTTCACATACCAAATTTGATCGAAATTGGTCTACTCGTTTGACAGCAGAAGCTGCTAAACGACAGAGATAGACAAACATCATTGCAAAAACCTCTTTTATGGGATCTCTACATAATTTTTTACTAAAAACTGATTTTTTAAAAATAATACCGCCAAATTTTCAGTAATTTAAAAAGTAGGGGGGGGATTACCTACTAAATATGTTCACATACCAAATTTGATCGAAATTGGTCTACTCGTTTGACAGCAGAAGCTGCTAAACGACAGAGATTGACAAACATCATTGCAAAAACCTCTTTTATGGGATCTCTACATCATTTTTTACTAAAAACAGATTTTTTAAAAAGAATACCGCCAAATTTTCAGTAATTTAAAAAGTAGGGGGGGGATTACCTACTAAATATGTTCACATACCAAATTTGATCGAAATTGGTCTACTCGTTTGACAGCAGAAGCTGCTAAACGACAGAGATTGACAAACATCATTGCAAAAACCTCTTTTATGGGATCTCTACATCATTTTTTACTAAAAACAGATTTTTTAAAAAGAATACCGCCAAATTTTCAGTAATTTAAAAAGTAGGGGGGGGGGTTACCTACTAAATATGTTCACATACCAAATTTGATCGAAATTGGTCTACTCGTTTGACAGCAGAAGCTGCTAAACGACAGAGATTGACAAACATCATTGCAAAAACCTCTTTTATGGGATCTCTACATCATTTTTTACTAAAAACAGATTTTTTAAAAAGAATACCGCCAAATTTTCAGTAATTTAAAAAGTAGGGGGGGGATTACCTACTAAATATGTTCACATACCAAATTTGATCGAAATTGGTCTACTCGTTTGACAGCAGAAGCTGCTAAACGACAGAGATAGACAAACATCATTGCAAAAACCTCTTTTATGGGATCTCTACATAATTTTTTACTAAAAACTGATTTTTTAAAAATAATACCGCCAAATTTTCAGTAATTTAAAAAGTAGGGGGGGGATTACCTACTAAATATGTTCACATACCAAATTTGATCGAAATTGGTCTACTCGTTTGACAGCAGAAGCTGCTAAACGACAGAGATAGACAAACATCATTGCAAAAACCTCTTTTATGGGATCTCTACATAATTTTTTACTAAAAACAGATTTTTTAAAAAGAATACCGCCAAATTTTCAGTAATTTAAAAAGTAGGGGGGGGATTACCTACTAAATATGTTCACATACCAAATTTGATCGAAATTGGTCTACTCGTTTGACAGCAGAAGCTGCTAAACGACAGAGATTGACAAACATCATTGCAAAAACCTCTTTTATGGGATCTCTACATCATTTTTTACTAAAAACAGATTTTTTAAAAAGAATACCGCCAAATTTTCAGTAATTTAAAAAGTAGGGGGGGGGATTACCTACTAAATATGTTCACATACCAAATTTGATCGAAATTGGTCTACTCGTTTGACAGCAGAAGCTGCTAAACGACAGAGATAGACAAACATCATTGCAAAAACCTCTTTTATGGGATCTCTACATAATTTTTTACTAAAAACAGATTTTTTAAAAAGAATACCGCCAAATTTTCAGTAATTTACAAAGTAGGGGGGGGATTACCTACTAAATATGTTCACATACCAAATTTGATCGAAATTGGTCTACTCGTTTGACAGCAGAAGCTGCTAAACGACAGAGATAGACAAACATCATTGCAAAAACCTCTTTTATGGGATCTCTACATAATTTTTTACTAAAAACTGATTTTTTAAAAATAATACCGCCAAATTTTCAGTAATTTAAAAAGTAGGGGGGGGGGATTACCTACTAAATATGTTCACATACCAAATTTGATCGAAATTGGTCAACTCGTTTGACCGCAGAAGCTGCTAAACGACAGAGATAGACAAACATCATTGGAAAAACCTCTTTTATGGGATCTCGACATCATTTTTTTACCCATTAAATAACTTTCTCTATACTTCGTATATGCAGTATACAGAACTAAACGGTAGCGGTTATTTAAGGCTACTCATTTTCCAGAATAAAATATCTTATTTGTCAATTAATTGTGTATATTTTGTTTCTGCTTCGATTTGTATAATTATATTAAATACGATTGTTCCGTTCTTAGCTTTGTTTTAGTACTTTTAGTTGGCGCGTTTCGAAGTTATTCCATTATTAAAAGTTTCATTAAACTACATTTCTATTAAACTAGCGAGGTAAGTTAAATAACCGAGCGAAGAAAGTTTTAACTCAGCAGTTTTGCATTTGGTCTGTGTTATTGTGTATTTATTGCGTAATTACGATCAAACACATAATCGTAATAAAATTTAGCTTCTTTACATATAAACCAAAAAATACCTCTACAATTTCACTACAATTTTGTGTTACAAAAATATATAATGCACAGTTACAGTATCCTCAAAGTAGGAATAGGTCTGGGGTGGAGAGGAAAAGGAGCCCCGACACTTTGTTTGTTGCGTTTACTTTCAGCGGTACAACAGCAATAATAAAATATAGATCTCAAATGTTTCTGTGTAAACGCGTATCCTACTTTCGTTTCTTTTATCGGTGTAAATAAGAATAAAACGTTTACAAAAGTCTGTCACGAAGTTGTAACTAGGAATTAAATGTAGCTAAGTAGTAATTTGTGTACCTAGTTGTACCGTCAAATCAGGTTAGAGAAACAAGTAGAAGGGAGGACACGCTTCTTACACCAGACACAATTCTAGTCTGAGGCTACTGTACTTTTGTTATCTATTTTCCCTCTAAAATATTATACATCTTTTCATGTAACTTACAGATGTGCGTCAATTTGAATTAGAGAGAATATAAACAGTAGGTGGATCGTTTACGCTTTCAATTAATTGGGTGACTGGTTATCATTGCCAACCAGTGGTGGGGATGAAGTTTCGGTTTTCAGTTAAACAGCATTCCAGGGTTTATACGTCAATCTATACACAGTATAATGTATAGAAATGCTGAATTATAAATCAGAATCACAAAACAAACTATCTATAAAGCATTTAACTTGTATTATTTCTCCGTGCAAATGGTGTTTTGATCCAGTGTACAGTACATGTGGTATTATTTACTGTTATTAAACACCCAAGGAGCGAGGTCTATTCTTCATGTAACATTATTTCTAGTATCCAATTCTCAAACTAATTTGGTCAAGAAACGAATCGCTACTTTCAATATGGATCGTTTTTACAGTATTATTTTAACTCCTACATTTCAGGTGTAATGATTTTATGCATTGAATATTCGTCTAAGCGGACACAAACCTTTATAATTAGTCTATGAATACAATTAATTATTAATCCTAGATTCAGCAAAGTTAGCCAATCCGAATTTAGCGTGTTCATATAGTGTCGGGAAATCTCTCTTGGATTGACGAAGTTTATAAAGGTCATCGTTTTGTGATTCATCGTGTGCGAAAATACACCCCCCCCTCTCCGTCACACAATAGTTGAGCAGTGTGTGTGTTTAAAATGACGTAGTGTCCTTAATCAGAATGACTAAGAATGTGTAAACGAATATAATAATAATAACTAGATCGTTATCAAATGACGTAGACTGGAGCAATACAGGGTGTTAGGAAATTTGGTAAAGTATACTTTCTTACTTACTCTTACCAAAACCAAATAAAAATAACCAAAACTATTTAGTCAACAAATATACAATTTCCGTAGTTACTAGTCAAAATGTGAAAATGGATTATGGATAAACTGTCTTTACATTTGTTTATAGGGCATAAACTTGTTTTGCTTGTGACGTAAACGCGCCTTCTATCAGGGTAAACCCTATATATTTCAAATATACCTTCGTACAACGATATTTTTTTTTAAAAATTATTCCTGAGTGGTAATATACCTTTTTACTTCAATATTGCACAAGGATTTAGGTCCACTAAAAATTGAACGAAATCGGTAAATACATCTTTTAGAAATTACTTACTTTTACACCAGTCTCGACAGATTTTTTTTTTTTTACCTATAACTGACGAAAAGGTAATTTGGGTTTGTTGGAACAAAACGTTTTGTTTTAAGTCCTTAGAGGCTTCGATTTTGAGAAAGTCATAATTTTGTGTATTTTAAGACATCTACATCCAAATTTTGAGTTTTTAAAAATATTGACAAAAATTTTAATTTGATAAAAAATGTGCACACATTTGATTAAAATTTGTCCACGCATTTGGGCA
This sequence comes from Aphrophora alni, assembly GCA_963513935.1. Classification (NCBI taxonomy): domain Eukaryota; kingdom Metazoa; phylum Arthropoda; class Insecta; order Hemiptera; family Aphrophoridae; genus Aphrophora; species Aphrophora alni. The sequence goes on along the minus strand of OY740773.1, from coordinate 43,512,915 downwards.
GTAAGAGCAGTACAACAAGACACCAGATATTCAGACAGACGACAGAAAAAAACACTTTTTTAGATTCAGTCAACAACAAACCCGGTATATCTGCAAAATCACCCATAATTTTCTTAATACTACGTATTATTTTCAAAAATTGAGTTATTTTTTTAATTGTTTGTTAAAATCTGCTTTTCATCGTATAAGAAATTACGCTGCAGATCTTTGACTTAATGTTTGAATGACTGCCATGTCATAATCCATCAACAACGTCTTTTTTTCGTAATTTTTCTTTGCTCATCATGGCGTAACGCAGGACTCTTATACCAGTTAATTAAATTAATTCTTAAATTCCATTTATTGCAAAATTATTTGTATCGATTTTGATCCAATTATGTTAAAATGTCGCCGGCAAGGAATTAAATAGTAGATCTTGGTTGTCATCTCCCAAAAATCCCAGTTTGTGCGCTACCGGTAAAACACGAGAAACTCATAAGTAGATTTGTTTATAATCGACTTCATTGGAATTTTAAATTAATATCCCAAATCACAAATCAAATGAATTACTGTTAGGAATTCACAACAATTTAAAACCAAACCGTGCAACTGATTTTGATACAAGTTTTAAATCAAAACATGATCGAATATGGGTTCCCGCGTTTGAAATTATCGTCTACGGAAAGTATCTAAAATTGGCTTTAATAAAAATGTGTGGGCCGGACCTAGTGTTGGCGCCTGCTGGCACAACCAGTTCCTCGAGAAGGTCGCTGCACCACGACCAGCCACGTGGTGGCACTGTCTCTACATGAGCCTACAAAATATGCAATAGTTTATAGTAAATCAAACTTTCTTACACACCCTTAGAATAATATTTGTTGTTATATCACTCAAAATGTCTCTATAAGAGAAGAATAAAACTGTCATTTTCTGTATTAGTAAGATTTACTTTCTTGTGTAGTATAAAGTTGTCTAAATATTCAAAACGAAATTTATTTTGTGTGTGGGTATATCTGATATGAGGTCCCCTGAGCCTATAAGAGTAGTTTTAGGAATTTTGTCTCTGTAGTGAACGATTTTAATCATATTTATATGTTGATATATCTCAAGACGCTTTCATTTTTTGCTGATTTAAAATTTGGATGTAGGCCCTGTCAACATAAAATTACGATTTCTTCAAAATCAGCTCTAACGAATTTGAGAAGAATTGGTTAAATGTAGTCACTAATGGTCCAAACAGTAGTTTAGTTGCCATCCCTTTAAAATTCACGGTTCGGAAGTTATCGGTAAAAAAAATCTGTTGATTCGTTTAAAATAAAATTTGAAGATTAAAATCTAAACTCGTACTTAAATGAAAATTAGCGTTCAGAAATAATTAGCAAACACTGATTTGAATCTCACAAGTGTGCAATCAAACGATTTCCAAGTTTACATCACAAGTGAAGTAATCATAGGATTTATTTAGTTATCTTTAACAGGTTGAATGCCATGAGTACCAAATTTGGTACTCACTTTTTTAAAAAACATTAATTTGAATTTTTATATTTTAACGATAATATTTTAATGAAAGCCGTTTTTAGAGAGTATTATTTTTGAAAACCATTTAGATAAACCATTTTATGTTGGGTCATTTTTTTAATTATTCATCAATATTGTTTCAATAAATATTCTTTAAATTAATTTTTTAATCACTTTTTACCAACCCAAAATTCAATTTGAAAGATTACAACTAAAAAATATATATAATTAGAAAATAATTTGAAATTTATCATAGTACAAAATATTACCATAGTGTCATTTTCTGCAGCCATGGGTACTCGTGCTTAGTCACAGCCATGTTTGTGTTTGCACACAAATTATAATAATATGTTGTTTTTTATCAGCTTCCTCGGCTCCTAAATCAATAGAACTAAAATATACTACATATAATATATAAAATTTTTGTGGCAGTCAACCTATTAAGAATATTTTCTTCAAAAAATTGATAAAGTTTGACATCTTATTTCTCTCAAGAAATACAAAATTACAACAATAAAAAGGGAAAACAAGTTTTTCTCTCGTATAGAAACATTTTCAGTTTTTTTCCCCCCATATATATTATTTATTGTTTTATGTAAGGCTATGCGAGGAAGTTAGTACGATATTTTTTATACACCCTTAAAAGATAAAAATAGTATTAGGAAAAATGTTGATTGAATATTATCCTTTAACAGACAATTAACCTTCTATGTTATGGAGAGACGTATTAGTACTAATGATGTCCGTATATTGATTCGTGATAGACTAGACACCGTATTATACCGTCACACCTTCGTGCTAGACTTTATTAGATTTGTTAGACTCGAATAGATCAGAGCTTCCCTTTGCAGAGGGTTTAAAACATAATCTAATAAACGCATCTCAAAAATTTGATGGATCACGATTTTTTGGATATAATTAGTATTTGACAACGTGTGTGTAGATCGTTACAAGGGAATTCAATAACAGCTGATTCATTAGAATAACCATTTTTTCATTAAAAGAGAGAAATGCATACTAATATGCCTATAATAAGTGACTAAAGCGAAATTATTGATATAGTTTATTAGAACATTATCATCATTTGTGTATTGATTTTAAAGTTATTTGATGACGATGGATTTTTCCTATTATTAATATAGTTTAATCGGACATTTGCCAACATTTCATACACGATGTTTTGAGAGTATCCTACCATGTGTTCCAAAAGTATGGGACCCTTTTGTAATTTTTAGACAACGGAAAGTAGAAAGATGAAGCTTTGGGAATGTCTTTGGATAACTAGTAACTACTTTTACAAACTTTCAACACCACACATTACCTCCTGGGGATCCTATGTAAACATAGGGCTTGTGATACATAATTTCGTTTTGTCCTTAAACTACAAACTTTTTGATACCAAGGAAAGTAAGGTACGACAACCCTATCCAAAATGGCGGCCGAAAAACTTACATTGACCAAAAAAATGTTATAGGTTATAAACCTTGAATTAACCACTAATCCAAAGACATATCCAAAAGATTCGTATTTCCATTTTAAACTGTTTAAAAATTGCGTGAAAGGTTCAGTATATTTGGAAAAAAAGTTTCTTGACCGTCATTTTGGATAGGGTTGTACCTTACTTTCCTTGGTATCAAAATGTTTGTGGGGGACAAAAAAAAACTATGTCACAAGCTCTATATTTACATTTAAAAGTTTTGAATTGCCCCCACAGGGTGGAGGAGGTGATGTTGAAAGTTTGTTAAAATAGTTACTAATTATCCAAAGACATTCCTAAAGTTGCATCTTTCTATTTTAAATAGAATTTGTTAAAAAATTGCAGGAGGCGTTCAGTATTTTTTGGAAACAATGGGAATCATGACGTGATTGAGACTAAATTCTTGAAAGAGTGGCGAAAGGTTGTTTACCCCGATAATCAGTGAAGACAATTTTCCCTATCCCTTACAATTAATTGCTTACCGTCCTTTGTGTAGTGCAGGCCTGTGTGTGGTGGTTTTATCCGATCACGTTTGTATTTAGTCTTAGCTTTGACCGCTTAGGTCTAGTTTTAAGCTTGAATTTTTTTCTTAGGTTATAGATTTTTATTTAGTTTCCAACATGGCCCTAGGCTACTAGGCTATATGGTGCTTTCTATTTGTTTCACACTTGATAACGTAAGTTGCTTTATATTCTCGGATCGTCGTGCATTAATTTTCATTTATACATCACGGCAAATGTCCGATTAAACCATATTAATAATTATTATTCCAGCTGTTTTGAGGGAATATATCAATTTAGTTACGAAGTAAAAAAAAACAACCTAAAACATGATAAACATAAAAAAGGACAACATAGTCTGGTGTCCTAAGACTATGTTGGAAACTAAAACTAATAACCTAAGAAAGGAACTCTGGGCTAAACACAAAACTCAGCTGTCAAAATAACTACGACTACAAATTTGATCAGGAAAAGCCAGAAGTCAGCAGAAGTGCACACAATGACACCATCAGGTTGGACATGATAGGTGATACACTGGGCAACCAACAAAAACGATTTTAGTGCCGACGAGATAGTTACAACGGTTTTATCAGAATAAACAACCTTTTGTCCCCTATTAAGAGTTCAACTCGTGACCTTGTATTGAAGATTTGGGATGAATTAACCGGAAACATTTCACCTTTACTTGGACTATAGCGATAATACTAATCATCCATTATTAAACAATAACTGGGGAAAATCGTCAAATCGTCGGTTAAATATTTGTTCCATTTCGATTTCAACTCTTTGCGACGGGAGTTTCAATTAGACTATTCCATAGTCTGTCTGAACAACTCTAATAATGTCTAGCACGAAGGTGTGACGTTATGTTATTAATATTTGGTGTCTAGTCTACCACGAGTCAATGTACGGACGTCATTAAGACTAACACGTCTTTCAATCTAGAAAGTTCACTGTCTGTTAAACGATAATATTCAAACAACATTTTTTCTTAATACAATTTTTATCTTCACATAGAAAATAACCATTACGCTAACTTCCTCACACTACGAAACCAAATATAACATAATATTCTTCGCCATTTAACGGGAAATGTTTCTAAATGTGATAATAAAAGATAATACTCAAACCGCCATTTTGAGGCATAATGTTTTTTTGAGATCTTAGAGGTTAGGTTTACTTTGAAATATATTGTTATCAAAATCGTTCGTAGGGTTATATCCAAATATTGAGTTATCAATACAAAATTTTAAAAATAATCGATATATGGCTGTAGATCAAATCTTAATATATCCTGGGTGTTTCAAAACTACGTTCCAAAACTTTAGTATATGGTTCCTTGGGTCAAAATAAGTAAAAAAGTATCTATGAACTTATGTCCTAAAATGCTTAGTTTTCTGTCTGTCCGTTAGTTTATGTTTAAAAAAAACAACATATTTTTGGAAATAAATTAGATATCAAGTCCAAATTTGATATATACATATTTTTTATGTGACATTTTGTACTAAAATTCCAGGACATATATTTTGTATGTTTCCAAACTGGCGAACGTTTCAAATTTAAAATTTTGAATATATCAAAAATTTTAATGCCAGCGATTTTGAAAACATGGGACACAAAGTTCTGGTTTTTTGTACATTGATAAAAGGTCGTATAATATTCGAAAAATTTTGTTTTTGTAAGAAACACAAAATGGTGGGCAGACGTAAAACTAAGCATTTTAGGACATAGGCTATATTCATCTTTTTTACTTTTTTAGACCAAACGAACCATATCTTGAAGTTTTGGAACGTAGTTTGAAAAAACCATGTTTACAACCCCTTGTACGACTTTCTTTTAAACAAATTCTAACCTATTTGTAGAAACTTGAAATTTGCCAAACATAGCTTTCAGCCTCTAATGGACGGGAAAATTCCAGAAAGTTTAAATTTTTAACCCTGAAAAAAGTCAACATAGGGGAAGCAATGCAGACCTTTTTTTGGAGGTCTATTGTGTAAAGACTTATCAAAAAAGGATTGCACCAACAGTCACTGATTTGGCAAGATCTAGAAGTTTTTTTTTTCTATGGCTTTTTCAATCTCAATCGGTTATACCTTAAATAGAGCTAGATTATATATTTTAGGTAAATTTTGTATATTTCCCCCAAATTATTTATCAATTGGTACGCTTATGGCAGTAGGATGTGCCAAAATACTTAAAAAAATGTGATGATTCTAGATGTCCTGTAAGTGTGTCAAAAAGTTGAATAATTTGTGGAAATTATTAAGTTTTTATGTGCAATTTTGATCGAATGACTGTCAAAACTCCACGGTTTGTTAAAACCCACTGAGGGTTGGGGTGAAGCCTCCAACGAGGGAAGCGACTCTAGTTCTATAATTATAATGGATTCAGAGTTCATAATCCGGTACTGGATTCGACAAATCTAATAACGTGACTATAAAGAATAACATTATAGTTGGAATGACTTGGAATGACCTCTCTGCAATTACCTGCTGATACAGGTACGCACTTAGTAGCCAAGTCTTATACTATGTGATACTATCTATACGTGACATTCGTAATGTACGCAATGGCGTCATACATTTATATGCACCAGCTTGCATACAGTTGATGATCGATATCCTTTAAAGGTTTGGCAATGTCGGATGTACAGTACGAGGGACAAGGAAACATGGAGTGATAACTGAGAAGATAGCGAGAAGTTGGCTGTCACCGCCTTCACCAAATTACTATGTATACGTGCGATTTGGGCGAAATTACTTTCAGTTCAATAGACTTTTGACCCCCCCCCCCTCCAAAATGGCCCAGGTCTTTGAAATTTAGTATACGACTTTGTTTAGAGGTCAGAAAACATTACCAAAGTTTGTGGGACTGTAAATTTGGCGGGCGCGTAATTTTATGATTGGTCAAATATTTAAAGAAGTTGAAGAGAATCAAATTTTGAACCAAGTGGTTCTATATATACAGGGTGTATATAAAGTCCAGCACGGTCTTAATATTTTCTAAACGACAACAGATAAATCAATAAGATTTGGTAGATCAACACCACACCTAAAAATCTACTTTTTTAAGGAACTATCAATTTTCTGTCATACCATGGGGACGTCCCGCAAGGAGTCAGAAGGAAATCTTAAATAGGAGCATAGGTCAATATGCACATCAGTTTAAAGGGCTTAGCTAGCAGAGTTCAATGCCGGAAACCGCGCCTCAAAAGGATCACCCGTTACAAAATGGCGGCCATTTAAAGTGGGTGTACATAAAGTCCCGCACGGGCTTAAAATTTTCTAAACAACAGATAAATCAATAAGATTTGGTACATCAACACCACACCTAAAAATCTACTTTTTTAAGGAACTATCAATTTTCTGTCATATCATGGAGACAAGAAAACAAGAAAACTAAAATAGCCTACTATGAATGACTGGCTAATATGAAAGTCCAAACGGCGACCCAAAGATAAGAACTTTCTAATTGTTACTATTACCAGGTTTTCCCCGTTATCAATAAGTTAGGACCAAATTTGTAACCCTTGAGGATAACTAACGTCATAATTCACTTCTCTATTGACACGCATAATGTAGTATTTAGCTGCAGTATTCATTTAGTTGCAGTTTTGCTTTAATGGGATTGTGGCTACTGTACTAATAAAATGTAACAAAATAAAACCTTTGAACAGCCGCCATTTTGTACTGGATCAACCTTTTTGAATGCGGTTTGCGGCATTAAACTCTGCTAGGTAAGCCCTTTAAAATGATGTGCATATTGACCTATGCTCCTATTTAAGATTTCCTTCTGACTCCTTGCGGGACGTCCCCATGATATGACAGAAAATTGATAGTTCCTTAAAAAAGTAGATTTTTAGGTGTGGTGTTGATGTACCAAATCTTATTGATTTATCTGTTGTCGTTTAGAAAATATTAAGCCCGTGCGGGACTTTATATACACCCCGTATATATAGATTAATATATATATATTTAAGTATAATATATATTACTTAAACGAAAAAAAAATTAAAAAGAAAAAAAAAAAAATTTTCGATCAAGACTCCTGCATAGTACTTGCTTTCCTGAGATTGATTATTTTTGTTTAATTTTCCCAAAAAATGTTAACTACGAAAAATTTGACAAGCTTGTTTGTAATAGCAGGTCAGTGTTGGAGGTGCTCGACTTAATATTTACTTACACCGTTTATGATTACATAATAACTTTTTGAAATGATCGGTTTTTATAAATGTACAATTTGAAATAATCTAGTTTGTTGTAGTCGAAACTAAAATCGTCATTATTTTAACCAATATTAGTTCTAGATTATTATTATGTAACGAACTGTTTTTATTATTTGATTTAATAATTTTATTATAAAAGACTTAAGTATTTGTTTTGAACAATTAAAACCATTCATTGTTGGCTTTTAGTTTATTTCTGCTTTGTTGTCGGAAAGGCAAGCAATAAACTGAATTAATTATGATAAAACAATGGCATGATTTGATTTCACAAACGATTATAAAATTTTATTAATTAATTGTAGCTGAGAAGTGGCTATTTTTTATCTATTGCGCAACTCCAGTTATGAAATGTAAACTGTTCCTGACCCTTAGGTGAGATTTGAAGGTCAGTTAATTTATAAATAATCGTATGGCGCAATAGCCTGTAATAAGCCTCTGCTAAACGGGTTTACAGTCGAATAATGTATGGTCAACACATTGAATTCCTTTTGCCGTAGTTCTACCCTTCATTATCAATCGATACTAAATAAATTTCGTGATGTTGGGTTAACACCTTAACTTTTTGAGGAGCGCGAATATATAACTCGGAATTCCTCGCATAGAACTAAATGTGTAGTTACTAGACCAAACGGAAATTCTATATGAACAGTAAGCCTACAGACATAATATTATTTTTTGTTTGTGTCACTTACTAATCTTTAAGCACATATCGTATTTGATTGAAGTCAGGTTTATTAAAACAATGGTTAAACGTTAGTTTGAATTTTTCTAAATTATTCCTCAACCGTAATTTTCCTTTACATGCGATTTCAGATATTAATTTGGGTAAATATTTTTCACATTTCATTAAAATTTAAACGAAATCCGTTTAACGGATTTTGAGAAATAAGACATTTTCTAACATCACGATGAATTAATTTTCCTGTTTTTTAAACCGAAAAATCGAAATTTTTGGGGAACTGTCCCTCAGTCGGGTTTAATTGGGTCTTTAGAGGCTGCATTGGAGCAAATTATGATACGAACGGTGATCCACTTGCGAGAAGATCATATTGACTTTATCATTCATCTAAAAAAATTGATTTATCGACAAAATTTAATAACCTCTCGAAATAGAGTGAAAATAAATGTATGGTATCGTATCAAATTAAATCCACTGCTCAGACAGACTACGGTACCTATATTTACCAAACCACTTTTTTGGACTCAAGAGTCCTCATTACAGGCTTTCCTGCAATAAACCTTAAGTCAATGTTTTTTAAACCCTTACATGACTTTCTCACTACGTATAAAAATAAGAAATTAAAAATAGAAAAAATATATTGCCTTTTAACACTTAAGCTGTGTAAAGACCTGAAGAGAGATATTGTAAGAAATATTTTGTTGTCCTGTAATCTCATATATAGATTAACTTGGCGTAGAAAGTTTACTCAAAACAAATACTATGACTACATTAAAATCTAGCCTTGCAGTGGTTTGTTATCACCACTATCTTGTCTAGTCTGGCGGTGTATACATTAGTGCCTCAGAACGAAACTACACGATGATAACTGTAATTGTTTTTCGTCTTAAATAAACCAAAATAATGAAATAAAAATGGGAATTGAAGCAAATATAACTGTCATGATCATAACCTCAAAAGAACGTATTCAATTTTTATTCAGATTCACACAATAATAATTTCTATCTTTGAAATATCCAATGGTTGCTTAGGGTCAAACTAATTAATTTAATATCGGGATTTGGAAGTCAACTAAGGATTAGCTAGTACTGTATAACATGTTCTTCCATCCCGTTTGTGGTCTAAATTTACCCCACCTAAACCAATAACCACCCCATGTAACCAGCCGGTAATTATAATGAACTAAAATAGAGGACTTACATTTAATTATTAAATTTAACTGTCCACAACTCAAATTGGAATACGGGTGGTCGAGGCTTTGGGTCTATTAGGCTACAGTACTCACCATTTCGGTGGTGCGACACATTTAACCTTCGCGACATCTCGGAAACGCCATTATCGGAAACCTAACCCGACATTATAATTTAGAAAACTCAATAATATTTATAAACTAAATTAAATAGGTTCGATCGAGTCCAGTCGATCTGTTCGCACAGCACTCTGCCAGGAAAGTGTTTCCCCTACGTCATTGGGCACTGCCATCTCAATAGATAAGGTATTAGCAATCCGATTGATGCATCTCAAGGTGGGACTAAAGATTCATCTACACCCAACTGGATTCTGAAAAAAAAATATTCTACCGATTTCGTTCAATTTATGGTGAAATATGAAAATTAGGTACCAAAAACAGTGTTGCCAAATCTAAAATAAAATTACATTTCACGATAACTCACGGGGAAAAAATTAATTTCGCCCGCCGATATAAAGAGTTCGATTTGAACGAAATACAATTTATGCCTTGGATGAGTTTACGGCACAAGCTTAGGAGCTGTTTAATCTTTCTTAGGCTCTTGGGAGATATTCCAATATATATAAATATATTTAAACCTCCCATAAGATTTATATACGAGGAAAACTCTAATTTTTTCTTACAAATATATTGTTTTTAGATAGTGACGTATATTATTTATGGGGAGTGTGAGAATGTTGCAATGTTTATTTCTAATAGACGGAAAACTTAAATTTCCTCTTTTCTTTTCCAACTGATGTACTTGTTACAAAATGTAGGCCATGTCGGTTGTAGAAATACCCATTTAGGTCATGGAACAGCTGATCTAGAATATTATAGACGTTCATTAACCTTAGTTTTACCTTCAGCCTTCACACGTGTGCTTAGCAATGCATCCACCTGTATCTCACATAATATACATGATGCGTTGTAAATACATAATTTTTGAGATTGTGCAATTATAATGTTGTATGTTTTGAATATTACCCAGGTTCGCAGTAGATAACCGGCTAGATCAGGTGTACGATATAAGTGGAAAAGATTATGTAAGCTGAAACAGCGTTGTATTGTTCAAAAATTACAATTACCCTACTAAAAAAACAAGGTGTTATAACACCTTACAAATAAAGTGAGTTATTTTGTTTACATATTTAGGAAAAAATCGATGTTCATTTTTTTTGTGCGAAAATATGTGATTTGAAGTACTCCGAGTCCCAAAAGTGGTTTTTAATATGATACATCTCCGTCCCCCTCTGTGTAGTTTTCTGAGGCTCAATCGATTTTTATCAAATTTGATATGTCGACATATTTGGGCATATCTCGAGATTTATTTTCATTTTTTTTTTTTGCTCTGAAATATGGCAACCCGATTTTGTTAAATTTTAGTGAAACGTGAAGGTTCATGTCCGAAACCAGTGTGCCAAATCATACTAGAAAATTGCTTTTCAGGAATAATTATTATATAACTGAGCTATCAATCAAAACCATTTTTTGCGCAAGTTTTCCATTGCTCTTAACATTAGGAATTGTTCATCAAATCCCATTATAAAACTTACGACTTCTTAAATTTTCAATATCACACACATTAGGAAATGTAGGGGTAACTTACTGTGAGACTAAAATTTAAAATTTAATTTTCAAAATGAACTCTGACGATTTTGATCGTTTTGTTAAAATGTAGCCTTCAAGGATCCAAACAAAATGTATTAGTTAACCCCCCCCCCCCAAACTGTCGGTTCGGGAATTATCGGGGGGAAAACGCAATTGTCAATGGAATTTTATCAAAGGCATAATTTTTCAAAATCCTCACCACCAATTTCGTTCAAATTTCGTCATGAATTTGAAGATTATACCAGTGTTCGACATCTCGAATAAAAGAAAATTACGGTTCAGGGTAAATAAAAAAAAAAAGACACAAAAAAAATATATATATTAATATCTTCAAATTTAATAATTTTAAAATATCACTAAATGTTGATAGGAAACTCTTTCATACATGGAGGAAACTCGATAATAAAATTAACTTTTTTTTTCTATTAGTCATAAAAGTAAAATTATAAAGATATTTTTGAAGTATGGGGGAGAATATTATTTTTATTTAGTATTCGATACCGGTGTGAGAAACAGTTCAACAAACTCCATGATTATGACAGATGATCTCAAGAAAAGACAACCAAGCGTTATGTAGTCTTCATCAGCAAAGCAACCTTGCAAACTATGATCCTAACCTGTAGTGCAGCGAACTTGTATTTCCCTCTCTCTCTCTCATACACAGACCCGTGTCCTTCACCATCTTTGGCTTATATTAGGCACTCGAAAAACGCGTTGAAAACCTGCTGGGCTTGGCTTGTATTAGACACAAAATTCTTTACAACACATCTTTCTGAAACGTAACGCAACGCGTCAGTTTTACAAGTAGTAGTCATTACGGCCATTGTTTAAAAGTTTAAACCCATTTGACGACATATTTTGAAAAATAGTTTAGTTTAAACCAGTCATCGCTAAACCACATCGGTAACTGAACAATTTTACCATATCGATAAATATGTGCTGAACTTACTTACGTGGAAATGTATTTAATGAAAACTTTCTTATGTGTAGAAAAATCAAAACTACGCCGCAAAATTAGTTTGCACACCTGATAGCATATATTTTTTTAAATTTATTATGTAACTTTTTATATATATATACTACCATTAAAATCTCCATTCTCCTATAGCACGAACTATTTAAGTAGACAATCGAATTATTTTATAATTTCTTAGCTCTAAATACAAATGAGACAGGGTGGAGGGTTGTACTCTTCTCTGATCCCCTTAAAAATAATGTTAAAATTAACATTATATATACTATTTAGTAATTGTCAGAAAATTATACTTCTTACACCATTTTAATTTTAATTAAATAGCCTATACAAAAAATCTTCTGGAGTATTAATTTGGGTTATTTACTTTTTCTTAAATCCATAAATCATTGTTAATTAATTTTCCATTAGAGAATAAATTTATTGCTAAATATAATCTTCAACATTTTCTGGAAAAATATCTCTTCATGCCTTAAATAATGGAAGCCAAACCTCCTCAATAACCGAGCAGTTTTACCATATCAAAAATATATGGTGAATTAAAATTTATTCAATGATATAAAATTCATTAAACATTACATTTCCGAAAAGAAATTTAAAAGGAAATGGAACCATCTAATGTAGTAAAATAATTTTGTACTGTAATAAAAATAGACTTATTTAATTAAAATTTAGATATATACTTTTCATTTTTAGAGTATATAAAACTTTTTTAGAGTGGATGTAATTTATTTTTTTGTAAATTTTTTGATTTTTTTACTTATACATCACTGTGCCAATAGGTGAAAAACTTGAGAATTTACGAAATTATTTGACTGTCAAACACATTTCATTTCAATTAACCCTAATAATTATTATTACCTGTATTGTTACAGATTTTCGAGTAATATAATAAATACAAGATAATAATAGTAATCAAATCAGTATGCATAGCAAAAGTAAACTCTTATTCAAGCTACTACATGTAATGGAAATTAAATATTAATAAAACTATATTGGACAGACAAATTTTCTTTTTTTAAACAACAACTAATCCCTAGTATCTAATTCTAATTCTATTCGTCTAGGAGTATTTAGACGTATCATTTATTTTATTTTTTAGTTGTATAACTTTTAGAGAAGTGACTCTTCTGTCCTTATACTACCTACGTTCTGTTGTATTTCTCCAAACTTTATTACTCGGCATTCTGTTCGAATACGACCTTGACATTCAATTTGGAAAATTACACCTGCGGGCGAGTTTAAAACAAAATCATTTGAATGAATTAATTGCAGAGAGTGTTTTCGAGTATACATTTAGCCTTAAGAGACATGTTTATTTCAGTAGCTCCTTTAGGAAACCTGCTTTTGTGTTATTGTGATTGCGGCCAAAAGGCCTTCTGGTATGAAAATAGTTCTAACATTATGAGTATTTCTAACAACTACTTCCGTAGGAGTTCTAGAACAGTGTTTGTCTAAAGCAAAGAGGTATGTAGTGATTTTTGAAAGAGATTTATTAATGTTCATCTCTCTAGCGAAAGAACAACGCATGGTGTGATTAGAGGCCACGAAACTTTTCAAGAATCCATGCAATCTTAAGGAAATAAGAAGATAAACTGATATAATAATTTTATATAAACAAGTTCATAAACATCCAAACGATCATTTTTAGAGAACACAAATTTTTAAATTGTCTGTATTACTTATTTATTTTCGTGTTAATATATTTGTTTACCTGGTTACCTTTACTCTGAAAAACGCGCGTTTAATTGTAAACAGTTCACAAGCAAACTTATTTTTGAACAAAAAAAAAACATTATATGATTGCACAAAATAATTTTATTATTTAAAATTTGTTTTGTGGTATGAAAAATATTTTGTTTCCAAGATTAAAAAAACATCTGCAAATATAAAATAAACGTATATTAAGGAAACAATTAAATTTAATATTTAAAATTATTCTTATTGGGCTAAAGTCTAAGATGAAACCAGGATATACCGGCTCAGGCGCGGATCTCAGATTATCCAAAGGACCCCTAACCTAACCTTTCTGAGGGGTACCAAACTTTGGAATTTTGGGGTTTTTTAAAAATTTCTAACCAAATTGGATTTTGTGATGATCACAGACTATCGAAATTGCATATAAACTAAAAAAAAATGTTTCAATTTTATCCACTCTCGTTGGAGGTATTTAGGTTATTAATTTATTCAAATTTACTAATCTATAAAGTATAGACTTAAGTTACAAAGATGGCGTACGACTAAACAGACTTTGTGTGTATTTTTAAACTTTACTCTAGGAAATGGCTGAATACTTGGATTGTACATATTTTACTGCAAATAACTAAAATTCATATATCTAAGAATTAATACTACATACATTATTAGAAAGCCATATATTAACTAATAATGAGATTAGTCTTTGTGGCTCAATTAGAAATTTCCAACCATTGCAATTTTGACTTGCGTGAGGCATCCTCAACACTGACTTCCTTGTGTTTATGTACGAAATCGATTTCGAGTTTAATGCCTTGTATGCGTCTGCTCAAACTGATTACCCGATTTAAACTAATTTGTAAGGGTGCGTATTTTTTAGGGGTTTTTTTAGGAGGTAGCTGCTACAAAAAACAGAAAATTGCAAGTTTTATAAAATCGACCTGATCAAATTTGACTGAAGTGTAGCCTCTAGAGACCCAAAGAAAACGTATTCGTAGCTAACTCTAAAAAATACTGTTATAAGTTAGTTATATATATATAAACGGCCACTGGGCTGTTTGTTATAAAATGCTTATTGCGTACTTCCTTAAATTGTTTCTTCCAATTTTCGTTAAAAATTTTGTGAAATGTGAAAATTCATGAGACTATCTCGTGAGTAAAAAAAAAAAACAAGGAAAAACATTTTACGGTTCAGGAATAATTGGCAAAAAAGAAAAATGACTTGGACTACGCTGAGAACGTGTCTCTTATTTTAATATAAACATCTTATCAGTGACGGTCTACTTGGTTCATTTCCACTTTTTAATCGACAACTACCTAACTGACGTTTTTAGTGACGATTAGTGTTTGTTCGTTTTTATTAGATTTGAGGTTGGATGAGCGAGGAATATGTGCAATATCTTTGTGCCATTTATTTATGTAATGTAAATTTACACCTAAAGGGGGTGGCGGTTATAGTCCTTCCCTCGATCTCCGCGTGTGCTGGGTCTGAAGAGTTTCCTGTGTAACATAGAGCGCCACATAGTTCTGCCGTTTTACCTCTGATAGTGCGTACTTTTCACTTAATCCTTAAGGTTTCATATTAACATTTCCTGTGTAACATAGAACGCCACATAGTTCTGCCGTTTTACCTCTGATAGTGCGTGCTTTTCACTTAATCCTTAAGGTTTCATATTAACATTTCCTGTGTAACATAGAGCGCCACATAGTTCTGCCGTTTTACCTCTGATAGTGCGTGCTTTTCACTTAATCCTTAAGGTTTCATATTAACATTTCCTGTGTAACATAGAGCGCCACATAGTTCTGCCGTTTTACCTCTGATAGTGCGTGCTTTTCACTTAATCCTTAAGGTTTCATATTAACATTTCCTGTGTAACATAGAGCGCCACATAGTTCTGCCGTTTTACCTCTGATAGTGCGTGCTTTTCACTTAATCCTTAAGGTTTCATATTAACATTTCCTGTGTAACATAGAGCGCCACATAGTTCTGCCGTTTTACCTCTGATAGTGCGTGCTTTTCACTTAATCCTTAAAGGTTTCATATTAACATTTCCTGTGTAACATAGAGCGCCACATAGTTCTGCCGTTTTACCTCTGATAGTGCGTGCTTTTCACTTAATCCTTAAGGTTTCATATTAACATTTCCTGTGTAACATAGAGCGCCACATAGTTCTGCCGTTTTACCTCTGATAGTGCGTGCTTTTCACTTAATCCTTAAGGTTTCATATTAACATTTCCTGTGTAACATAGAGCGCCACATAGTTCTGCCGTTTTACCTCTGATAGTGCGTACTTTTCACTTAATCCTTAAGGTTTCATATTAACATTTCCTGTGTAACATAGAGCGCCACATAGTTCTGCCGTTTTACCTCTGATAGTGCGTGCTTTTCACTTAATCCTTAAGGTTTCATATTAACATTTCCTGTGTAACATAGAGCGCCACATAGTTCTGCCGTTTTACCTCTGATAGTGCGTGCTTTTCACTTAATCCTTAAGGTTTCATATTAACATTTCCTGTGTAACATAGAGCGCCACATAGTTCTGCCGTTTTACCTCTGATAGTGCGTGCTTTTCACTTAATCCTTAAGGTTTCATATTAACATTTCCTGTGTAACATAGAGCGCCACATAGTTCTGCCGTTTTACCTCTGATAGTGCGTGCTTTTCACTTAATCCTTAAGGTTTCATATTAACATTTCCCGTGTAACATAGAGCGCCACATAGTTCTGCCGTTTTACCTCTGATAGTGCGTGCTTTTCACTTAATCCTTAAGGTTTCATATTAACATTTCCTGTGTAACATAGAGCGCCACATAGTTCTGCCGTTTTACCTCTGATAGTGCGTGCTTTTCACTTAATCCTTAAGGTTTCATATTAACATTTCCTGTGTAACATAGAGCGCCACATAGTTCTGCCGTTTTACCTCTGATAGTGCGTGCTTTTCACTTAATCCTTAAGGTTTCATATTAACATTTCCTGTGTAACATAGAGCGCCACATAGTTCTGCCGTTTTACCTCTGATAGTGCGTGCTTTTCACTTAATCCTTAAGGTTTAATATTAACATTTCCTGTGTAACATAGAGCGCCACATAGTTCTGCCGTTTTACCTCTGATAGTGCGTGTTTTTCACTTAATCCTTAAAGGTTTAATATTAACATTTCCTGTGTAACATAGAGCGCCACATAGTTCTGCCGTTTTACCTCTGATAGTGCGTGTTTTTCACTTAATCCTTAAAGGTTTCATATTAACATTTCCTGTGTAACATAGAGCGCCACATAGTTCTGCCGTTTTACCTCTGATAGTGCGTGTTTTTCACTTAATCCTTAAAGGTTTCATATTAACATTTCCTGTGTAACATAGAGCGC
The DNA here is from genome assembly GCA_963513935.1 of Aphrophora alni. Lineage (NCBI taxonomy): Eukaryota > Metazoa > Arthropoda > Insecta > Hemiptera > Aphrophoridae > Aphrophora > Aphrophora alni. Next base: position 43,495,668 of record OY740773.1, on the reverse strand, counting down.
CACATAGTTCTGCCGTTTTACCTCTGATAGTGCGTGCTTTTCACTTAATCCTTAAGGTTTCATATTAACATTTCCTGTGTAACATAGAGCGCCACATAGTTCTGCCGTTTTACCTCTGATAGTGCGTGCTTTTCACTTAATCCTTAAGGTTTCATATTAACATTTCCTGTGTAACATAGAGCGCCACATAGTTCTGCCGTTTTACCTCTGATAGTGCGTGCTTTTCACTTAATCCTTAAGGTTTCATATTAACATTTCCTGTGTAACATAGAGCGCCACATAGTTCTGCCGTTTTACCTCTGATAGTGCGTGTTTTTCACTTAATCCTTAAAGGTTTAATATTAACATTTCCTGTGTAACATAGAGCGCCACATAGTTCTGCCGTTTTACCTCTGATAGTGCGTGTTTTTCACTTAATCCTTAAAGGTTTAATATTAACATTTCCTGTGTAACATAGAGCGCCACATAGTTCTGCCGTTTTACCTCTGATAGTGCGTGTTTTTCACTTAATCCTTAAAGGTTTCATATTAACATTTCCTGTGTAACATAGAGCGTCACATAGTTCTGCCGTTTTACCTCTGATAGTGCGTACTTTTCACTTAATCCTTAAAGGTTTAATATTAACATTTCCTGTGTAACATAGAGCGCCACATAGTTCTGCCGTTTTACCTCTGATAGTGCGTGTTTTTCACTTAATCCTTAAAGGTTTAATATTAACATTTCTTGTGTAACATAGAGCGCCACATAGTTCTGCCGTTTTACCTCTGATAGTGCGTGTTTTTCACTTAATCCTTAAAGGTTTCATATTAACATTTCCTGTGTAACATAGAGCGCCACATAGTTCTGCCGTTTTACCTCTGATAGTGCGTACTTTTCACTTAATCCTTAAAGGTTTAATATTAACATTTCCTGTGTAACATAGAGCGCCACATAGTTCTGCCGTTTTACCTCTGATAGTGCGTGTTTTTCACTTAATCCTTAAAGGTTTAATATTAACATTTCCTGTGTAACATAGAGCGCCACATAGTTCTGCCGTTTTACCTCTGATAGTGCGTGTTTTTCACTTAATCCTTAAAGGTTTCATATTAACATTTCCTGTGTAACATAGAGCGCCACATAGTTCTGCCGTTTTACCTCTGATAGTGCGTACTTTTCACTTAATCCTTAAAGGTTTCATATTAACATTTCCTGTGTAACATAGAGCGCCACATAGTTCTGCCGTTTTACCTCTGATAGTGCGTGTTTTTCACTTAATCCTTAAAGGTTTCATATTAACATTTTCTGTGTAACATAGAGCGCCACATAGTTCTGCCGTTTTACCTCTGATAGTGCGTACTTTTCACTTACTTAATCCTTAAAGGTTTCATATTAACATTTCCTGTGTAACATAGAGCGCCACATAGTTCTGCCGTTTTACCTCTGATAGTGCGTACTTTTCACTTAATCCTTAAAGGTTGCATATTAGTATTTCCTGTGGAACATAGAGCGCCACATAGTTCTGCCAAAAGGTTTCATATTAACATTTCCTGTGTAACATAGAGCGCCACATAGTTCTGCCGTTTTACCTCTGATAGTGCGTACTTTTCACTTAATCCTTAAAGGTTGCATATTAACATTTCCTGTGTAACATAGAGCGCCACATAGTTCTGCCGTTTTACCTCTGATAGTGCTTACTTTTCACTTAATCCTTAAAGGTTGCATATTAACATTTCCTGTGTAACATAGAGCGCCACATAGTTCTGCCGTTTTACCTCTGATAGTGCGTGCTTTTCACTTAATCCTTAAAGGTTGCATATTAACATTTCCTGTGTAACATAGAGCGCCACATAGTTCTGCCGTTTTACCTCTGATAGTGCGTGCTTTTCACTTAATCCTTAAAGGTTTCATATTAGCATTTCCTATGGAACATAGAGCGCCACATAGTTCTGCCGTTTTACCTCTGATAGTGCGTGCTTTTCACTTAATCCTTAAAGGTTTCATATTAACATTTCCCGTGTAACATAGAGCGCCACATAGTTCTGCCGTTTTACCTCTGATAGTGCGTACTTTTCACTTAATCCTTAAAGGTTTCATATTAACATTTCCCGTGTAACATAGAGCGCCACATAGTTCTGCCGTTTTACCTCTGATAGTGCGTACTTTTCACTTAATCCTTAAAGGTTTCATATTAACATTTCCCGTGTAACATAGAGCGCCACATAGTTCTGCCGTTTTACCTCTGATAGTGCGTACTTTTCACTTAATCCTTAAGGTTTCATATTAACATTTCCTGTGTAACATAGAGCGCCACATAGTTCTGCTGTTTTATCAGATAGTGCGTACTTTCATCTAATATTATAGGCTTCATAATACCATTTCCTCTATTATTTTAATAATGCCCTATTTAATAATGTAACAAAACTAACATAAAGTACGTAAGCTGTAGATTACAATCTGATTTATTAATATAACAAAAGATTAGGTAATGCAACATGCCCTTTGCATTCGCAAGACTAGAACACGACATTTGTGATACATTACCAAAGCTAATCTTGACAATATATTACACATAACAAATTGTCCAGGAAACAGGACTATAGGGAAATGCAGATTTTGATATCTGAAACAAAAGAAGTCTTATTCCTATGACATATATATTAAATCAACTCGAAGTAACAAATATAATTCATTGTGAGTGACATTGTCAAAAGTCTTTCAGTCTATTTAGTGTTTGTTGACAATTGGTTGTATAAAATTGTTTAATTACCGTATTTTGAGATGATTTTAAAGGTTAGGTCGGTCGGTGGATGTTTGATAAAGTGATGTCGGAGTTTATCTCGCGGTATGAAAGGTATTCAATGAGTATTCGACGATTGTTGCGATTATTTGTTCTTCTGACACTGTACAGACTACGTTTATGATCAATAGCTATGAATAAATGCATCAAATTGAATTGAATGCATTGTCAAGTGCGGGTAGGCCACCTGCATTTTGATGCATTATTCAGTGCAAGAGGCTTGATGCACATTTATAAAATGTAGGCCTACACGTCAAGTACGCATGTCAACTGAAACATTTGACGAACGAGTTTTGGTTTTCAAACGAATTCGATTTGGGAATATTATTTTTATTATAACAGAACTTTTTGACGTAGGGATGGAATCAGTAACAAATTATCTCGAAAATTAATGTTGATAAACAGCTCTCTTTGCAGAGGGTTGACATCGAAAAGTAACAAAGCTGTATCTCGAAAAATGAAAAGGTAATAAACTCTGTATCCCGATAACTACGAGCTCTCTTGGCAAAGGGTTGACATCGAAATCTAACATACCCTGTACCTCGTAAATTATTTGTTGATCAACAGCTCCCTTTGCAAAGGGTTGACATCGAAAAGTAACATACGCTGTATCTTGTAAATTATATGTTGACGATGAGCTTCATTTCTGAGGGCGAATGGAGAAATGTATCAAATGCTGTATCTCGAAAACTATTTGGTGAATAGGTGCTTCTTTTGTAGAGGGTTGATATAGCCACGTAATAAATGATGTATCTCGAAAACTATGTGGTGAAAAGGTGCTTCTTTTGTAGAGGGTTAATATGGCCACGTAATAAATGATGTATCTCGAAAACTATGTGGTGAAAAGGTGCTTCTTTTGTAGAGGGTTGATATAGCCACGTAATAAATGATGTATCTCGAAAACTATGTGGTGAAAAGGTGCTTCTTTTGTAGAGGGTTGATATAGCCACGTAATAAATGCTGTATCTCGAAAACTATGTGGTGAAAAGGTGCTGATTTTGTAGAGGGTTAATATGGCCACGTAATAAATGATGTATCTCGAAAACTATGTGGTGAAAAGGTGCTTCTTTTGTAGAGGGTTAATATGGCCACGTAATAAATGATGTATCTCGAAAACTATGTGGTGAAAAGGTGCTTCTTTTGTAGAGGGTTGATATAGCCACGTAATAAATGATGTATCTCGAAAACTATGTGGTGAAAAGGTGCTGATTTTGTAGAGGGTTAATATGGCCACGTAATAAATGATGTATCTCGAAAACTATGTGGTGAAAAGGTGCTTCTTTTGTAGAGGGTTAATATGGCCACGTAATAAATGATGTATCTCGAAAACTATGTGGTGAAAAGGTGCTTCTTTTGTAGAGGGTTGATATAGCCACGTAATAAATGATGTATCTCGAAAACTATGTGGTGAAAAGGTGCTGATTTTGTAGAGGGTTAATATAGCCACGTAATAAATGATGTATCTCGAAAACTATGTGGTGAAAAGGTGCTTCTTTTGTAGAGGGTTAATATAGCCACGTAATAAATGATGTATCTCGAAAACTATGTGGTGAAAAGGTGCTTCTTTTGTAGAGGGTTAATATGGCCACGTAATAAATGCTGTATCTCGAAAACTATGTGGTGAAAAGGTGCTTCTTTTGTAGAGGGTTGATATAGCCACGTAATAAATGATGTATCTCGAAAACTATGTGGTGAAAAAGTGCTTCCTTTGTAGAGGGTTGATATAGACACGTAATAAATGATGTATCTCGAAAACTATGTGGTGAAAAGGTGCTTCTTTTGTAGAGGGTTGATATGGCCACGTAATAAATGCTGTATCTCGAAAACTATGTGGTGAATAGGTGCTTCTTTTTTGAGGGATGAAATCGAAAATTAAGAAAAGCTGCATCTCAAAAAGTAACAAAAGTATATCTCGAAAACTATTTGTTGAAGATGTCTTCCTTGCTGGAGATTGATATAGAAATCTAACAAACTGTGTATTTCGAAATCTATTTCTTGAAGTTATAAAGATGAAAGAAATTTATTGCCTTTTTATTGATGAACACGACGATATTATTATTTTTATTATAGGTAAAAAGAAACTAAAATATTGATTTAAAAAAAATATATTTTTTTAATTACATAATAAATCCATAAGTTTAAATAACTGAGTATCCTTGTTATTATTATGCGACTTAGATGTTACACTTTATGAATCCTTTATTCATGAAGGATTAACTGTTATCATTGATTAATGCTTTTATCTATTTATGGTTTTATTAGTAATGAGATTATCCTTTGAACTATAATCCAAATAATGGTACCGACATTTTTATAATTAAAAATGCATGACATTTGTTCTCTTATGTTTTAAGCGGCCGCTATTTTGAAAATGTGAAAAAATGAAATCTTAAGTTTTTGATATACTGATAATAAAAACACCCCACTCATATTATATTATACTTGTAGTATTTCAGTTACAAAACACAGTCTAGCAGGCAGCTATACTAGCGACCTGTCCGATCTACAGATGCATCACTTGCATTTCCACAATCTACCGAATAATGAATCTTCAATAGAGATTTGATTTATGTTCCAAATTGACCCTGAACTCTACCTAACCTCGCTTCTGTGCGTCGCACTCATGTATTGCCAATCTCTCTCTTGTATTTCTTGCGAAATATAATTGTTTTAAAGATTTTATATTTTTAATCTCTTACATGTAACGTAGTACAGAGAAATGTATGTGATGGGTACAAAAAAATCGATGTTGAATTTTTTTGATGTCTCAAATCGAAAAAAAGAGTTTTTTTAATGTTGTGTAGCGTATGTTTAGTGTTCTGCAGTGCCTAAACGTGTAGACAAATTTTAATCAAATTTAGTATGTGGGGGATATATTTGCATCTCGGAATTTCGTTTTCAATATTTTTTTTATAATTCAAAATTTGAGAATAGCTACTGTAAAACACATAATTACGATTTTTACAAAATTGATTTGATCAAATTTTGCTCAAATGTAACTTCTAAGGACCCAAACAAAACTTATTGAACGTCATTTTGCGAAAATTGCCAGTTATGGAGTTTTCTGTAAAAAAGTTTCGGAATAGATTTGAAAATTTGTATTTCGTAAGTTACAAAAATTAACGACAATTTGTACAATTAACAACAACAAAAACTCGGAAAATTAAATAAAGCCATTCCATTTGTAGAGGAATCTATGGATTCGAAAACCATAAAATGGTTAAGTGTAGAATGAAACACAAATTAGAAGAACTGCTAAAATTCCCACAATAGTTTATACTTTTTGTGCGTTACTTTTACAGATAAATCAAACTTAACACACTTTATAACCGGTATTTAAATATTTTATAAGAGACCATGTATCTAAGATTCCATTATACGGAGTTGAGTTCTGATGTTAATTTTGTGTCACTAATTCTTATATTTAGAGATCTTTGTCTCGTCAATATACTATCACTTTCATTTTTATAATGAGTAAGTACGGTTTCCAGTTTGCCATTGGTTTTGACGAGATTTTGCCTAACAGTGTTTTTCTTTTTCTTGATTAAACCTCGCCTCCTCAGTAACCCTACTTTCAAGTCATCATAAAAACAACACAAAAGAAAGACCTCTACGTCCCGAATGCTCTAATATCGTGAACGTCGAAAAAGAACAAGATTTGGTCAAGATATCCTGATGAAAGATGAATGAGAGTGACCTATCTCAAGACCACATCAGAAGGCCTACGTATTTTATATTTCTTACCAACAACTAAAACTTCCGATAAATGTTTGAATGATAAGCTTATGTTAGGAATCGTGTTATTCATTTTTCGTATTGTTGCAGCTTCAATCGAGCAAGAACTAAATATTTCATTAAAGAACTGTAAGGCTTTTCTTTAAAGAAAACTGCAATTTCTTGCATTTTATGTTGGAACGAAGAAGCCATGTCGTAAAATGAATTCGAATAAAATAAGATTATTATATATTTGCTGGTGACTGCTGTCGTGAGGGTTCAGACGAGTATGTAAATTTCTGCAGGCGCAACGTCTCGCCGGTTTTTAGTATTCTTAAAAACCTAAATATAGTCTTTAGAGACAAAATCTTTATTTATTCTAGATGTTCTGAGAGATCAAATGGATTAAGTTTTTTGTTTTGATATATATATAGGATCGTTTTGACTGAATTCATTTACAATTTTTACTCCAACTAAAGTTTTCGCGGATTTCAACTGAGGGGCTAAATTTTTCGATTGTTACCCAGTTGGAGGGAGGGGTGTAAAGGAACATTTTCAAGTATAATTATGAATCCAAGTTCTGTTTTGTTGCCAACTTGTACCAGTGACATTAGCTATATATTTAAAAAGTTTCAATTTATCGATTTTTTCTCCAGGGGGATTGTTTCTCAAATATAATGATCTACAGATAAAAAATTTAAGAAACACAGATGCCATACGATCGAACAGACTTTGACCTCATTTCATTAAAAAGCTTGGAGTGCAAATAATCGTTAATTTTTCACCAAAAATCTCAGTTTTGAAAAATATTATCGTAATTAAGTTTTTAATGACGGTGGTCTAGGTTATTTTATATATCTTTATTTTACTTTAAATTCAACACACTTGTTTGGGCGAGTAATCTTCATATTTCACCACAATTTGAACGAAATCAGTTTAGTTGTTTTTGTAAAAAAATATTTCTTATATATAACAGTTCCGTGGACGATGATTTGTTTTTTTATTATTACTCCCGAACTAGCATCTTAGGGTGGGGGGGGGAATCAATTAGTTTTATTTGTATTCTTATAGGCTACATTCTAGCAAATTTTCATTTTAAAATCATTGCAGGCAGTTTCGAGAATATCGTAATTTAGAGTTTTGGTCTGATGGTACCTACATAGAAATGTCTCAAAATTGTTTGCAGATACCAAATTTGATCAATGGAAATTCGTTTGTGACGTAGAACACTGTACAGATGGATGGACGTCAGTAACAAAATCACTAATAACTCAAAACCGAAATTTTCGCGAAAAACTGGATAGATTTTTCGACCAACCACATAACTTTCTCTATTCTACATGTATGTAAGAAAAAAAGAAGGGGGGGGGGAAGTTGATATTTTAATGAAAGTGAATTGACAACTGAATTTGCGTCTCGGTTTGGTTGCCCTGGTTTGACATTTAATCCCAGGAACATCCTGGATAGGCCTGGAATATGTCCTAGTTTATATTATGCATTCCTTTGTTTTTCTCTAAACACATCAAAACAGTACAAATTTTGTCAGTAATACAGTATATATATTTTTAAATATGAAAATGTCTAAATTGTTTTTACAAAATCCCTTCATATTTAATAGGCTGCGGAAAAGGGTTTAAAAACTGTTTTCTAGTGCACAGAGTGAAGGGCGGGTACCGGGTCAGAAGCGTATCGATTGGAAGTTCTCCCCTCACCTCCCATTCTGTAGGCATCAGGTCATTCCCCTCCCCTCCTTGCCACGTGGCACACCCCCTCCCTTGTCTGGGTAACAGTCTACTACTGACTGACTCAGATTTATGGAGATTAAAATTACATTTTTTGTTACTTTCTCTCATATAGAGAAAGTAATGTGATTTGTCTAAACATTGTTTTGAAGTTTATTCAGCGGAAGAAATTGTTTTCTGTAAGGATGTCCGTGTCTGCAGCTCAAAGGAGAGGACAGATTTTGATATTCTTGTACCATGTGGGCATTTTTGGGATTTACCCTCGAAAAAATAAATTTAAAATCGTCTATATAAGTATTATATTTTTTAATTTAGGCTCTACCGATTTCGTTCAAATTTTGGTGAAATGTGAAGATCCTAAATAAGGGTGCGAAATCTTAAATGAGCAAATAATTTTTTTTTGAAATTACCAGCAAAACTAAATTGAATCTTGACTGGTGTTTCTAAAATCTCGATTTCAATGAAATTCGATTTACGCTCATAACTAATTTGTCGTACAAGCGAAGTAAGCTTGTAAATATATACATAATTCACAAAAAGTTGATAACATACCGACTTTTTTATACTAACTAATCCTCCATGAGAAATTCACGGGGAAAACTAAATCTAAGTGATTATTACACCCCCTCCCCCTCCTTCTCAGGTGTAAGTAATATTATTCACGTAATTTAGAAAGATGTCTGCGCACATTATTTTTGGTTTTCTGGATGGATGAGAAAGTTAATGCAATATTTTTGTACCGTCTATTAGAGTATATTTTGTAACGTCGAGAAAAGCGTTAAATTAGACGAGTCTTACCTGGCTCCTGTAGGAAAACGTTTATTGCTCAATAACTCAAAAAAGCAATATTTAGATTTAGGTCAAAGTAGATATGATATTAAACTAATACTTGTCGTAAAGTAAATTTGACATTTTCATAAAATAAATTTATATTTTTACAGTCATCATTTATAAAATGTTATTGCTCTACTGTTAAAGACTAAAAATTGTAATCTCAGTATTCTAAATTATTAAATAAACCTTTTTACATTGTGGCAGTTTAGTAGGGTATTCATTTTTAGTGTTTGATCCGGTAGAACAGAATTTCTTAATTTTCTTGTTAGGCAGTTTAAACAAGAATACAGTTTCATTCTGTAGTGCAGGAAATGACCGGAAATGTATCAGGAGGGGTTGTAAAATGGAAGTTTGTTTTCTAAATATTTAAAATCTAATGAGCGAATTTTAATGAAGTGGTTGTTAAAATATTAGTTATGGGCTTTATAATACATGTGAATAATTCTTGTGTTGATCCGATTGCTCATAAAAAATATAAATCTTTAAAATTTACAATTATGAAAAAGATTGCTTTATTTTTTGAATATAGTTGTTATTCTGGAATAATCTTACTTCAACAATAAACAATAAATTTTTAGTTAAAAACATCGAACCTAAACCCTAAAAATAGAGATTATGTGTTAAAATTTGAATATTCATAAAAGTATGTCAAATTTTTTATGTGAAGATTTATTATTTTTATTACTCACTTGACATTATGAAACTAAATTATATTACTTCTTTTATACTTTTATACTATTAAAAAAAAAAAAAAAATTGTATACATATAATCAAATTATATATTTATGTGTTTTCAATACATATATGTAATTTTCTAAGATGTTGGTCTAGCTATGAAGAAGCCTAAAGAAGACAGATTTTATAAAACTTTGTAAATCACCATAGTTGTAATACTTCTACAAAATTATATTAATTCGAAATTTCAAAGTAAGTTGGACACCTCTTTAAATGTTGATGCAATTATTACTAAGTTTTATCCTTTTAGTTCTAATAAATAAGAAATTCGTTTAAAAAAATATTATTATTGGTTTCTATGTAACAATAATTTTTATAAATAATTTTGTAATAAAAATTAAAGTCGAAGAAACAAACAAAAAAACCCCTAAAACAACGATTAAATAATACCATAAATTCTCATTCTCTTATTGATTCAAATCTTCTATAAGATTTCATAAGATAATTTTAATAAAATGTAATTGGAAAAGAAGGATCCGAAACACATATTGATAATAAGCATTCTTGGATGCACACCCGTTACTCTTCAAGTAATTATTTTGATTGCACGATAATTTCGCTTCATCTATTCTTAGCCTCAGTGTAAATTCGAACCTAACCTATGCAATCTACGTCTTCAATACCCTAGGTCGTGTTTAGTCTACAAGTCCTGCTCTCTATTTTCGATTATTGATAAAAGTAGACGTTGGCTAGACACGGTCAGTATTGCAAACATTCGCATTCTCCTTGTTTTGCAATATTGCAATATTCTTTTTCTTGCAATTGTTGTTTTTTTACTACGCTAAGTGTTACAAGGTCAGTCAGATTTGTTGCATAGTTCTGTAATGGTTTGGATTATCACTTGATTATTATTTTTTTTTTGAAATTTATCTACTACAGTCATCCTTCAAAACAAGATGGACCTAAGTCCTGGGTGTATGAAATGTAAACTGATCTTGTTCCAAAAAATATGGGTTTCGTTTACACACAAGGTGGGGGGGGGTATAACTTTTTAAGCAAGTTATACACAGGGATAAGCTGTTGCAGTTTTATTCTCATATTCGACAAATATAAAAACTATTCGTACAAGTTCGTTATTTAAATAATCTGCATTTCATTTTTTCCGCCTTCTACGAATTTTAGAATTTTGAGGTTGCAATTTATCACTGATATTCCCCAAATTTTTAAGTTTATTTTTTTAAATTTATTTTGTTTTTTTACTGTAAATCAGTACGGTAGTTGAATTTTCAGACAATTTTTAACAATGTTGTAATTTGAAGGTCGCAATTATTCTCCGCTGTCAACAAATTTTTAAATCGGTAGTTATTTTTTTCTCAAATTCGCTTAAATACATTTTGTTACCAAATAAACGGATAATTTGTAGTTAAATTTTTAGCTGATTTTAAACATGATAGTAATTTAAAGGTCCTAATTATTCTCTGATATCAAATTTGGACAATTTCACTGACAAATATTTAAAAAACTTGTAGTTAGTATATTAAAAATTGTAAATTTATCTCCACCTGTTACAATTTTTCGCTTATATTATCAAATTTATAAACGATATTCACAAGTTCGTTGTTAAAATATCTCGTTGATTTTTTTTTTTTTTTTTTTTACCACTTTTACAAATTTAATAATTTAGAAGTCGTAATTTTTCCTCGATATTCACCAAATTTAGCCGAGTTTCATTGCCAAAAAGTCGAAAATTCTGAAATTACTATTTTTATATACAGTATTTTGATCAATTTTTTAATATGGAGGTGTAAACATGGCCACACAATTCCCTAGAAGATGTAGTTTATAGAAAGGAAATAATAAATTATTCCGGGTTCAAACCTCAGTTGTTTCCTATTTTTGAAATTTAACAATTATATCCATCCTTAGCGTCTGTGAAATGTAAACCAATCACATTCCATTAAACACGATTGGGTTTAGAACATAGATAATTTTCCAAATTTAAAAATTCCAAACTTAACCTTTTTGTTTATAAAACTTAGACTTTTTATAAATAGAGAATATAATTTCGGTAAAATGTACACCTCTGGTATGAACACTTAATCTTATTTACTCTTTGTTAGTGATTGTTATTATATCTTGCTCCAGTTGTTGCTGATAACGCTTCACAGTTCGTTGGTCAGGGTTGTAATTAGTGTTGAGTTTTAAAACAATCTAACCAGCAGGAAAACTGCCAATTTTCACGCTAATTTTTTTCTGTCTGTACAAAATGTTTAGTTAGTAGGGTAGTAAATTTTGGAATTTGATTTTGAGTATGAAAATAAATATAAAAATTCTAATCAACAATGTTTACAAATTGATTCGATTTCTGTCTATCTGTGATTTTGATTATTTTTTTCTAAATATAACTCCAGATTGGATTGATATCTGCACCAAATTTATACTATTAGTTTGCCGTCTAGCATAAAATCCTATCCTATCATTTCACTGTTTATAAATTGCGTTTATGTAACATTTTTGGTGCGAATTTTCAAGAATAACTTAACTTATAATAAAGCATCAATTTTTATTCCAAGGGGCAATTTTCCAATGTGGTATCTAATTAGAGGTATGTTTGCTGTTATAGAAGCGCTTCCAAATACGTTTTTTCCTAATTTGAAACTTCATGGCGTATCGAAATTTATTAAATTCCTGGTAGGACTATCATTTATTTTTTAACTGTTTAGGTCTATTAGTCTAAGTTTATAGGATGTTGACATTTATTGATTGATTTTTGTGCAACTTAATATATTGACCTTTATTTCCAATCAGTGCTTTGTTTTTCTAAATCATACCAATATTTTTTATTTTTCTGTTCTTTTAATGTGTCATAATGTTTTATTTATTCATTAATTTTTTTGCTAATACTTATCTATTGAATCACTATTTTGTTCGAGGTTTCATTTCAAAAAAAGGAAGCAAGGTGTAGTTTTTAGTGTTTTGCGTTTTCTGTAATGTTTGTTTATAATTTATATATTTGTTATGTATATATTTTAAGTGAGGACATGTTCAATGACATTTTCTTCGTTTATGTAATTATTCAATACGATTTTATCAATCATATAACAAATATATTTCAATATTCTTTCTTGACTATTCTTCTCGTCTTTTCTCCCTATGTTTTAACAATGACTTGTTTGGAGTCGTTTTCAATCAATATGTTTCATTCAGTAGGTATTACTTAAAAATCAAGAAGCGTTATGAAAGTTTGTATCAATAGAGTTTGCAGTAGGTGCGTCAATAGTTAGGCACAACTGGTTGTCTGGTGTAGGACGTTTGTGAGTGTACGTGCGTCAGGGAGGGTTTTGTCAGGTAGTCAGCCGTCTTCGTTCCTTTTTAAAAATTATAATTGGATGACCAAGAAACCATTTTGTATATTCTTGTAAATTATCAAGAATTACTTTTTTTTACCGATATCTTTCAACATACAACAAAATTTTTCTTGATATTTAAAGATGAAAAACCTCTCGGTCATCACCACATTATAAAAAAAAAAAAAAATAAGAAAAGATGGTTAAATAAAGACGCAAAGCCATTAGTTTCAGTGTCGGTAGAGTTGGTTGATCAGCAGGAGGCATCACAGGAATTCGCGAATTGAAGCGAAACCAGAGTTCCTACAACAACAACAAAGATATTTTGTCAAAGTGCTTAATATTTTGTAAAACCGAACGATTTTCAACATTTTGGCACCAAAAGTTTGAATGTGCTACATTTTTAACGGAATTGAAACGCATGATTTAAGTTCACTGGAAACAATAATATAAACCATTCTGCTAATTTGGTCTCGATATCTTAAATCATTATGGAGTTATTAAAAAAAAGACAAACGGACAGAAAACGAAGCTTTTGGGACATTGGCTATGTGGAAGAAACTTGTAAGAAAATTTATCTTTATATTATTGTGTTCAGAATCACTTTTAAGTGTGACAACTCACTTACTGGACACTTGTTAACAATGTTGGAAAACAAGTGGGAGCCCCATTTTGAATAAGCCCATATTTAATGGGATTTGGGGAGGTTGCTCAGTGTTGCATGGAGGTGAAGGTTAGGATTCTATGGTAGAAAATCATAAAGTGGATGTAGTATTAAAATGGGAATTAATTAAGATTATTTTTAAATAGGTTAACTTACTAGTAATATTTTTGTATAATTTAAATACATCAAATATCGAAACATGATATATTAAAAATTTTGTAAATATAATTTTAAAACAAAATAATAGTAAAACTAAAAAAAATGTTTATTTTTTATTTTTTCAAATGAAATGTACAAGACGTGCTTTAGACTCTTGTGCGTTAATTTTTTTCAAAAAGACTGATTTACTTAAACTATTTAAAATATTTGTGATTACAATCAAATTTGGCTGACAAGTGGAAGGGATTTTAAAGCACTGATTGACCATGTTTCAGGTGTTGATGAAATACAACTGAAATTACTGAAACCAACTACCATATTTTGGTAAGAAAAATCTCATTCTTTTATATCAAACAAATGTACTGTATTTAAATTTTATGGCAACAATTAAACAAAATATATATTTCTAAATAAAATTAATATATGACGGGTTTCAAATTTTAATAGGCCTTTTGATGGATTTATGAAGAAATTTTCAATTAAAACAAACCAAATTAAATTTTTAATGAAATTTAAGTGTTTAATTATGTCGCTAACTGATAATTATTTTAATTATATGTTCTATAATAAACTTTTTTTTTTTAATTATACAAAATGTAAGAAAAACTTTCAAACATGAAACCGTCAATGTTAGGATTAGTTGCTGTTTTTTTTTTCACTAAGAAATGTTATAGTTGAATATTACACCAAAATATAAATACCATTTTGTAAATTAACGAACTACTATATTTTTGTATGAAAAATGTAATTCATTTATGTTAAATAAATTTACTTTAAATTGTATGACAACAATGAAACAAATTGTATATTTTAAAACAAAATAATGAAGGTTATTAAATTATAAATAAATTCAAATTTCAGAAAGCCTAGTGTTGAATTTTTAGATAATAAATTAAATAATTCATGTTTGGTAAGTGTTCTAATATTATGTTCTTTATTTAAATTTTTTCTGAAGACTACACAAAAACATAAAAATCAACTTTCTCACCAAAGTTCGGATTTTATAAGAACTTTTATATTCCAAGTTTAATTTTGTTGTTTTTTGTATAAAGAATGGCAATAAAATAGTACAATAAACTAAATTATATACTAATGTTAAAACGAAAAATATTTTTCCTAGTAGTATCAGTATTTTGTTTTAGAGTATTAATTTTATAAATCAAACCGTGAAGAATTAAATGTAAAAAGGTGGTAGAGAAGACATAAATTATTTGATTGTTGGTAAGTAGATCTAATTTATATTTAATATATTTATAATGTATTTAATTAAAATACATATTTCTAATTTTTTATTATATTAATTTGTTCTGTACTAGTTATGTATTTTCAAACTTTACTTGGAGTAATTTTCATTTAAAGAGATAGGTCAAGTTATACAAAAAAAAAGTAAGATATTGTAAAATTAAAGTTATTGTAATTTTTTGAAATATTTATCGCTTCTCGTTTCAAAATTGTGGCCATAAACTGCATTTTATCAGTATTTTGAGATTTTTTTGCGTACAAATGAAATCAATATAGCAAAAAGTAGAAAATCAATATTAAAATACACAAATATATATATATATATATATATATATTTATAAACTTTTGATAGACAAGTCTTTACACCCTTTGGTTAGTTAGTACCACACCCTCTTCGCAATGTGTGCTACTTTGGGGCTTACAAATAAATTTTAAAAACTCTTTAAATTCATCAATTCTAGTTCACACAGTTTGCCCACAATACATTTGATACAGGTGGTCGGTAACACTCTGTATATATATATATATATATATATATATATATATATATATATATATTTAACGCAACCTGTTGAAAGATAATTTTATTCCTTTGTCGAGTAAAATATTTCTTAAGGTCTTTTATTACTAGACGACACTGGCCTCTTATTACAGGTAAGCGAATGACGCTAAAAGTTAACTTGGAGATTACAAGAAAACACGAGAAAGAGTCGTGTTGCTTAAATAAGTAACAATTTACCTTCGTTGTTTCCATTCATTTCAGAAATGAAAATGTGAAGGAAACAAATAGGCCTAATGTGTTCGGAATGTAAATACAAGTTTTTCAATGGAGAAATCTGTACTTTAATTATTTCTATACAATTTTCAGTTGAATAAACTAAAGGAAGCAATGTTTTACTTTTACAATTTTACTAAAAAAATTAAAAAATGGCGTGTAATTTACTATACCAAAGTAGAGTGGGGGTGGGGAGGAGGCACGAAACAAAATTTGTGACATATTAACAAATTTCTTATTGTTACATTAATAATTAGTCACATACTCCAATTTTTACATCAAGGCATAGTTTTATCAGTGGTATTAGACTAAAAGCTACATTTCACTACTGGGATGGAGTTGAATATACCACCATGAAGTTGACGAGTCAACTTTGATCTCAAAATACGGAAAATGAAGTTCAAAATCTCTTAGAATTTAAGTTTTTAAGTAATATTGATTTCAAAATTTGAGTGTTCATTTTAATCGTATTAAATCTAATCAAAAGTATGGTCTGCTAACTTCACGAAGTGGTACAAGTTTGAAATTTTAGTTTCAATAGAAACAATGTAATTTCGAAAAAAAATACTCAGCGTAACAGGCCTATTAAAAACCCAAAATTTGATACTAAGTACATATTTTGACCTCATTTAAAAAAATAACAATTACGATTTTGAGCTTTTTTTAAAAACACAAAGTAAGCTATTTAAAAACATTAGTTTATGACCTGCTAACTTCACGGGCCAATTAAGAACTCTACAAGAAGGTGGATAATTTCAGCTTAAAAGAACTGAAAGTACAATAATGTTTTTGAAACTGAAAATTACATAAAAATAGTTTCAATTTCTAAGGTCGAGAAATTAGCGGACATTAGTTTTTTTGTTTATTTTTTCTAAAATTATATGGTTTCTAACGAAGCTCAAATTTTGATCAAAATCTTTTCTGGAAGTTTAAAATATCTTTAAATTGTCCATTTATTACAGATAGTAAAAAAATTACGATTTAGAAAAAAATTCATTTATACCCCTAAAAGGTACAGAATTTTCCCAATACAACTGCCAGAAAGTTTGGAGTCAATACGTTGGTTTAAAATTACGAAGGGGTTGCGAACTTGTATGTTCGAACTTGATCACCCTGTATATACAAGTTATATATTAAGTTTTAGAGTTATACTCAGGGAACAATACAGTGGACATAATTTATCTCACAAAAATTACGTTTACTCAATCAAATACGTTTCAACGACAAAGTCGCCATCCTCAGTGATACATGAGCTACAATAACAAAACTATAACTTATTGTAGCTCGTGTATCACTGATGATGGCGACTTTGTCGTTGAAACGCGTTCGAGTTTTTTTCTATCTAATATTATCTCACAAGTCAAACTCAATATTTATTTACAAATTATTAGAACTTGCTACTTGAAGTTGGCGGGCCGTACTTTTGATTACCATCAACATGATTGAAATTACTACATTTCGAAAAATAATGTTACGCAAAAACTCAAATTCTGCTAGAGTGACCTTCATGTCCCATAGTTCGAGTTTAAAGGTGACCCACCAACGAACGTAGATATTAGACTTCCAGATATGGCTTCATTACACCACTCCTGCTTTGTCTCTTGTAGTTCAGTGTCACAAAGGTTTGAATAATCGAAGCTGACTTTGGTATTGAAACGTCATCTAGTTACAAATGTTTGTTGTGAAAAAATATGTGTTTTCTTTCGTTTATTAATTAAATTTTAAAATGCTGTTAAATGGAATATACGAGTATTAATATTCTTTAAATAACCGTAATTTGTAGAAGGAAGACAATTATTTCAAACATATGTTGTAAAAATAGGACGAAACCATTAAGACAACTAAAGTTTCATAAATCGAGGGAACTGTTGGTAGTCCATACATCTTAACAACGTTTTCCTTATCTCCACTTTCAATATATTTGTTTTAACGACACCGTTATCGCCTTCTTTTCTTCGGTAATTAACTAAAAATAGTTTATGGAGAACAGGGATCATACTTGATGGTTTTAGTACCTAAACGTGTTTCACGTTTGTGTTAAATGTCACTTCAAGTTTACAATCCTTGTGTTCAGTAAATATTTTTCTGTAACTTTAATAAATCTGTGATGAATGAGCAGTAGCTGTCGCTCTTTCGATGTGATAATATGTTCAATAAATTGTATTGTAAATAAAATGTGTCAACTGTCTACACCGCGGTGTGACATTTAAGAAGTAATACGAATACCACAGTTACTGTACACAAGAACAAAATACAGCTTGAGAAGAAATAATAAATGCTGTATAGGTGGTTTGATCCTTGCATTGTGGTTATGATTTATATTCATTGGGATCACAGAGGTAACAAATATTATGCTGTACCCAGTGTCCATAACATTTATAATGTGAAAAATGGCTAAACATAAAATAATAGCTATCCATAGTAGGCCTACCTTTTGGTTTTTCTGGTTTTAGATAAGTTATTGCCGGCCGTATTGGAATTTATTATTTTTCTTAATGGCAATAGCATCGTGTAATACATGATTTTACTGTGTTTTAAAAATCTAAGTTCAGTGGTGAAATCCGTTTTCCATTTTTCTGTTTTAATTTTACGTACGTTATTCACGAACCTAACCTAACCTTACCTCACCCGACCTAACCTAACCAAACCTAACACAACCCAACCTAACCTAACTTAACCTAACCTAACCATAAAATATTATGTAAATTTTGTTTCATTAAATTTGATATTAAACAATGTACTACTTAACAACATTTTAAGTCAAATTTAACAGTTAAATTTTATTTACGGTCAAACGTTTCAAATAAATAATTCACTAATATATAACGAGTGTTTTGTATGTCGTGTGAAACTTTCATGTTTCATGCTTGTGTAAGTTTTAAATATCAATCTTAATCAAACAAAATATAGGTCTACTATGGTTTGTCGTGATTAGCTTAAAATTAAAAACGCATTTTACCATCGAACTCAGTATAAACACGTACCACACCACTCTATTGCTATTCCCAATATGGCCGGCAATCGATCCATTGGAAGTGTAAACTATCCGACTACTGTTTATATTTTATTTAAATTGAAGCATATACAGGGTGATGCCAAAGTTCCGCAACCCCATCGTAATTTTAAATCTGTTATACGTATTCACTCCAAATATTTAGGCAATTATATTGGGAAAATTCTGCACCTTTTAGGGGTATGAATGAATTCCACCCTTATTTGTTGGGGTGGGGGTTGCAAGTCAAATTTTTTAAATAGCTACCCCTATTGAGTTATAATTCATTTTAAAACCCTCGTTGAGACGAGAAAATTGGTGTAAAGTAAAACCCAATCCAAAATGGCGGATCAAAGTAATTCAGATTTTTCTACGTATTGTATTTTACATCAATTCAATGTGTATTCATTTTAAGATGCAAAAATATTCCACATTTTTTTAAATCTACTTTATTTACGATTTAGAAAAAAATTCATTTATACCCCTAAAAGGTATAGAATTTTCCCAATACAACTGCCAGAAAGTTTGGAGTCAATACGTTGGTTTAAAATTACGAAGGGGTTGCGGAATTTTTGCATCACTCTGTATATACAAGTTATATATTAAGTTTTAGAGTTATACTCAGGGAACAATACAGTGGACATAATTTATTTTTATAACCCTATAAAATTAGAAAATATTTTTATCATTAAAATGAAAATAGTAATGAATGAGGAAATTTTTTGTCAAGTTAGGTTAGGATAGGCTTAGCAAACTCTTCAAAATTAATTAACCATTTGAAGTTTTGTTTTTGTACGACTGCTCGTCTTGAATGGTGTTGATCTCATTGTTTATGAAAATAAAAAACTATCAATCTACTATTATAAAAACGTTCATATCTTTATTTATAATCGATGAAAATCATTGTTATTCGGGATTAAAGTTGGTTGTATAAAATATAAACAACACCCCAAATTTCAGATAAAAATATTGAAATTAACCTTTACAAATCGTGATTAACGTCCAAACTTTGAAATTATGTAATTTTCATACAAATTATTCTCACTTTATGAGTTATGTAATATTACAGATGGTAAAACTAAACAATTTTTAGTTTTTTGTTTATTTAAAAAAATATATATATATATTTCTTGAAACAACAAAATTATTCTCAAATATCATAATTTTCATCAATTATTTGTAAAAATAAAACAAGTAGTTCATAATTGTCAATTTTTACAGTTTTTAACAACAATCAGATTGACGCTCATGACAAACATTTTGGTACCGATTTCATTAATCAGTCTGTTGGATATTTCACACTTTATCCGGCCATTACGTAATGGAACTGTGTACCTGTCTTAACCTCCCAAACAAGAATCAAAACATAAATTTAATGTTCCGGAACGGCACCTATATATTTTTGGTAGTATGAGCTTACTATAAGGAAGTAATTTAAATTCAAATATAACACAGTTCTCATAGGTTGCCAGTATATCTCAGTTCCTTGTAGATGACGTTCAAAATACAAACAGAAAGTGGATGTCTATTACGAAAGTCCAATTACAAACATAACCTAACTAAATCAAAGACAATTACATTCCAGAAGAAAACAGATTTAATTAACCCAATAAAAATGAAGAGAACGGAATTCTCAACTACCGGAAGCTACAGTGATCTTGTTTTGAACCGACTGTACATAATGAGGATGTTGTTCCCACTGCAGATAATATAACAATTGGATCTCGATATAAATTGTTTCCTAGAGTACATTAATCGTATTAAATTGTCTAAATCTCC
Organism: Aphrophora alni; assembly: GCA_963513935.1. Classification (NCBI taxonomy): domain Eukaryota; kingdom Metazoa; phylum Arthropoda; class Insecta; order Hemiptera; family Aphrophoridae; genus Aphrophora; species Aphrophora alni. The sequence goes on along the minus strand of OY740773.1, from coordinate 43,474,969 downwards.
AATAATACACATGAGGAGCAGGTGTTGTTCCATCCCCCTCACCCAACCAACTCTCGACTGTGTTCCAAATTTAAATATTGAACACGTTCCAATTTACAAACGCGTAGGAAGATTGGAATTATATTTGGAATGCACTGGTAGTGTGTGTTGGGATACGCACTCGTCGAGTTCTACGAGCTTAATCATTTTCCGGCATTTTTTAACTTTGTATTTTCTAATAGGTTGGTAATGTTTCGCGCCGTTTTTGTAATGATGGTAGACGTGTGGGATTATTGAATAATGAACAGTATTTGTTTAGCATATTTCAATTTTATTACTTTCTTATTCTTATTAACGATGCAAAAATATTGTATTACTTTTTTCATAAAATTAAAAAATAATATTCCTTGTCATATCATATACTGTACGTGAAAAAGAAAAAGAATATCCACATGTTTTTTATAGCAGATAAATTAGTATAGAAGTATCAATTTAATAAAATAATTTTCAGATATTTTTACATAGAGCTCAAGCTTGCTTCGCTTGTGCCAAAAACCCTACGCGATAATCGTATTTCATTTGAAATTGAGTTTATAATGACGACTGTCAAGGTTCATTTCCGCTTTTGGCAAATTGCTCCCGAACTCTAATTTCCTTTACTTACGATATGTCCACCGTATTGTGCACTGCTCATATTCCAACGAAATTTATAGAGAGGATTTTGAAAAATACGCCTTTAATAAAAACTCCTGATTAATTTGTGTGTAGTTTTTTAGAGATAACTGCCAAACTGGTATATTCCTGTAGGTAAACCTTTTGTGTGAATTTTCAAAGTTTTTTTTGCCAATTATCCAAAACTACTTTTCTTTTATTTACAATTTAGTAGCCTACATTAGTTTAGTTTATTACTTTTCACATTTCGGCAGGATTTTTAAAAATTAGATATTTTATAACAGTTCTAAACGATATTTTAAGTTTTTTTTTTAACAATAGAGTATACAATTTTTTTAAGTGTGTATATTTTAATGTTACTCGATTTACATCGTTAGTTATAGGTTTTAAAATTCATAATTGGTGTTACTTATTATTATAACATCATTGTTATGGTTATGGTTTTTAGTAATTGACAATTCCCATGCAAATTTGTGGTTGTCCAGGGTTTAGTAAAATAAATACATTAAACAGATGGACTAAACGAGGTTGATATTGACTGTACATGTTTTTTATAAGAAAAAATCCCCAAGTATTTTGGCGATAATATTAATTTAACTTAATTACTGTAATTTTGTTTCCCAAATCTGGAAATCAAAATAAATCCGAAAAATTAGTTTTATGTCTGTCAGTTTTTTTAAACTCCACAAATTGAGATAGCTACAAACAATATTGGAACATGTTTTATACTGTTAGTTTACATTTGCCACATAATCTGATTGTTGTTGATTTAACAGTTTAAAAATGGGGTTGTTTGAAATTGATACAAAATATTTCTTAACCATTGATTTTACAAAATATTAAATTTTGTCCTTTTTAATGTTAAAATTATGACGTCTTTATTTGTATTTTTAAGTTGAAAAATACTGAAAATATCGCTACAAAATAAACAAATACATTTTTGGTAATTTATTAGTTCACACAACCGTTTCTTTTCGTGGGGTAAAAGTGAAGTTAATAAACATTTAATATTTGACTGCTAAAAGACCAAGAAAATTTCTCGTGTGTTTTATAATAAATTACCAAGAATTAGTTTTTGTTTCGACTACCCTTCAACATACAATTTTAGAGACATCATCTTCCTCATCATTAATATGACGTTCTTGAATATAGTTTGTAAAATATAATTTTCCAGACAATTTGTATCAGAATCATTTATTGGAATGCGTTTTGAAATGGTTAAGTAACAATTGATCAGATTTTGTATAAAATATTCAGCAAAATTTTTTGGCCTATTAATATGCTAATTTGTTATTCACATCTTACTTTTGAAAACGGACAACGGAAAAGGCGGGATTTTTGGCGCTTTTGTCTTTATTTTGATGTCCAAATCACTTCCCAAAGACTGATTCTGAAACAATAAGAAATGTAGGTTGGCAAACAATAATATTACAAATCCAGTATAACTATGCTCGTGTCTTGGAGAGAAAAGCATCAAATGACGAAGAGACGAACGTTCGGGGATGCCTGAGTTTTGGCAAGCTGAGAGTTTTGCTGACTATTTGTCTGCCGTTCCGCGCTGAGTCGGCGCATTTTTCCCTCTTTATTGTCATACTTTGCTCTCTTTCACTTGGTGGGTAATGTATTTATTAAGGCGAACAGTATGAATTTTAATTGATGCTCATTTAAATGGTTTATAGTTTTAATGGTACTGTAATAATTTTTTTATTTGACTTACACTAGAAAAGAAACTATTCTAGACGATTACATAAACAAAATGTGATTTCAAGTTTTTGCAAATATTTTTGTTTTGAGTTACTTCCGAGTCCAAAAATTATAGAAGAAAGTATTGCAATGTTTATGCGACTGACTTTAGGTGAAGATTTTTTCAACGAAAACCATCACACTTAACTGTAGTAGACCACACGGCAAGGTTCGGATAGGTTACCGTAGATAACAAATAAAAACTGTTCAGAAACACGCGTGAATTCCACTATGCCTGGAACTTTCCCACTCTTCTATTTTCTAGCATTGAAGTCCTGAGTCTATTGTGTGCTGTAGATTGCCTTGAACCAACTATTGTGCAATAGATAGTCGCACCTGGGTCTCGTTTAGGCCCTATTTTATAGTTTTATTTATTTTTTATATCGGCCCATAAAATTTTATATTGTATTTTAAACAAACATATGTCAACATATCTTTCAAATAGAAGGCGATAATGACTGAAATGGTTTTTCGTCTTTAAATATCAATAAAATTAAGTAAATAATATATTGTTAAAGAATAAACTGTAAACCCATTAACGCTTTAATTTTTTCATACACACCTACAAGATCAAAAACATCGACTTAAAAAAAGTATGTCTACGTTTAGGGATAAAAAAAGTATAAGAAATAAATTGGTGTAGGAGGTTCTCGCTTTGTCAACTTTATTTAAAGATATTTATGAATTCTAAATTTTGTGGGATCTACTCCCAGATTTTGGTTTAATAAATTTGATTAAAATCGGTTCACGCGTTTGTGTTGTTGGGCAAACAATAACACATGAACTAGCTTTTTTGGAAAGATGGCGACTAATACAGTATCCTCAAGGTAGGAATGTGTCAGTGGTGGAGAGGAAAATTGAGGCCCCCACACTTCGTTTGTTGCGTTTGCTCTCAGCGGTACAACCCCCAATAAAAAAATTGACTTCAAATGCTTCTGTGTAAACGCCTTCCCTACTTTCGTTTCTTTTGTAAGTCTAAATAGGAATAAAACGTTTACAAAATTAAACTTTAAGAATTAAAAGTAGCTAAGCCGTAATTTGTGTACCTAGTTTTCTTGGAACGGGTTGTACCGTCAAGTGAGGCTAGGGAAGCAAGTAGAAGGGAGGACACGCCCATTACACCAGATACACTCCTAGTCTGAGGGTACTGTACGTTATTTGGCTCTTTAGAGGCTACACCTGAGCAAAATTGGATCAAAATATTTTTGAATTCTGTGCACTTCCCAGACGGTGTTTTTTGACCCATCCATAAGTTTCCCCATATTACCTACTTACATATGTGAACAAAAATGATTAAACTACTGGGTGTTTCTTTCCCTGTGCATTTCTTATAGGAGGTAAGTTGGTATAGAGAAGAGTTTTTAAACCGTAAAATTTGCATTCTTCCACATTTTAAACGAAATCACTTATCTGACCATATTCCCAATTGAACTTTATCAAAGCTTTTTCATTTACTTTGACAACGACATCAATTTAGTGAGTTTTGAAGTAGATAACTTGAAAATGATGTTGTTAACACACGATGTCACGTGTTTTCGATTTGACTGAGCGAATGAATTGCAATACAGGAGTTACAACGTTATCACTCTCTATCCGAGCTGTTATCACGTGTTCCACTCTAATGTATGTATGACTGGTGAATGCACAATATGTCATTCATAAACTTATGGCTCTTTATCGTGTATAACCTTTGGAAAGACACCACATTCTGACGTCATTTAATTACTTTTTAAAAGTCTGGTTTTTTTTCTGAATGACTTCATGATATCAGATGTTGAGTATCAGATGGTTGGAGTGATAACTTTATGGATTATTAGTTGTTCTGTGAACAGTATTAATTTGTTTTGAACATCTGTATCCACGTTGGACCTCTGATAACGGAGTCCAGGTACATAGACAAACAATGCCTCAATCTGTCGGTTAACTAGTCTGCGGTGAAACGTGCACACGACTAAACCTATTGAGCTACACAGCACCTTCAGTGAACAGTACAAGAAAAACCCTTCCACCCAGAAACCGCTTAATTCAAGAAACTGACTATTTATGACCTCCATCTTATCGTATTTCATCTGTACTATTCCGTCAACTTATTTATTTGATTTTCTCTCTTCTTTTTCCGTAGCACGTTTCGGTAAAAGCGTGTGGTTCTTCGGTTTTCAAGTATCAAGAGACAACCTAAAATTTGTTAATGTCAAGACTTGTACGTTGACTTTTATAAATTGATCTCTTTATAATCATAAATTCCATAGTAGTTCCATCAATTTGGATGTCCTTTTAATCTCTTCTTTTTTGGTTTAAAGGCGAAAAACCATCCCCGTCTGGGTCATCATTTGAAAAAACACAAAAGAACACACACACACACAAAAGAATAAATTGTAGCTTAACGTAAAACTAACAATTTGATTCAAAAAACCAAACGACAATAGTAAAAATTTAACTTCACTGACGAATAGCCTATTGTTGATCCGACCGTCTGCATTGTACTCATTTTTTTACTATTCATTTCAATATAAATTCGTAGTCAAATTAATTTTCTTTTCATTTACAATTGTGAAGAAAAGGTAAAAGGAAAGAAACTCCCGGCCCTAGAATACTCAAATAGCTTCAGGTTGATGGAGCACCTCAATTATTATTATTATTAAAAAAATTCATATTTAGCAGTTCTTTAAAAAATAAATAACTGTGCTACATACTTTTCTATCTATTCAATGATTCAATTTACTAAACGCTAGAGTGTGTAAGCTAGAAAAACTTCTCAGCCCAATGTTTTAATTAACCAAGTTTTGTTTTAACTGAAAACTTCTTTTTTTTTTTTTTTAATGAATATAATAATAATAATAATAATAATTTATTTTATTTCTCATGTGCAAGATTATACACTATAACAAATACAAAATTTACAATAAAACATACCACAACAAATAAAAAAAAAAATATAATACAATACTCCAAGTAGCTTATTTAACAGAAAATAAAATAAAAAAATTAAAAAAACTGACACAAACAAATTTGCACAAGAGAAATGTAGGAGGTCCTAAGGAAAAGTCTATATTGGACCCTCCATCATAATAGAAAATATTTAGCCAGCAGAAATTGAAGATATCCTTATACTAAAAACAAAATTTTCCTCTAAGTAATTGTGATTAGTTATCACACAAATAAAACAATATCAAAAAAATTATCATACATAAACTAACTTCTCAGTCTGAAACAACAAAAAGCAAATGAACAGGCTAGTAAAAAATTATAACTTTGTAAGGCACAAGAGACACAATAAACTAAACTTCATCTACTAAATTCACACACACATCACAATATACATATTGATTACATATTATCGATGTAAACACATTGTCAAACTTTCCCTCATTCATCTCCAAAATAAAATAAATACCATACAATTTCAGTTCGGTAGTTGTTAGTGGAAAAGGGAAAATATAAAATATGTACGTCTTAACATATTGTCTAAACTTGCTTCCCTTGCACCATATACGTACTCTCAACCTCAGTCCTATTTGATAAAATCGAAAGTTCATTGTTTTATTTTGCTCATTATTCTTGAAGCGTTATATTTTCTTACTTTTGATTTTGGACATGGATTTGTGTCATTAATCACTAGATTTCAGTAGAATTAGAACGATGAGAAAGCCTCTTGACCGATAGAAAGATGTCGACCAATACCTCGTCCAATACTTCCTTAGAGGCTTCACTTAGGCAATATTTGATCAAACCCTTTTTTGGTTTCTTGTTTCTTCAAAACGGATTTATACGTAAAATGTTTTTGTAATATACGGCCATATATACACGATATCCTACAAATATCCGCGATATCCTACAAATATCCACGATATCCTACAAATATCCGCGATATCTTACATATATACACGATATCCTACAAATATCCACGATATCCTACAAATATACACGATATTCTACAAATATCCGCGATATCTTACATATATACACGATATCCTACAAATATACACGATATCCTACAAATATCCGCGATATCTTACATATATACACGATATCCTATAAATATCCACGATATCCTACAAATATACACGATATCCTACAAATATCCGCGATATCTTACATATATACACGATATCCTACAAATATCCACGATATCCTACATATATACACGATATCCTACATATATACACGATATCCTACATATATACACGATATCCTACAAATATCCACGATATCCTACATATATACACGATATCCTACATATATACACGATATCCTACATATATACACGATATCCTACAAATATCCACGATATCCTACAAATATCTCACATGCCTTAAGATAAAACGAGATACTCGAAGATAGAATGGTATGTTCATAGAAGATGCAGGTCCTTTTTAAAAATTTAAGGTACATAATTGTCAATTCGGTGGTAGTGCAACGTTTTTCAATTTTACCACTTAATATTTTACGATCTTTGTTCTTACTTCAGCTATTTATCAAGTGTTTAACGAAAGCCAAAACAGAAATTAAAAATACGCCCAATAAATAGGAAAAATACGTTTTCAATAAGTTTCCTTTTAGTTAGATACTGCAAAGGTGTGGAAATGTGGATAATGGGCGTGGTAACGTCATAACACTTGATACAATGGAATGTAACTACTCGAATCACAGATACAACAGTAGAGATATACCAAACGTGAAATAAAATATTCCATCTGTGTCTGCACTTGGTCTAATCTATGATGTTTTGTTTTATATGAATATCAAACCAATCTCCAGAGACAAAATTATTATGAAGAGTGGCAAAAATCCTCAAGCCATAATTCTTGTTGTGAAAGCTTTAGTGAGCCTAAGTAACAAACTTATGTCCAGATTAACGAATACAAATATTATGAGATTGCTGAAATAGAATGCAAACAACTTTTTTGAAAAACTGAAAAATATATTTTTTTAGATAATTTTTTTTTTTAATAAATGATATCGAAATCAAATCTATGTTTTTATTTTAAGTGATATCGAAATCAAACCTAATGTCTTTTAGAAAATAGAATTTTTTTATCTACATGAACGTAGGTAATTCTAAAAAAAATATGAAACTTAACCTGAAAATTTTGAAATACTTTGACAAAACGCAAATAATACCACTTTCTTAATTCAAATAACTTTTCGAGAAATTGTTTGTACCGTACAATCTGGCTGAAAATTCGAGCTATTTATAGATAAAGTTGTTCTTGAAGCAGTGAAATAAGGGAATTTCTAAAATATTAAGTAGGCTATACCGGAGTATAACAACAAAAGTTGGAAATCTGAAAAATCGCGATTTTTTTTTTTTTTTTTTTTTTATACGGCGCAAATTGTAGGTTTTATTCTATCTATTCTTTGATGATTCAAAGAGCAAACAAATTTGTAAAATGTTTTAACCCATTTTCCCAATTTTTTAATAATTTTATTTTTTTTTATATGCCACTTTTTTATTTATAATACCATATTTTTCAAACTAATATTTATAGTTTTATTTTTATTACAATCTCAAAAATAACTGTAGATTTTTATAGAATAACGCTAATGATCGATGTTTTTGTGAAATACCTATTACTGGAAAAAGTTTCTAATTTTTAATGTTATCTAACCTTGCACTTACAAATTTATGTAATATATTGCTAAACTACGTTTTTGTATGCTTTGATGGGATATAGGCTGGTAACAAATTCTAGGTTAGGTTTAATGTGTTTTAGAGCCGCAAGTGTTCATCTTGATATAGAATAATATTATTCTAAAAAAGTATTTGGTTTCATTTCAAAATAAAAATGAAGTAAAATAGAAAAAAGTTAATTAAAAAAAAAAAACTAATTTGTTTGAGTTTCACAAAAGTTTTTTTTCTCTCTCTTGAATAGACAGTTAGTATTCACCAATTAAGATATATGTTATTGAGTACTGTGTAAGCTCACAAACTCAATTTTGGTTTAACGATTTTATACATGTCAGTTACTACAATGACAAAATACGTCAATGGTTATCAAGTGTGCTCTACTATTAACTAGAAATACAGAATATATTTTGTACAAAATAATACGCCTACTTGTTAACTTTTGAAACAAAAATTTTATTTTGAAATTTCTTTTAATGATGTATTTTATCTGTTCAAACTTAAAACAAAATTAAAAAATCAAAGAAAAAAGTATCGACTATAGACGGAACAATAAAAACAGTTAATTCTTATTTGCATTGTACTAATAATTCGGAGATTATACAAACATGATGTCATTGTTAAGTTAATTGTTTTTATCTTAAAGTCTATTTTTCTCTTTACGTATTTTTGTTGATCAGTTAATGATGACTAGTATTGAAATGACTAAGATGTACTGTAGGCTAGTGTGGAAAGAAAAATAATAGGCAAGATTACAAACAGTATATAATAATGCATCTAAATATTAGTGAATACTTACTAGTCATATAGGTATTACTAGAAAAATTGAATTGTATTTTAGTAAATCTTAATCTATATTAGTAAATCCTATTACCTAAAAACAAATACAAACGACACAATAATGTACGACTGAGCTACCAAAACAACGAACTAATATTGACCACCTTTGCGCTTATCAGTCTGTACTGTTGGGAAAACTACATCTTCACTACATGTCAGTTTCACTTTAGAATCAGTCGTTACGTGCTCAACTAGTTATATGTCATAACGATTCAATGAGGACGTCTTTCGATGTCCTACACGACGTTTAAAATTAAACTTTGCGTGCTCAACTAGTTATATGTCATAGCGATTCAATGAGGACGTCTTTCGATATCCTACACCACGTTTAAAATTAAACTTTGCGTGCTCAACTAGTTATATGTCATAGCGATTCAATGAGGACGTCTTTCGATGTCCTACACGACGTTTAAAATTAAACTTTGCGTGCTCAACTAGTTATATGTCATAGCGATTCAATGAGGACGTCTTTCGATGTCCTACACGACATTTAAAATCAAACTTTGCGTGCTCAACTAGTCATGTGTCATAATGATTCATTGAGGACGTCTCTCGATGTCCTACACGACGTTTAAAATCAAACTGCGTGCTCAACTAGTTATATGTCATAGCGGTTCAATGAGGACGTCTTTCGATGTCCTACACGACGTTTAAAATTAAACTTTGCGTGCTCAACTAGTCATATGTCATAGCGACTCAATGAAGACATCTTTCGATGTCCTCATTACACGACAAAACGAGGCGCTCTTACTACATCATATTAAGAGCATGTCAGTGTCACTTTTTCTTGGGAGGTCAGCTATAAGAATATCAATTTTTCTCGGGAGGTCTGCTATACGAATATCACTTTTTCTTGGGAGGTCAGCAATACGAATATCAATTTTTCTCGGGAGGTCTGCTATACGAATATCGAATATCACTTTTTCTTGGGAGGTCAGCTATACGAATATCAATTTTTCTCGGGAGGTCTGCTATACGAATATCGAATATCACTTTTTCTTGGGAGGTCAGCTATACGAATATCAATTTTTCTCGGGAGGTCTGCTATACGAATATCGAATATCACTTTTTCTTGGGAGGTCAGCTATACGAATATCAATTTTTCTCGGGAGGTCTGCTATACGAATATCGAATATCACTTTTTCTTGGGAGGTCAGCTATACGAATATCAATTTTTCTCGGGAGGTCTGCTATACGAATATCGAATATCACTTTTTCTTGGGAAGTCAGCAATACGAATATCACTTTTTCTTGGGAGGTCAGCTATACAAATATCAATTTTTCTCGGGAGGTCTGCTATACGAATATCAATTTTTCTCGGGAGGTCTGCTATACGAATATCGAATTCCACTTTTTCTTGGGAAGTCAGCAATACGAATATCACTTTTTCTTGGGAGGTCTGCTATACAAATATCGAATATCACTTTTTCTTGGGAGGTCAGCTATACGAATATATATTTTTCTCGGGAGGTCTGCTATACGAATATCACTTTTTCTTGGGAAGTCAGCAATACGAATATCACTTTTTCTTGGGAGGTCAGCTATACAAATATCACTTTTTCTTGGGAGGTCAGCTTTCGAAATCACATTTTACAATAACTTTGTTATTTGTCATCATATAGAGGTCTGCTTCATACAATTATGTGCAGAATTGAAATCTGCAAATTCTTAAAAATCGAGATATAAAACAAATTGTCGTCATTTTAAGATTTTAAATTCGATATTTCTAAATTTCAATAGGGTTCTATATTCTATATTACATGTTCCTATATACACGGTGCTTACGTACAAACGACAGCGTTATTCAGTTTATTGAGGTTATGTATAAAACGTGAAGATAAATTAAAAACGGTCGTCGAAATCTTTGACTATTACCAAAATGGGCAACGTTCGTTTTTAAATTAATCTCATTAAATATTTACCCTGTCCAACGTTGGAATCAAACTAAGATTTATATATTTATTATTATTATTTATAGCAGATTGTGTGTCTAGGTTTGAGCAATATTTTAAAAGTACGGAATTCCATATTAAATAAAACTGGATATTATATACCACTTCTAGAATATAGGATTAATATCTGTAGACTTGTTTCGTTAGAAGAAAAAAAATGTTATTAATTAATTATCAGTTGATAAGTGATTAATCATTAACTGACGTGAAGTCTTGTGTGTAGGCTCGCATCGTGCTGTTCAACTCAATTATAGTCCTATATATATGTAGGCGGAATGCAAAAGGTCACGTGATATAGTCTCTTTTCAATCATTGCACAATTGATCGATGGTATATTGATGGAACAGGATAATTGCGATGATTGAAAGAAAAGAAGGAGGCGTTATTTGGGAGTGGCGTCGTTGTGAAACACGTTTTAAAATTTCAAAGGAAAATAATCAAGTTGAAACAAAAAATAAAATTGATCGCAAATTCTGCATAAATCAAATCTGGACGTTATTGTGTTAAACATTTATAAACATGGACGAAAATGCTTTTAAACTATAGGAATTTATATTCAACTCTAAAATTATTGCACAAACGTTCTTAGTTTTATATCCCCAACACCAGGTTATTACATACTATTCATCAACCCATACTATTCATCTACGAAAACGTCATTTTATTAGTTAACCGTCAGAAAGTGAATATTGTCTACGCCATCTTTAAAAATCATATCCCCAGCGTAATTTGTACTTTATTTAGTCGAGTTTTTAATGGCGGCCGTCTTAGCCAGTTATTCCTGAACCTTTATATTATTTTATATGATATTTTGTATACAGGCTTGCGTAATGTTTATATTACGTTAAAATTTGAACGAAATCTGTAGCGTCGAATTGATACTATTGGAGAGATAGCGTTTAATATGTGTGCTGGGTCTATAGAGGCTACAATTGAGCAAATTTTGAACTAAAATTAGAAAAGATTTTTGTCATTTTTTACTTTGGCGGCTATATTTTGAGTTATCGAAAAGTGAAAAAAAGTTATGAAATATAGTCAAAATATGCCTGCACACCAAATTTGATTAAAATCGGTCCACTTGTTTGTTGGGTGTACAGACATCATTCTAAAACCACTTATCGGCCTCAAAAGAAATTTGCAAAAATTAAACATCGATTTTTTTTACTCGTCCCATATATTTTTTTAATACCTACTAAGTATGTGTGTAGTATATAGGGTGAATCAGACTCCCGTGTGCAATGTATAGCAACTGAACCAAATGAGCTACAGCCTTCGTTTTAACTTTACCCCCCCCCCCCTATTTCGAGCCTAGGGATTTTAGTAAAAATTGTTTTCAAATCTCAATATTCCCCAAAAGTGGGGTATATTCAATAATAATATTCTTTTTTGGGGGTAGGGATAGTTTTTGGAAATTTTTCAAACGTAAAGGTAGGGTCGAGTGATACCTCATTTTAAAGATCTCTGTTCACTGATCATTTTGGAAAAAATGTTTTAACTTATCTGTCTGCGTATGTACAGGGTGTTCCAAAACGTTAAAAACTAGTGTTCTACAGTTGATTTTATTGTTACTACATAACATAACCTACATAAACCACATTTTCCCCTTGATTCATGAGAAGATACCCTTTCAAAAAATGTGCTCAAGTTGCCCTTACTCAAAAATTTCAAACTTTTCAAAATACCTACATACAATTTTGAAAAAAAAAAAAAAAAAAAAAAAAAGATTAGAACTCAAAAACTCCAAATAGTGACATTAGTCGTGAAGCTCATCATTGAAAAGGTCTTTCAAAAACAAACATTTTGTATTTAAAGTTTGATTTTATCGCTAATCGTTTCAAAATGACTCCTGTGAAACTAATTTTCCAACACTCTTTATTTCCTATTACTATAGGACATTTGTCATTTTTGGGTGGGGTGGTAGGGGGGAACTTTGGAAAGCACCTATAACTAAATTTACTATAACTAAAAGTACCTTAGTTATAAATATCATAATGATTGTTAGACAAGTTTTCTAGACTGAGAAATGAAATTGAAATGTGTGGAGTTAAACATAGAATCTCCTTTCGTTCGTTCAAATAACATTGCCATTTTCTATCTACCTTCAATTCCAGAGGTCAGGGGCATATATTTTTCATTAACTCAATAACTTTCTATGACTTGTGACAATGTTTTGTCTTAACCTTCACATTTCGTATAATTTTGATCGACATGGTTTGAAGCTTATTTGGAAACACGACCTTCAGTGACGGCGCTTCCAGTTCATTGTCACTTTTTGACCTAAAACTCCGTACACGGAAATCGGTAACCCTTTTAGATGCACCGTACTACTGTATATATACTTATAGGTTTTGTTACTTGCCAATTTCCATATTGAAGCAATGAGGCCGTCAGTAATGGTCGTTCAGATTGGAGAGCCCGACGTATACAGGGTGACAAGGAGGGCACTTGGACTAAAAAAAGAGGACAATGTTAAATACACTTTATACATTTTAAAGAAACTTTTATTCCTAGTATTTTCATACAAACATATTAAAAATACATGTTTTTGTGTAGAAATACATATTTATTAAGTATTCTAATAACGAATGAAAAGAAAATTTAACTCTGCTTGCTTAAATATTATACCAATTATACCTTAAAAAAACAAAAAACTAAAAAAAACTTTGGAGGGACTGGACTGGAGGGAGGGGCACCGTGCAGTGCAGGTGTGGGGGAACGGTACGAAGCGCAGGCGCAGAAACATGAAGACGAGCGACAAGACGCCGCGGTTGCAGAATTCTTTATCACAAGAAAGAATGATATGTTTCATATGATTCTTTTTATTATTATTACTGCTAGTTTTCGAAAAAAGCCGGATAATTTACATAATTTCAAAAGCCGGAAGGACAGGAGGACAATCGTTAAAAAGGAGGACATGTCCTCCTAAAGCCGACGTCTGGTCACCCTGGAAGTATACCATTTATAAAATCACGGATTTAATATATTTAACGTGTTCTGAAAGTCTGAAAACAATTTATGTCTTAACTTTGTTTATTTTATAGAGTGTGTCAACATTCTGTTACCAAATACAAAATGTTCCAAAACTTTAAAAAGAAAAATTTTAAAAAAATGTAATTTACGACAAATTTTACCAATTGTATTTTAAGGAGTAATCCTACTCAGGGGCTCACTTTAGTGAGTACAGGACCCCCAGGGACTCACTCATAGTGAGTGCGGGTGTAGCGGACACGAGGCACCTAGCTGGATCTACACCTTTCTTCATCTTTCCTATCAGGTCTCTCTTGACCAACTCTTGTTTTCTTCCGACCCTGATGCTATTAGGTATTCGAGGGCTAGGGGTCTTTATTTTATGATCTTTTCTTCTTTTCTTTTTTTATAATTCGATGATGACCGAAAGGTTTTTCGCCTTTAAACAACAAGGAAAGGAAATAGTGAGTACGAGTTTGGCAATCCCTAGAGACATAGCTGGATCTACACCCTTTTTTAATGTCGTCTTGGATTAGATCCCTTTTTTCATCTTTCCTATCCGGTCTCTCTTGATCAACTCTTGTTCTTTCCCGACCCTGACGCTATTAGAGTATAGGGCTAGTGGTTTTTATTTTATGTTCTTTTTTCGTTTTTTATAAGGCGATGATGACCGAGAGGTTTTTCGCAATTAAACAACATATCCTATTACAAATGCACGGAGAAAAACCTCTCTTCTTTCTCAGGTAGTATAACAAAGAATGACGTAGTTGAAAAGATAACGACAAAAATATCTTAGATTAGTATTTGGTTGTCAATAGATGTGCTAGAAAGTTTGTGCAATGATTTTACACTCTTTATAATACAGGAGCAAAAACAAATTTTTTATTCAATCACAAAGGATATACACAATGAATAAGCTACCTTTTTTTTTAACATCTGTTCTAAAATACAAATATTAAATTCGTAGTAGGTGTGGGAGGGACGAGAGGTAAACTTACTGAATGGTTAAAGCAACGGCAAATTATATCCAAGTGTTGGCAAACCATTGGACTGTATGTGGGACAGAGAAGAGAAATGACCTTGAGTGACGTCACGTTGTCTGCTAGGTTACACAACTGTGTACTGTATTTGCCTAACCGTCTGTCTGTCTGTACCGTGTTTGTGTTTTCAACAGAAATATGTTTATGATTTATGAACACTTGTTATATTAAGCCACATTGTTATGTACATATTTGAATATTAAAATATGTTACGTTGGAAATTTTAAATGAAATATTAAATGCAATAAAATTATTAACTGTAGAATTTCTGAAACGGCGAATTCGCTTTATCAAAGTTTTTGTTTAATTTGTTATCTTTCAAAACTTCTTCTTTTTGTTGTTTTCTCTGTTAATCTTCATTTATTTTGGCAGATTTCGTTATTAATCGGCGAAGAAGTATTCAAGGAATTACTTGTAACCATGAGATAATAAAACATTTATTTAGAAATTTTCCAATGTTACTAAACAAAAATAAACTTTTCCACTTTGTCTTACGTCCCTAATATAGAAGAAGGTGACGGGACAAACATCGCGAATATTTTCGTTTTCAGATCCCTAAGTGGTTTTCAGTCGTAAAAAGTAGTTTTTGGAATGATGTCCGATTTTGTATACCTCAAGTTTCTTTTATTTTTCAATAACTCAAAATTTAGAAGTATCTGTTAAAGATATACGGTTTTGTAAATTCTAATTAAGCAACTTCTATCCATTAGTTGTCTTCTAAGGACTGCTGTTGTCAACCTCATTAGTTAAAATTTTGTACGATTTTCTTAATATCGGATGTAACGATTTTGATGAAAATAACTTTTGTGAACACCAACAAGATGTATATAAAAGTTATCAGTTTGGAAATTATTGGTAAAACAAAATATTGTCAATACAGTTGATATAATAGATCTATTTTTTCTAATTTTCAGCTAATCCTATTTAGTTAACATTTTGGTGGTATGTTAAGATTGATGGCACAAACCTTACAGACACAGGAATACGGTTTACAAGAATAATTTGGAAAAAACCAAAATTACCCTTTATTGCCGTCATTATAAAAAACTCGATCAGTCCGTCTGTTGTCTGAACACTAGGAACGAACTGATTTTAATCATTTTGTAGGTGTCAAATTTTGCAAAATATATCTTTTAAAGACCAAGTAAAACTTAGTATTCGCCATCTATCCAAAAATGTTATTTCTAAAGTTCAGTAATAACCAAACAATCGTCCATAGAACTGTTATAAAAACCTAATTTCTCAAAATCCGCTCAACCGAATTCGCTCAATAAAAAAACCTAAATATCGTCCATGAAGCTGTTATAAAAACCTAATTTTTCAAAATCCGCTCAACCAATTTCGTTCAGTAAACAACCAAAACAATTTTGTCGATGGAGCTGTTATAGCCTAATAATTTAATTTCTCATAACCCGCTGAACTGATTTCTTATTAAAAAACCAAAAATCATCGATAGAGCTGTTCCTAAGTTCTAAGTACCTAAAACCCGCTCAACCGATCTCGCTCAATAAAAAACCAAAAAATCGTCCATGAAGGTTTATAAAAACATAATTTCTCAAAATGCGCTTAACCGATTTCTTTAAGTAAAAAAACAAAAAAATTTGGATAAATTCAGTTTTAAAGCAAATTTATGTCAGAATAAAATTATTTTATCCTGTAAAGTTACGAACGTTTTTTTTCAAATTTTCTCTTCTTTGATAATTTTATTTCTTACTGTGACGAAATAATTCATAACATAATTTCTGAGCTCTACAGCCTTTAAATAAATTATTTTGATCTTTTACAATTTCGGTATAAAACTTGTTTTTCGAGATGCTTATTTTAAAGATGAAGAAATCTCCAAATATTTTGGTAAATATCTTGAAAAATTAAGGTTGTTTCACTTCAAAGAAGTCTGTTTTAGCTTAGAATAAAATTGTAAAAAAAAGTTTCTATTTAAAACAAATTGACCTTCAAATGTCCTTGAAACACAGACTAAACAGATAATTAATATCATTTTATCCCCCCCCTCCCCACTACATAAATTAACTGTTATATAAAACATAAAGCTTGTCTAGTTTTAAGATATCTTCCATGTCGCAATGTAAATGACGGACCCTATATTATCATTATGTTTCTGCGCAAATAAATTACTTCTGAATTATCAACTTAATTTGTTAAAATATCTCTATACGTCTGGTATTCCCCAGAGATCAGTTACATGCCCAATCAATTTTAAACTTAAAAACACGGCTAATGATGTAAATATATGACGTACATTTACATATGTATTAAGTAACGCAGACACCAGACATTGCTTCATGCGTCATCCGCCATTTTGTTTGTATTGTGCCATTTCTTATAAATTAAATGTCTTAATTATTTCAACTTTTGCGTATAAACTTTCACGGAATATTTGAATTCTTGATTTCCGCATAAAACACAATTCTCACACACCGTGATTGGTTATCTTTGCTCCATTTCGGCTGGGTTATCATAAAGGGCAAAATCTATCAGTTATTTTTATAGTTTTTACAGATATTATACTTGTGCCCTCTGTAGGATGAACATGTGATAGTGTTTCCAAAAAAATTTTTTAAGTAGTTGGTAACGCCCACAAATTACACACAATTAGTTTTAAGAAAGATACGAATATAACCTCAAAGTTAGTAAGAGATTGAAATCAGCTGTTTGGTAAAATCATATGATTGTTTAGTGTTGGGCTGATTAACAGCTGATCGTTAAAAGAAATTTTTATTTCTTTAATATGTTACTTTTATATTACAGGTTGTCTTGTAATTAGAGTCCCAAACTTTGGTAAGCGATTTTGGACGTAAAAATAAAGAAACAAGTGCCAATGACTTATTTCCGGAACGAGTTGAGATATCGATACTACATTTTGGAGTGTGTACCGCATTTAAAATGTTTTACTTTTCAAAATGGCGTTCATTTAAAATTGATGATACCAAATATTTCGAAAACAGTTGATTTTAAAAGATATTGATAGGATACAAAATATTTAGCATTTTTAGTGCTGAATAAGGTAATATCTTTATATTTATTGTATGTTAAAAGAGACAGCCAAGATATCGGTAAAAAACTAAAAACGATATTTTGTTTGTAATTTATTAGAATAAATTCCTTTGTCATCCAGTACTTGGCTGTCAACTTAATAAATATATTAAGAAAAGATTGTTTTCAATTTATGGAAACCTGAACACTTGTGCAGTAAACTTGGCTCAAGTGTAATACGTATTTGATTGAAACGAATTTTCAATAACTGAGATAAAATTTAATTTTCCGAAATATTCCTAAAAGTATTTTTTTATAAAAAGTGAGATTTGATAATTATGAGGTTATTAATCTTCACACCCCAACAAAATATAAACTAAATCGGTGAATCCGATTTTGAAAAGTTATGTCTTTCATAACAGGTAATTGGGCGATTTTTTGTTTAGTTTTTTTTTTTTTTTTACAGATAATTTCTGAAGAAAAGTGTTTTCAGATATAGCAACCAATACGTTTGTTTGAGTTTTCAGAGACTATGTTTGACCAAAATTTTATCCATTATAAAACTAGGCACAATACCTGCTTTTTGTCTTATTCCAATCCAGAAATGACTTGGTGATTACCGCGGTTTCGGTCATTAATAACGACCATAGTTATACAGATTTTTCCCGAAACATGGACACGTATGTAGGAAGGGCCGTTATATGCACTCATGGGAAGAGTTTGCTATTTATAAAGCAGCAAAAATAGAAAATAAACATTTATTAAATGACAAGGTTTCCTTCCCGGCCAATATTGTGTTCGATACACTGATCAGATGGCAAGATTGTAACCCAACCCAAAATGATAAGGTTTAATGAACAGGAACGGATAGACCCTTAACCTCGCCACGGCAATCGCATTAAACGTTTACCCGTGACTAGTTAGTGTGATTAGGCCTAATCAATATTTCAAACGTTTTTAAAAAGTGTTTTAAGTGTGTTTCGTGATGTGTGTTTTTTGTGACTTTTATTTTGTGTAACTTATAACATATTTGACGACCACATAATGATGGGATTTGTGTAATTTCTGTAATCTGAAGATGGGTACGTAGGTTACCCGAAACCGCGCTAATCACCAAATGATTTCTGGATTGGAATAAGACAAAAAGCAGGTATTGTGCCTAGTTTTATAATAGATAAAATTATCCAATCCTTGGGCTAACATGTTGAAATTTTATCAATTAACAATCCAATTTTGAGGAAATAATAATTTTTAGTTTTGGTCATATGGCAGCTACCTTCAAATTTTAATTATTAAGCACTAATGAAGAACACCCTCTTCATCATATAGCGAAAATATCCCCACAGCAAATTTTATAAGTTTTAAAGCACCGAGCAGAGACAGGCTTCGTTAATAAACAAAACAAAAACACTTTTTTTAATTTGGAGAGACCCCAAAATAGTTATTTACACGAAAAACATTAATTTGACCCATAAAATATCGTTCTATATACGCGAGAGAGTAAAAACTCGAGTTAATGTGTATACGTAGTGTTGAAAACAACACATAGAGGATAGTAGGCTATACATAAATATAATGTTACACATAGAATTTACATTGAAAGATATATTAATGACAGAAGTATATTCCAAGTTTCAAAATGTACAAACGTTATTCTGAATGTGCACTATCAGGTCGATTAAGTCAAAACTTAAACCTCGTAAAAATGTAAAGTTTTGTAATCCCCTACAGTCACGTTATCATCTAAGAGTAGTTGAAAACTTAGACATCCTTGCTCCCTTCTCTGCCATTAAGTAACTTTATACAACTTGACTAGAATTACAAGTATAAATTACAAACTACAAGTTGCTAAGTTGAACTTAGCACGTGGAAACAACGTGAGAAGTTCGTTCGTAAAGTGCACCGACTTCTGGAAAAGGACAAAAAATTAGATTTTTTTTTGAAATTAACTACCTATAATGTAAGTTTAACGTAGATAATTTTTATAAACCTACACTAATAATATAAAAAAGGTTTGTTCGTAAATTGCACAGACTTCTGACAACGAAGCAAAAGTAAGCATTTATGATTGAGTATACGTAGGCTTAACCTAGGTAATTCCTAAATCTATACTAATATTAGTACAAAAAAAGATCGTTTTAAACTACATAGATGTCTCTGTCAAAAAAACAAATGAGTGTTTTTGATTGACCAACCTATATAATTTTGTAAATAAATATGCACTAAAATTATAAAGAGAAAACTTCCATGTACACAGAAGAAACAAGTTGTTATAACTGAATACTAAGGGTATTTTTATAAAAGATATTTATATTGATAATATATATTGATGATAACACTTAATTGATTGGTTATGATATAGCCAACCTTCAAAATTTCACAAACCGCACAAACTTCTGCCAAAGAAACAAATTAGTGGTTATTAACAATTGTGACTAGGTCTAGCCTAGATAATTCGTAAATGTACACTAAACTTATATAGATAAAAAGTCCGTGCGTAAACTACACAGACTTCTGACAGATTATGAACAAATTATAACACAAGCAGTTGTGATTTGATTGACTAGGATTGAACTTAGATAATTTCAAAAACTGCACAGACTTCTGACAAAGAATAAAAAATAACCCGTTTACATTTAATATGTAGAGAAAATGATTGTATGTTTGTAAAAAGTACTTTCGGAAAGTGCTAAACCGATTTTGAACATTTTTCGGCCTGATTGCAAAAGAACCTCATTCTTAAATTCCGAATTGGTTTTTGCATTTGGCCGTACTGCGTTACAAAGAAATGTCAAATAGTCAAGAGTTGAAACAGAACCTCGCTTCTCTGGGTCGATAATTTTAAATTATTATTTTGTATAAGTAATGAACGAAGAATAAAAACAAGCAAAATTTTATTGTAGTAGTTCAAGAGTTTCCATAGCAAGAGAAAGATAAGGAGGCGTGTACGAGAGAGAGTGAGTGAGAGAGAGAATAGTCAGGTGTCAGACAGTAAATATTTGTTGATGACCTGGAAGACCCTGAAACTGCTTTTTTTCTGTGAAAATACTGAACTCATTTTTTATCTTGTGGATGACATACCGCTCTGAATACTTTACAAATTAAAACAGTGGCTTCTATATTTCATTTACAGGAAATAAACTAGCTCTGTTGTCTGCACTATGAGACTCAAATCCATAAATAGTGCACCGATCCAACATTTGTAGCAATCTGACAAAATTATAATATATGTATATTTTCGTTAAATTATACAACAAAAAAAAACAACATACAAGTATATGTAAGTTACTTCGTTCGTACAAGTGTAGTATTCAATTAGGGTTTTACAATATTTCAAACAGTTATTTTTACCAATACAATCTTTGGAACAGTTTAAAATTGGTGATATTTTAAAATGTTTTGTTACTTGCAACGATGTAAATGTATAAATCCAGATTTTTATTCTGTTTTTAATAGTATCAACATTTATTCTCTACGAAGTTATATTCCCTAAATTTAAACTTCAAATTTATGTGTTACAGGGATTAAATAAGTCATGGTTAGCACACAGAGTTTCCTTTCTTATAATTCAAGCTATTGAACCAGAATTCGCTGCTAATAGACGTTCCCTATTTCGCACACCTTAACAATTGAACCCGAAAACTGACACACAAACTAAGAGCACTAGCCACTAGACTAAATAAACTTGTTGATGATATTTCATTGGGCTAATTTGTGCTAAACGCATATTTCTGTTACCGAAACTATTTCACTTAACTGTCAATTTTAGTTCCCTACTTCTCTCACAAGGGTCAATATTGTAATATTTTTGAGCGTCTATGGAAATTGATTCCAGATCCTCCTGCACATAAAGTGTGGGCACTTGACTTAAGACAAATTGCGGCTCAAAAAGATACCCACAAGCAGTGAAGTCTGCAAGATTTGTGTAGTTTCCATCGCCTTAACTCTAGTTTTCACAACCAAGCCTAGCACCCAACTCGACGATACTAGGTCAACACTATAACTTGTAAGCATCATGGGAATTGAACCTGGAAGCCTTATGCACACAAAGACAGAGATTCAAGTTGACGGTATGAGATAATGAAATGTCCTCTTGCGGGTGACGTAAATTTATTTTCCTTATGTTTTTGATAAGTTTTTATTTTAGCTGGCAAAAATCACACCCTTTCTAAAAACATATGACTCCTACATCGCTGCAAGCACAGATTTTAGGTAAATTCAAGAACGAAAAGTCGAATGTAGAAAGGCTGATGTTTTTGACTCCTCCACACCTCAAAGACTGGAGTGGGGATTACTGTCAACGTTATCGGAACAGCTGTACTATAATCGGTTTTGGTATTCTAGATAAATACGAAAAAAACCTTAATATTTCGCTTTCTCTCCACGTCAACAATAAACGGCTTTTTTTAATTGTTTTGTATCAACGTTACTATCAACACTTCAAATAAAATAATGACCGATTTGAACTTTCCTCTATCAACCCAAAATGGAATTTGTATTGAAATACTTAGCCTGTCAATAACAGCAATTTGCCTATCAATATATATGACATTCTTTAAATCTCTTAATTATCATTCTGATTTAATGTCTATTAGTTTATTATAATGATCTGACAGTTAAGGGGCGAGGCGTTTTGGAGGTGTCCAAATTTGGGCAAGTTGTCCATTCTCTACAATAGGCGTGGTCTCGATAATACCCGGCCCCTCTCTCTCTCTTGCACGTTATCTATACAAGTTATTGTTTAATGAGCTACGATTTTATCACTCGACTGTCTAGACTATTACGCTGCCTAGCGGCTTAAATCGTAATCGCATTGCGCTTGCGCACTGACTATAACTTCCTGTAAGGTAACAGGGTTTCGTATCTTTTTAGGAAGGTCAACGATACATTAAATACCTTGGCCTAGTTTTGTATTACGAGATAGTTTGTCTAGACGATAGGACGTTTATGGCTTTTTGAAATATGGAAATTTATGTGAAAGTTTAGATATGTAAAGTTATCAAGTCTACAATCTTGAAACGTTTGGTACAATTTTTGGCGAGATTTTGTATTTCTTCTATTGGGAGATATCATTGAGGTAAAAATTGTTTTTGGATAGTCCCCTCGCCTCTCACCAACGGGGTGCTTGTTTTAGGTGAGTACCCTCGTCTCTCACCAACGGGGTGCTTGTTTTAGGTGAGTACCCTCGCCTCTCACCAACGCGGTACTTGTTTTAGGTGAGGACCCTCCCCTCTCACCAACGCGGTACTTGTTTTAGGTGAGGACCCTCACCTCTCACCAACAGGGTGCTTGTTTTAGGTGAGTACCCTCGCCTCTCACCAACGCGGTGCTTGTTTTAGGTGAGTACCCTCGCCTTTCACCAACGCGGTACTTGTTTTAGGTGAGGACCCTCACCTCTCACCAACAGGGTGCTTGTTTTAGGTGAGGACCCTCGCCTCTCACCAACAGGGTGCTTGTTTTAGGTGAGTACCCTCGTCTCTCACCAACGGGGTGCTTGTTTTAGGTGAGTACTCTCGCCTCTCACCAACGGGGTGCTTGTTTTAGGTGAGTACTCTCGCCTCTCACCAACGGGGTGCTTGTTTTATGTCAGTACCCACGTCCCTCACCAACGGAGTGCTAGATTGATTAAATGTTCAAATTGCTTTTCGACACACTGTCTCATAATTTCTTTACAAAATTGAAATCTTTGATCAAAGTCATCACCAAGAAGCTGTTGCTTCAATTTCATCTTGTATGTATGGAATTTAATTTCAATCCAAATGTTATGTATAGATGATTTGGTTACCCCAGCTGTTTGTGTCATCTTTCAGACAGATGTGTGAGGATTTTCAGTAAACATCCAGACTTATTCGTTGCGGTTTTTGGTCCTTCAGATTTAGGTCGATATTTTTGACCGTCTGTTGATACCGTATCACTGTTTTAGAAACCGTTGATTTGGGGATCGGTGCACGATCTGTTCGAGTGTCGTTGAATAAACGAATAACTTCTTCCTATGATCTTGTTTTATCGCCACACCTTGGCGAATGAGAATATCTATTGTTTTTTTTTCGGTCAAAAACGTGCCAACTAACACAGTTATTCTGCGGAATGTTTAATCTTAATCGTCTATTCAGCTTGAAGTCTTCAAACACAGTGAATAATATTTACAAAACTAATAAAATGAAAATAAAGTATGGTCATTACAGCAGTGCAATAAAAAGTGGGTGTTTCCATTTAAGTTTTTTTAAACTAACCCCCACAACCGGGGGCTAGATGGCTTTAAATTTAGCACCGTTGCATGTCCCTTGTAGTATTAATGAATACGTATTTTTTATTTTCCATTTTTCCGTTTATTTCTCGAAAAGATCGATAAATCTTTTATTTTTTGCGATTACAGCGCTACCTGTCAAGAATCGAAAAAAGTTTCAGTCAAAACCTACGTATTTTGCGGCGTAGAATCAGAATCTGCAATAAAAACTGGAGGTTTCCATTTAAGGTTTTAAAGTTGCACCCCCCCGCCCCACCTCCAAGAGTGTCATTGAATAGATTATTTTTTAAATATTGAACACGTATTTTTTTATTTTTTCAACAGAAATACATTTCTCGAGACATTTCACCGTTTCCACACTTTTTGGACATCCTATATATAAACAACGTGTCTGTACTCTCTATAACTTTATTTGGTAGACTAAAAAATCATTGAGTAAAAGCTAATTTTATTTGACCTTTGATATTTCCTAAGGTCATTGGCCCTAATTGGTCACTTCGCACAATTCATCCAAAGAGCCCTTGGTCGTAATATTGGCACGGATTACAGGGAAATGGTTGTGTAGAATGCACACAACACCCTCATGTAACTTTAGACTGAAAAATGTAATCAGCTGACACGTTGTGTAAACGTCTAGCCGTCAAGGTCATCAGCGGCAGACTGTTCTAAACAATTACCAGCCTATCGTGTAGGCCTTCTTTGATTAATACAATGTAATTACAGTTAATGTTGTAAGAAACCACTTCAGTTATCTATGACCAATGAACACGTGAGGAGGGAAAATTTTATTTTATCTAATAATTAAGTTGTCATCAATAAGTAGGGATTGAATTAGTTACAGTTTTATTGTCTTAGTTTGTATTGATGCAAACATAATGCAGACTTTTGCCCTAAATCCAATTCTAGAGGGGTAAACATTCGGTTTTTTGAGTTTTTATAAAAAATATTCAAGTTCAACTATTTTTAGAACTGTAACTTATATTTCAAAATGTTAAGAGCAGAAATATTAGTTTGGAAAAAAATAAGAGAAATAGGCTATAACAGACAAAAATTTTCTTCCACTGTAAAAAATGAACAATAAAGTTCAAGAATAATTGGCAAAAAATAAAGATTGAACCTTGGCAGCCTGAACTGAAAACAAAATACAAATATAAAATCCGAACGTTTGCCGACCTTGTCATGCTGGATAAAATAAATTATTATACGCTTATCGTATAGTTTCCTTATAGTAGCAGCCATTTGAAATTTTCATCAAACAATTATACTCAACGAATAGTAAACCCGTTGATACTTGCTAAATTTTACAGAAGTTTATAAAATTTCAACTACTTGAATTATTATTGTGATATTGCGGTACAACTGTCACTTGGATACATTTTACGGCAAAATATTTTATGATATAGCCTACACGTGACTTAAATATATTTGGAAGTTCTATCAGCAGACGAGTTCAAATTTTCTAAAGATTAAACGAAGGAAATAAGCCTACAACACCGAAATGTAGTTGGCTAAAATATTTTTAAGAAAAATTACAAGTTTGAGGTTGTAAACAAATTTATTTATTTGGATGCAAACATAGCTATGAGATCCAAGGATGCTGAAAATGGTAGCCTACTTTCTTTTCTTTGTAAGCATGGACTGCAGAACGGTCCCGAAGCTGCAGAAACTTTGGTCTGGTGCAAGAGAAGAAGAACCCTGTTTGAGAGAGTTTGACGAATTCAGATTCATATAAATAGTACGATTATATGCAGAACATAGTCTTATGGTCAGTATGAAGCTGAGATAAACATTGAATACCAGATACACGGGTCCCAAAGAAAATATTAACTGAACATTCAGGTGGTAAATGATCAGTTTGCATTACTTCATATTAGGAACGAAAAGGAAGATCGGAAATTCGGTCGAGGCAGAAAATAGAATAGTCCAAGGATCTTTTAAAAGAAGAAGAACGTTATATATTTTTCTAAATTTTAGGTTATGTTTTAAGCAATTTTGTTTTTTAGTAGTTTGAATAGCTTTTATTTTCGATGTGGACATTTAGCTGTCTTTTATTGTTGACAATTTTAAACGAGACTGAATTTAAAATGATTTCAATTGTAGGTAAATATTTCTATAAAAATGTGTTAACTTATTTTTGTTGTACACAAGCTTTTTCAAATGATTTACTCTTGAAGTGTTGTTCTCTTTAAAACTTCAGCGATTCTTCAGAAGTCTTTTGTAGCATCCATTTCTTGTTTTTTTTCCCATTTAATTATCTATTAATCTATTTCTTTGTTTTAACAAAAAACTTTTCTAAACGTAACGTTTTGTTTCTCGTGATTTAACAAAAGAAGTTTTAATTGTTGAACGTTATAGACGTTTCAACGCTGCATTAAATCTTCTTCTTTCTGTTCTTATCCATATAAAAGTATTCCAACTTTTCCAAGTTTCTTCTTAACTGCATTTATTAAAGTTTATTGTTATTCTTTACGTTTTTAAAGTAATAATTAATTATCGTAAAAAAAGGTCTATTTTTTTCCATCTTAATATATTTTATAGGAACTGTTTTTACATAATTTGAAACCGGCAATAAATATATCATTCAATAACTTCACTAATTTTCTTATACAATATAAATAAAACATTATAAATAATTAATTGATTAAAATCTGCACTATTTCAAATAAAGTACCTCAGTATAGTAAGATCAAAACAGGATATCCTGGAAGAAGAAAAACAATGGGAACAATTTTTGAAATAATAATGATGCTTCAGACTGCAAATAAAATTGAATCTAGGCAATTTTTTTAAAAGATGGGAATCGGACAACAAGGCAAAATATAATTACTGTACCACAATAATTATGTAAATACATTAACAGTGTAATAAGTAAAATTATTATTTAATTAGCGGACCTAACTGTATATTCCCACTATCATTTAGGCACATTTCATCCCCATCAATCTAGTAGTCCAAACATCAACCTGCTTCTGATAAACAGTCAAACACCTTTCCTATAATAAGGACAAGACCTTTTAAAAACTTCAGTGTATAGCTTTGGAATTGTATGTTTATTATAGATTGTTAGTTTATAAATGTAGTCAGTCTGTACGCTCGTTGTATTGCCGGACTTTACATAAAATATTCTCAAGACCTTGTATATAAAAAGGCACTTTAAAGGCAATAAAATTAATCGTTTAAAAAAGGAAAAGAGATTGTTTCTTACATTCCTTGATAACGCACGAATGATTAAAAAAAACTTAGTAGTTAAACGAGATTTTACTTTACTTTGTTATGTGTCACAATCCTGTATTTAGTCTTATATTAACTAGGGCTCAACCCATATTTTTCAAAATTGTTAATGAGGGTACATATCGCAACACAATTTCCTTGATGTTTAATAATATAGGCTAAATCTGAATTGATTTTTTTTATATGGAGCTTACAACTATTATTTTATTCTTCTTCTTGGTAAAGTTGGACGGCCAATTTTAAGCTCAAATTAAGAGTTTCAAGTTCATTGGTTTCAAAATTGAAGTACTCATTTTAATCGTATAAAATACTAATCAAAAGTATAGCAACTTACGGTCCATAGTATAAGCTACAAATTTGGAAATTGCTTTACAATGTAGAACGTACTTTGAGTTTTAACGAAAAAAAATTTGAATAAAATTTAAGCTTCAATAGAAACTATTTAATTTAAAAAAAGAAACAAAAAACTAAGGCTCGCTAACTATATTTAGTGGGCCCACATAGAATTCAAAATTTGAACTAATTACATACTATCAAATAATAGTTTAAAAAATACAATTTAAAAGAACACTGAAATTTGTACATTTAGCTAATTTCTACAAGCCTCAAACTTGTTCGAAAATTCGTTTTTTAGGTTATGTTTTAATAACACAAATTTTGAATAGTTGTTAATCTTTATTAGAAGGATCTTTTCTTAAAGTTTCATTAAAGGCCATAACAGTATGTATATTATAACTAATTGTTTAACTTTGAGTTTATTTAGCCTAACACTTCATAGGCCAATTTAGCTTTGAACTTGTCTCATTTTCGTTGTAATTTAATAAAGAACTAATTTTTACAAATACCATTTCGTAACTTAAATTTTGTTAATATTTATCGTACGCTTACTAATATTGAAGTAAGGTGATTTTTTATTTGATTTTAACTTGTCATTAGAAACTGATTTAAGCTGTAAAATTGACCTTCCAAACTACAAGTGTTTAATGTCTTATTTTATTCAACTATAACAATCTTTGTAAAAAAAAAAAAAAAAATTATTCCTTGAGTGAAATCGACCCCTTTCCAAGTTTTCTGCTACACTGCCTAGCGTCATTGTCACCGGTAAGAAGTGAACCAAGCAAGGTCTACGGGTTTCTTTCACTCTTTCTTCCGTGTTGCATTCGTGCGAAGGTCGGATCCGATTTATTCGTCTATTTATAGAAAAGCTCTAGTTGGAATTTCAGAGTTAGTTCTACTCTCAGGCATACATACGGTGGGGCAATTTGCTATGACATTGGTATTGGACGCTTGGAAACTAGCTGGTGATCAGTTGTTTTCTTGCTTCCGCTAATCTGTCATTTTGACTTAAACAAACTCCAATTGTTTTATTGGGAAATTTTTAATATAGAAATTGTAGCTCTTTAGGTCAGCCGCTTGGAAGTACTGATAGCGGTACCATGAATTGGGCACCGATCCTGTTCACATGGTATAATTTATTTGAATAAAAAATGAAACGGAAATATAAAGTATTTTTTAATTTCTTGTTATGTTATTTATCTACAAATATATATAATTTCACATATAAATAAATTTTTCTCTAAAAAAGAGAATGAAGTTTATGACTGTATAGAACTGTATAGAATTAAACAACTACAATTATTACTAAAACTACAGCTTTTGTTTTTAACTATGCAATCGTTTGTTTAGAGTAACGATCATATACAACGCTCTAGAGGTCACTAAACAACTGTCTAATTTTAGTGTGAAACAGCTTTTTACTTCTAGGTCCTTTATGAACCTGTAGTAACAAATATTTAGCACAATTTGAGATTTCAATACTAAAGTTGAGATCTTCAATGAAACCGATCTACAGGTATATATAATAATAATAAACCACCAAAGACATCCCTATCATATAAATTATAAATGGTAACTTAAACTTGCATTGCCGAGTTTTCTCTCTTTTTTTCCACCAATTTTTTTTTTAGTAAAAAAAAAAAAAGAAAAGAAAAAGATTTTGACATTTCACACGGTTCTAATATTGTGTATTAATAAAAAGGTTCTTAATTTATGTATGGATCTATTTGTGTCGTAGAATATATCAAATACATATTTTGCTGAATTTTTCAGACCTACTACTCGGTAAAAAAAAAAAAAAAAAAAAAAAAAAAAAGAAAAGAAAAAGATTTTGACATTTCACACGGTTCTAATATTGTGTATTAATAAAAAGGTTCTTAATTTATGTATGGATCTATTTGTGTCGTAGAATATATCAACAAGGGAGTAATCCATATTTTGCTGAATTTTTCAGACCTACTACTCGGTAAAAAAAAAAAAAAAAAAAAAAAATGGACTTTCTTAGTTTATGTGAAATTACTATTTTTATTGAATGTTTAAAAGAAAAAAAAGTTGTTTCTATTGAAATTATCAAAAATCTCCAGTAAACCGGATATTAAACTATCTTGACAAAAACTTTACAAATCTCGTTTTTATATACAATTATTAACAATAATAAACTTCTTTGAATTATTGCATGGATGTAAACTTTGGGTAAAATTAAATACATACAAAAATTATTTCAGTTCGGTATCTTTTATAGTTTCTATCAATACGATTGTTAACTAAAAACCCCGTTATTAAGTATGGGTCCTAGTATAAGCATCTTGATTAGTTTTTGTTTTTTTTTTTAACTCGATAATTGAATGTAAAAATAAATATTTTAAATTTATTTTTCAAATGGTGGTGATTTTATATATATATATATATATATATATATATATATATATATTATTTTTTGTTTTCTTACATACAATAATACAATAGGAATATTGATTAACACATTTGTATTTTATATTTAAATCATTATTCCCATTCAAAACTAGGAATTTAAAACATTTTCTCTGTGAACAATAGGTACGAAGTTAACAATAACAAACCATACAAAATATAAAAAAACTTTTGTTGTAAATTTCGGCTGTTGCCTTTGTCAACACAAAGAGTACGCGCTACAGATATAAAAACGTTGCTTTTTGTTGACAAAGGCAGGTCCCGAAATATACAACTAAAGTTTATTTATATTTATTCTATGTTTATATTTGGATGAAGTCATTTATATTGAAGGCGTTTGGCAAATTCATTTTTTAGGAATTATATAATGAGTAACGCTAGTAGGAAAAAAATATTGTATTACAAAAATTAAATAATATTTTTTTAAACTTCAAATTTAATTATTTCTTTCCTCTTTTTACTTAGCCTAATATTTTATGAACTTCTTCTTCCTCCTTCTTTTCTAAAATTATCTTGTTAAGGACTACTTGTGAAGGAAGCTCCCTGGATTTCTTCCTGAGAAGGACAGAGTTATATTACACAAAACTCAATTACTTAACATTGTATCAGTTTATATATTTTAAATATCCTTACAGGTTCACCAAAGCTAAGAGTCTGCTCAAATTTTAAGCCATTTACAGAGGTAATTATTGTGAACATATTTTTTTATAATTGATTTGTTCTGTACAGTGTGGAGCGTCGCTGTGCTGGCGGTGCTACTGATCACTACACTGGGCCTCATAACGTGTGTAGTGAGCCATTACAAGGGCTCTGTGCGGCCCTGCCACCCTCCAGCCACGCCCACAACTGTCCCCGTAAGTATATTATTGTATGAACTAATTGTTGCTTTTGTCTTTCTAACTTTGGTGTGAAACAGATAAATGATTAGTTGAGGACAACTGTATTTACATGGGACTATTTGATTGAGCTGCTGCTATAGTATTTACACAATCATATTTTAATCCTAATTTTGTCTCCAAGTCGAACGTCCCTCGACATACGTCAGCTAATGTTGGTCATCACATACTACTGGAAGTTTCAGAGATGTTGCAATTGCTACTTTCGTTTTTTGTTAATTGTCTTTTTTTATATTTGTAGTCTTATTTTATTTAAATCCGGCGTAAAACCGTTTTAATCTGTGGGATGGTCGACCAAAGCACTGGCAGTGTTGAAAGTTGATGGTTAATTTAGTTACTGACCGTGTTGACGATGATCGGTTAAGTCACGGGCCGTGGTAAAGAGACGATGGTTGGCTCAGTTACGAGTGATTTTGACGGGTTGATCGTCGGTTTAGTCACGGATCGTGTTGACGATGTTCGGTTAAGTCACGGGCCGTGGTAACGAGACGATGGTTGGCTCAGTTACGAGTGATTTTTAAGAGTTGATCGTCGATTTAGTCACGGACCGTGTTAACGATGATCAGTTAAGTCACGGGCCGTCGTAACGAGACGATGGTTGGCTCAGTTACGAGTGATTTTGACGAGTTGATCGTCGGTTTAGTCACGGACCGTGTTAACGATGATCAGTTAAGTCACGGGCCGTGGTAACGAGACGATGGTTGGCTCAGTTACGAATGATTTTGACGAGTTGATCGTCGGTTTAGTCACGGACCGTGTTAACGATGATCAGTTAAGTCACGGGCCGTGGTAACGAGACGATGGTTGGCTCAGTTACGAATGATTTTGACGAGTTGATCGTCGGTTTAGTCACGGACCGTGTTGACGATGATCGGTTAAGTCACGAGCCGTGGTAAAGAGACGATGGTTGGCTCAGTTAAGATTGATTTTGACGGGTTGATCGTCGATTTAGTCACGGACCGTGTTAACGATGATCAGTTAAGTCACGAGCCGTGGTAACGAGACGATGGTTGGCTCAGTTACGAGTGATTTTGACGAGTTGATCGTCGGTTTAGTCACGGACCGTGTTAACGATGATCAATTAAGTCACGGGCCGTGGTAACGAGACGATGGTTGGCTCAGTTACGAATGATTTTGACGAGTTGATCGTCGGTTTAGTCACGGACCGTGTTGACGATGATCGGTTAAGTCACGGGCCGTGGTAACGAGACGATGGTTGGCTCAGTTACGAATGATTTTGACGAGTTGATCGTCGGTTTAGTCACGGACCGTGTTGACGATGATCGGTTAAGTCACGAGCCGTGGTAAAGAGACGATGGTTGGCTCAGTTAAGATTGATTTTGACGGGTTGATCGTCGATTTAGTCACGGACCGTGTTAACGATGATCAGTTAAGTCACGAGCCGTGGTAACGAGACGATGGTTGGCTCAGTTACGAGTGATTTTGACGGGTTGATCGTCGGTTTAGTCACGGACCGTGTTAACGATGATCAGTTAAGTCACGGGCCGTGGTAACGAGACGATGGTTGGCTCAGTTACGAATGATTTTGACGAGTTGATCGTCGGTTTAGTCACGGACCGTGTTAACGATGATCAGTTAAGTCACGGGCCGTGGTAACGAGACGATGGTTGGCTCAGTTACGAATGATTTTGACGAGTTGATCGTCGGTTTAGTCACGGACCGTGTTAACGATGATCAGTTAAGTCACGGGCCGTGGTAACGAGACGATGGTTGGCTCAGTTACGAATGATTTTGACGGGTTGATCGTCGGTTTAGTCACGGACCGTGTTAACGATGATCAGTTAAGTCACGGGCCGTGGTAACGAGACGATGGTTGGCTCAGTTACGAATGATTTTGACGAGTTGATCGTCGGTTTAGTCACGGACCGTGTTAACGATGATCAGTTAAGTCACGGGCCGTGGTAACGAGACGATGGTTGGCTCAGTTACGAATGATTTTGACGAGTTGATCGTCGGTTTAGTCACGGACCGTGTTAACGATGATCAGTTAAGTCACGGGCCGTGGTAACGAGACGATGGTTGGCTCAGTTACGAGTGATTTTGACGAGTTGATCGTCGGTTTAGTCACGGACCGTGTTAACGATGATCGGTTAAGTCACGGGCCGTGGTAACGAGACGATGGTTGGCTCAGTTACGAATGATTTTGACGAGTTGATCGTCGGTTTAGTCACGGACCGTGTTGACGATGATCGGTTAAGTCACGAGCCGTGGTAAAGAGACGATGGTTGGCTCAGTTAAGATTGATTTTGACGGGTTGATCGTCGATTTAGTCACGGACCGTGTTAACGATGATCAGTTAAGTCACGAGCCGTGGTAACGAGACGATGGTTGGCTCAGTCACGAGTGATTTTGACGAGTTGATTGTCGGTTTACTCACGGACCGTGTTGACGATGATATGTTAAGTCACGGGCCGTGGTAACGAGCCGATGGTTAGCTCAGTCACGGGTGATTTTGACGAGTTGAACGTCGGTTTAGTCACGGACCGTGTTGACGATGATCGGTTAAGTCAGGGGCCGTAGTAACGAGCCGATGGTTGGTTCAGTCACTGGTGATTTTGACGGGTTGATCGTCGGTTTAGTCACGGCTCGTGTTGACGAGTCGATGGTAGATTTAGTCACGGGTCTTGTTGACAAATCAATGGTCAGTACAGGCTATTTATTTACTTAACCGTTTACCAATAAAAAAGTCAAACATACAAGATAAAGGCTGGAGGACGAATATTACTTCCTGCAATATTTTTAAATAATTCTCTATCCATGTTATTATACTAATGTTTGGTTTAGTTACGTTGTATATTAAGTTTATAGTTCCAGCCTTGTGTTCAACTCGTTCAATGCCTTCTTTTCTTTCTTACAAACCATAAATATGCACAGAATTTTACTTTTTTGTTAAATTTACTTTGGCAATCCCGAGGTAGTGTAGCTGGATCTACACCTTCTTTGTGTATCCTTTCTTTCATCATTCCTATCAGGAGTGTCGTGATCAACTGTCTTGAGATGCTGACACTATCAGGGTGTTCTAGGACTAAGGATCTCTATTTTATGATCTGAGGCGGTGATAACTGAGATGGTGTTACATCTTTAAACCTCAATATCCTCAATGTAACTGTTATCTAAAAAATAATTTAATTCATATCCTTGTATCCCTATGGAACTCCAAACAGTTTTAATTAATATTTTATAAAACAGTTTGAATTACATTTTAGATTCAAAATCGTACAACTGCTTGTTATAGATCGTTCCCACCTTTATATACTTGGAATCATGCACTGTACTTGAGGACTCACGTCCATATCTTGGAATTATACGGTAATGTTTTGAGTGGCTGCCATTTTGAAACGAAAAATTAAATTTAAAAAACCTTGTACTTCGTTGTTCGCCCTAGTTACAAAGATCATTATTCTAAATTTCATCACGATCGGTAAACCCGTTTGGCTGTACCTACAACAAACTGACAGACGAAATGCAAAATGGTGGAATTAAAACCTGGCCTTGCTTCGCTCGGTCAGTACTATTGTACATCAGTATTTCTAACAAACTCTTCGCTCCAATGTACACAGCATTACATGGGTCTTGTTCATTTGATTTATTTCCTCTTAAATTCGACGGGACATGCGCAAAAACTATAAAGCTAAAGCACTTGTGTCGTTAAATGAGAAACACCCCGTAACATAACCTAAACGCACACATACTTTGGTCGTGTTCACGTAGATTTATTCCGTCTTATTGTTGAAGAGTCGACTTTCTTAGACTTTTATGATCTTTCCTGTAGACAACACGACGGAGCAATTTTTATTTTATTCGTGGGCGTCGATAAATTTACGGGTTTAAAGAAGAGTCCTTGTTCTGAAGAGAAAGTCTGATGCTAAGGTTCCTCGATCGTTTTGTATATATACAATGTGAAGTTCAATCCCTACTAATTTTGTTAATATGTGGAATTCAAAATATGAAGTTTTGAATTGTGTATATATCCTACTTTGAATTTTATAACGGTTTTTAACCCCTCCTGGTGGCCATTTTGTCTGAGAGGTCAATACAGATATGTTGAATGGCAATGGGAGGAGGTCGTGAGATACATAATTTTAAAAGTGCTTTAAGTTCGAAAATAAACGGTAAAGCATTGCACAAACTTTCTCACTCAACCAAGACCAAATGAAATCAAACCAATGAACGCAGTCTTAAAAAAAAAAAAAATATATATATTAAACAAGTTATATATTATCTTAAAATAGGGCCTAAACTTGTGTCATAAACGCGTTTATTGGGCGAATCGTTATTTGATTTAAAACCGAGCTTTTAATGAGGGAGATCAAGATTCATTTTTCTATTTTATAAGCGTTTTTTTTTTTTTTTTTTTTTTTTACTTGCAATTTTGCATTTGAGTTTTGGGCCATTAATCTTCTTATTTTATTAAATTATTTTTGATTTGTTGCTTTGTGTGTATGTTTTGAGAGGGAGGTGTGTCCATGAAGGTTGAAACCAATTTTGAGAAAATCATAATTATGCGTATCTTGTGGTAATTACCCCCAAATTTTGAGTTGTCAAACGAGTAAAGTCAGGAATTACGGCCAGAATGTCCCTATACGCTTAATTTCATTCAAACAAGACAGATTTTAATGGTGTGGGCATATTTTTCTCGATAACTCAAAATTTGGGGTTCGCTGTAATAAGAGAAAATCTAACAAAAAATCGTCTCCAACAACTTTCATAAAATTTTCTTCACGTTTAGGCTCTAAGGGTACAACAAAAATGTATCGGTCGCTTATTATCCAAAATGTTAATTTGTGCGTTATCGATAAAAACCACAAAATCTGTAATAGAGATGCTTAATTTTAATTTTTTTTTTCAAAAATGGCTGAACCGATATCGTTTAAATTTCAGTGAAACGTGTACCCAGAATTTGTGTGCAAAATTGCAAGGAAACTTATATTATCCGTTCTGGAATGATTGACAAAAAAGCAAGATTTTAATCAAGTAGGGTTTACTCTAAGACGGGTTAATAGGACAGGCGAAGATAGTTTAGGCCCATTTAGATAAATACAAGTTTTCAAAGACGTTTCTATAATTTAATTTCACTTTTTGATTGACAACTACTAACTTAACATTGTCGCTGAAAAATAGTTTCAGGGTGTGTGAAAGAGAAAATTTGTACAATACTTTACAAATAGTAGGCTATAGGAAGAAGTTATTTTAGTAAGTTATGTTAATACAGTCATAAAGCGTCACTAAAACGTAAATTTGGTGTTTGTTGTTTCTCTTAAAGTTACAAATTAAATTGTGACTGGATAGGTATTATTCATTTTACTCGAACCTTGACAGAAATAGCATACTTGAACTAGGCTGTGTAATGCCATTAATACAACAATATTGATCACAAAATTAATCCCAAGTGGCGTAGAGATTAACACTACTTATTTACGTAGTGCACTATAACATACACTTTTATATTAGCCGTTGTTTGAAATGGTTTCATACCAGTGGCGATTTATGAATTTAAAAACCGAGTAAAATCTAGACCACTACTGAAAGGAAAATAAATTACGTAAAAACATTACAACGCACCCTTACATTAAACCAAATAAACCATCAACCACATCTATTCGTCTCAAAAAATGTCAATTTGTTAGTTGTAGGTCAAAAATTGAAAATAAGCCACGAAGGCCGTCTTATTAATTAGGACTTTAAATATCTTGTAAATAGGTTTTGATTAAATCAAGCTTTTAATGACGGCGTTCAAGGTTTGTGTTTCTTTTTTTGCTAGTTGTTGCTAATCGTAATATTTATTTAGTTGTGTTTTTACACGGGTTTGGGT
Source organism: Aphrophora alni (assembly GCA_963513935.1). NCBI lineage: Eukaryota > Metazoa > Arthropoda > Insecta > Hemiptera > Aphrophoridae > Aphrophora > Aphrophora alni. The sequence goes on along the minus strand of OY740773.1, from coordinate 43,438,186 downwards.
TATTAAATTTCAACAATGAATATAGCCGGTTTTGACGAAATACCACTTTTATGGCAGATTTCTTATTTCTCACTGATGATTTTACGAACCGGAATTTTGGAGAGAACCGATACGTTTTGTTTAGATCCTAAGTGACTACTATTGAACAAAATTTGATCAAAATCGTGTGAGCTGCTAATGTGTATTTTCTTTATAACAAGTGAAATAAATGTCCTGAGAGATGGCCAAAATTTCATTTAAATCGGCCTACACGTTTTGCCATTATATCAGTGTACATTAGAAAAACAGACGCTAGACGGACAGACATAATTCTGAAAAGTACTTTTTAGACGCTGGAGACGTCAAAACGAAATATATCGTTATATCTGCAAAAAAAAATTGAAAGGATCAAATTCTCTTAATATGAAAAAGTATATTGTTAAATTAATTGCAAAGTTTTCTTTTCTTTAGCACGAATAATTAATTAATAGCAACTTATGATGTAGCTGTTACAATGTAAAACAGAACTAAAGCAAGATAACACGAAACTATATTAATCATACAAGTAAGATGAATGTATGTTCCGGGACAAAGACAGGGCGCCGAACTAAATGATTGCGGAATGAATAATTCGTGGGCCGGGAAAACACGGTAAAGGCGGCCCCTTCTGTGATCACCTTTATATTTATTTCCATGGCTATCAGACACAAAATTAGTGACATTTTTCATCGTCTTGTAGCACTGGTTGTTAAAATTATAGCAATAAGAGGGTTGCGTGTTGCGTTGGTATTGGAAGGGGTAGGCTATACGTCACGAAATTGAGATACAGTCTTTTTATTCTATCTAATACTATTAAATTAGCCGAAGGATGTTATTGAAACGAGGTGAAACTAATGTTTTAGGCTACAAGAAAACGAGAAAGAAATTTAGCAAGATCTCGACTTTGGTCAAACTTTTCCCCTCGCCTTGTTAGCAAAAACCTCTAATAGATCTAATACTCTAAAAGAACAAGAGTTGGTCAAGAACATGATAGGAAAGATGAAGAGAGGGATCTAACCCACGAATACATGAGTGTAGATCCAGTGAGTCCCTCGGGATAGCTATACTCGATAGTGAGCCCCTGACGGTTTGAGAAATCGTTTAAAGGTATATTGAATTTAATTTTTGTGGTTGGCCCTAAAAAGGGCCGATTTTAAAAATCCCCACATAGAGCTTTATGGCCCTTCTAAGGGCCAACAAAAAAATTTACTTTCAGTTATTTCATTTACTTCTCTTGACTGTATTAAGCTTCTATTAAAGTATAAGAGAAGCCCATCACGCGTAAATGATTCCGCTTTACTCACTTGATTAACTTGAATATTTTTCCACGTGTAAAAAAATCATTTATCAGAAGATTAAACGAACAATTCTTGTATATTTAATTTTGGAAAACAGTCTTCTGTTTTCGAGTGATCGAAACGTATTTACATAGACCTCGATTTTAGGAAAACTTATTATTTATAGGGTTAAATAAATTATATTGGTTTCTACAAACTAGTTTAATCCTGAAAAAAAGTAGGCGTATATATAAATGTATTCCGGGTGATTCCAAAACTTTAGGAGCTTATTTCTTACATCAAAACCAATGAATAGATATAAACATAACTCCTAATCTGTTTAGTTTTATAACTAACCGCCATTTTGTTTTTTCGGTAAGTGATATCGAGCTGAATATTTACAAGAGAAAATATATTCCTTTTTTAAAACAACATTTTTTCTTTTCTTTTCTGTAGCTTAAAGGTTAACTGTATTATTGAAAACAACTAAATGCGTTAATTCTTGGTAATTGGCTTTACAACACACAGGCTTAGCCTAGAACAAACAAAAATTATTGTTTGAATTCCGCAAATTTTTATCTCTGTAACTTAAAGGACAACTAGGTAGGAACACGCCCAATAATAATATGTCATAAGTATCATTCTATTGTCTTGTAAATATTTTATAAAATTAACTGTTTTTGAAATATGAGACGGTAAAATGTTTATAAATAGCCGCCATTTTGAAATGAAATCAATTCTTTTTTTTCCAGATTGGGTCTTTGTAAGGTTTCAAGCCATTTTTTTTAACACAAATTGGCGGCTGGATAGTAAAACTAAGTATTTTAGAATAGACTTTTTCATTGGTTTTGATGATAGGATAAGATCCTGAAGTTTTGGAACGATTTTTGGAACACCCTGTATGCAAAACTAGTATAATTGAAATAAATATTGAGTTTGACTTGTGAGATAATATTAGATAGAATAAAATTTGAACACAAGATCTCACAAAAATTACGTTTAATTAATCAAACGCGTTTCAACGACAAAGTCGACATCCTCAGTGATACATGAGCTACAATAAGTAAACTATTAAGTAAACGTAATTTTAAAGAGATCTTGTGTTCGAGTTTTATTCTATCTAGTATAAATTTTAAAATGTTTTCTGTCATTTGGTGATTAAAGGTTCCACAACTGTTTCTAATTTTAAGTCAAATCTCAAAAATGGTCTGTTTAAAAAACCCCCAAATGGTCTAACGTTTTATAAAGCATAAATATTAGATTTCTTCTCTCGCCTTTAAGAAATGGACGATCATTTGAAATGTAACGCGACGGTTGCCTTAATGATTATGGGTGGAGTTGGAATAGCATGTCATTATATGTACGACCTTGCTTTTGCCACTCGATCCATGTTACAAGCTGCCTACAATTATTACTCTGTTTCCTAGCAGTGTATATTGTCAAACAAGATTTAACAAATAAATTCGATCAGATTGATTTTCGAAAATATTTTAATGTAGCAATTTGTGAAATTTCGAATTTTAAAAAACATTGCACAAACTTTCTCACCCGCACATCCCTAAAATGAAATAAACAGCAACTATAATTAATTATTCGTCCCTTAAAATATCAGTTCAGTAGTTGTCACTCAAAAAGTGAATATGAACCATAAACACTGTCTTTGAAAACGGCTATTCTTGCTTCATTTTCGCCATATTGTTTGTATTTGAATAAAATTGATCTGTAATGACGGAAGTCGCGGCTCATTTTTGTTTTGCCCGGTAATCCTAAAATATAATATTGTTTTACCTGCTCTTTTATTCCCGGGTTGGAGTCATTTATGTTTATATTTCACTAAAAATTTTTACGAAATCGGTAAAAAATTACGTTTTTTACAACAGTCCTACGGCCAAATGTTTGATACTTTACCGAAAACTCACGAATCTGCTTTTCAGAGAAATGGTGACCAATGTGTTCTTAGAGGCTACACTTGAACAAACCGTTATAACTGATAAAAAATAATATTTGAGTTTTGTGGTTAATAAAAAAAAAAGTCCTGAAATATGGTCAAAATATACCGATACATTACCAAATTTCATTAAAATCTATCCACATGTTGGGACTGTAGAGCACTGAAAAAACCACTTTTAAAACCACATTTTTCGATTCGGGGAACCACAAAACAAATATAATCGCAAAAACTGTACATAGATATTTTGATCCAACTCCAAACAGTCATATAATAATAAAAATAACTGGATATACGATTAACTTTCCCCATTTGTATTTTATTAATGTACATCGGTAAAAAGCATTTTAAACCAACTACTAAACGACTTAAGGATGTGTGACTGGGATAACAAAGTATTGAGTATGCGCGTTCTTTTCACTAAGAAATATATTGAGAAAAGACGAGGGTGGAAAACTACTTCCTCAATATCTAAATTGTCACTCTATAATCAATAGTCGAGGACGTCTTTCGACGTCCTACTCGAAAACACGAGGTGGTCTTATTAAACCATAGTCTTGGTATAATTTTTTCCTTTGTTTAAAGGTGAAAACTACTCCTGTTATCATCGCCTTATAAAGCTTGGGAAAAGAATATAAAATCCTCTAGTCATTAGAATATAATAGCATCAGGGTCGGAAAAGAACAAGAGTTAGTCAAGAGAAACTTGATAGGGAATATGAAAGATTGAGATTTAACCCAATACTACATAATAGAAGGTGTAGATCCACCTAGATTCCCTAAGGATTCTTGGTATAAAATCAATATCAAAATGTTACACCCGTGATTCATTTCTATAAATTGAGAAGTAAATGTTAGAAAATTGGTCAAAATAAATTGTTTTTGATTTTAAGGCTATGGATTTGTTTAGTATTAGCCTAAACGTTTTCTCAGTTAAAACCTGGTTTCATACAGTTAAACCAATTTTCTTACTTTTTAAATCTCTAAGTATATTGGATAAAGTTCGACCTATGACTCTTTCGACCAAACAGTTACCAAGCTATACAGTTTCCAACTGGTCCTGTTTTACAGTTTATTCGTTAATTCAGTCGCTCACACGTTCATTAGGAAACATGTATTCCAATGCATGCATTTCCGGTGAAGGAATAATTTGAATATTACGTACAAAGTAAAAAATACGAAATCAAATTTCTTATCGAGCTTTTCTGTGAGATGGAGAAATTCAACATCAAACCAAACAGAATGAATGGGGGGGGGGATTTCCAGGGTTTTAAATATTAATTTCAAATATGAAATAAATTTATTAACATGTGGATTATAAAAAATATTGCTAGCCCTATTATAAATCTGATAGAATATTGCCATAGGCATTTTGTGTCCTGATTATTTTAATTTTTAATTAGAGATGCATTTTCTTGTATAATTTAGTGAAAAACTGTTGCATTCTAATTTTAATTTTTAAAAATGTCAATAGTCCGTATTTCATCAATTTTTGTCGTAGAAAAATTCTTTTTATTTTATTTGGAAAAATACGACTTAACGGGGGGGGGGAGTTTGGTTTTCTTATAGGCAATCCTGACGACGACTATGTGAAATGTTGCCTGCAAGATTTCGTTTTTGGATAAAACTAAAATTTCCGATCCTGATACTAAAACAACTCTCAAGGTAGTAAAATCTGATGTTAGATGGGTTTGTCGACAGTTCCGCATACACCTGCATGGAACGTCACCCATTGCACTTGAATGCAGATATAAAATGCACTAAGTGGTTGCAAGACCGGTACACACGTGGCGTTAAAATAACAATGGTTTTTTATGTGTGCAGGAAGCAATGAAGTCCCCGACAGTGGCCTCTGGCCTTGGTTGCGTTGCATTAGGTCCGATGCAGTTCCAGTCAATCTTACATCACGTAAACCATTCCAAGATCCGATTAAACTTTTACGACGGAAAATGTATTGTGTGAAGAAATTTATTATTATTTTTATATGTTCGATTAATAAAAGCAGGAGTTTTTTTTATTGGCATAGTATTATTAAATTTTATTGGTATAAATGATCATTTATACCAGAAGGTTATAATTATTATGGATAAAACTGTTGGGATAGGTATTTGGTGTAAAGTTTTACTTTACTAATTTGCTATGAAGAATTTCAAAAACAAGTATTTTTCTCGAATTTGGGGACCAGAACAGTTTTATTTATTTGTAGTTTGCTTGTAGAAATTGTAAAATGTATAGATCAAATTATACCTTAATTTAAATGTCTTTAAAAAGCAAGTATTTGGACTTCTAAGTTTTTCTTTTTTATATCTCATTATTTCAAAATAGTGCGTGCATCTTCAATAAAATTATTTAAAATCCAACCAGACACCTTTGAAAATAAAGTACCAAATTGAGTTTTTACAAAAATTACAGCAACTGTAGTTTTTGAAAAATTTAAATACCATATTTAAAAAAAAAGTAAAATGACAAGTTGTATCAAATGAAATATCTTGCAAAACTAAACATTTTTGGAATTAAATTTTTATAATATTTTTGTAATTTCAAATATCGGTAAAAAATTAGTATTAAAATTTTTTAACTGGTATTTCATTTTACAAAATATCAGTTTATTTGTTATCTAAAATAAAATGAGATATTTACGGTAAGACGGGTAAATACAGATTCTGATTTGAAGAACAATTTTGAGGGGTTTTGAAAAACTTTATATATGTGGTCGCAGTAGGTATACTGTTATTCAAATTTACATCATGTTGGACCAATATATTAACCAACAAAATTGTTTCAACGTTATCGAAATTCTGCCGTTTAAATCGTATCTGTTTTTTTCCGCATTATATTGTGTTCCAGTAAATTATCAAGAATTAACGGTTTTTAATATTTTGCCGATATTTCAGTTATTTTTCAACATAAAAAATAAGATAACACTATCACCTTCTTTAGTATTTAAATGGCTAAATATTTTGTGCCATTTTAAAACTCTATGGTTTTTAAGATGTTTGGCATTATCAATTTTAATGAACGCCATTTTGAAACGGTTAAGTGACAAAATATAAGATTTTGTGGTACTCTGGAAACTAAACATTCTGTAAAATTTGGTATTACGTCTCATTCTGGATTTCTATCACGTTTTTTGAAAAAAGACAAACTTATAGATAGACGAACAACGTAGCATTTTAGGAAGCGTTCATAAGAACTTTTTTTAAATTTTTGATATACAGAATTACCTCCGAAAGATTTTATTTTACGTATACCGTTTTTTTAGGTTATAGACTCTCACAATTCAGTAGCATTTAATCTAAATCTCTTTTGCGAGTTTTTAGATTTTCATTCTTGTAAAACGATATTTAAAGCCTATCACCATTTTGACTGATAATAACGTTGTGTTTCTTAGATCTTTGATTTAACATGTGGTTAGTGCAGTGTTCTTATCCCCTCCACTAACTAAAATCGTCCTCAACTATAATCCCTCTTATTTTTTATCCCCAGATGCACAATACTAAATCACCATAATAATTAAAGTGCGAATGGTGAAGGCATATTTAAGGGAATTTTAATTTGTTCACTGAAAGTTGTTTAGGGGTTGTGTCCAGTGAATGTTGGGGTTGTAACGGACAGGTAGAGGGTGAGATCTCGTTGATGGATAACACGATATAATCAGCTTGTCAGTGAGAGTTCTGCCTAACCCTTGCCGATAGGTCGTGGGGGTTAAATTTGTATTTCGTTCGTTTCAAGGGTTGCGAAGGTTTTGTTAAGGGAGATAAATGTTATCGAAAATCAATTGAGCTTTCTGTTTTCATTCAAACAAAATTTACTTATGTTTTGTTTCTATGATTTTATTTGTAGTAATTAATGTACAATGCTAATCATTACATGTATCTCCTTCTCGAAAATACTTACATTTCGGGAAATTATTTGTCAAAAAATGAAAATGTACGGTCTTGTAAAATGTCGAATATTTTAAAATCGGCCTAATAATTTCGATCAAATTTAGATGCCAGAAATTTTAACTTTTTTAAAGTGTCTCTCAGAAGGTCCCTTATAGCGAGTATGGGCTTGACAATCCTGAGGGACCCTATCTGGATCTACATCTTTGTAGTCTTGGGTTAGGCTCCTCTATTTTATCTTTCCAATAAGGTCTCTCTTGACCAACTATTGCTCTTTTAAGACACCGACGCTGTTCGAATATTCAAAAGCTAAAGGTTTTTCGTCTTTAAACAGCTATAAACAAAAATTAAAAGTGGCTGAACAATGATTTATGTCTTATTTACTTCCTTATTTTATCAAACTTTGAATGATTTTAAAATACTCCGCATTGTAAGACAGCGTCCATTTTTTCATTTTCATCTCTTGACGTCATCTCACAAATTGGTATTTATTTGTTGCGAAATTAATAAAAATCATTGGTCTTTTTTTGTACAATAGAACTTTTGTCTTTTGATTTATAGCATTTTCTCCCAGTTTGGTGTTATTCAAAAAATTAGAAAAATACCTCGAGTCCCACTTAACGCTAATATATTAAATTTGATTAAAATCAGTTTTCCTGTTTGAGTTGTAGCATATTAGGCACACAAAATACACGGGTTTTTATTTTAACTTCCATATATCTATTTAAGACTAGCTGTTGATTTTGTTAATTAAAAAGAAATATTAGAAGGAACTAGGAAGGATCCTTGATACCCTTGATATTGATCAATTTGTCTAAAATGAAGCCTCTAAGGATCTAAAGAAGTTGTTTTAATCGCTGTCTTCCAAATGAATAATCAGGATTTACCGGGAAAAAACAACAAAAAAACACACACACACACACACACACACACAAATCGGTCAAACACATTTAAAAGATGTATTTTCTCAAAATCAGATTTTAAATGAAATCTACATATTTCATTCCATTTTTAGTGAAATGGGAAACTTAATGACACAAACCCATTTTAAAATCTCAATTAAAAAAATAAATCTTTGATTCCAAAAATACATGTTATGCTTTGATGTAAATAGACAAGGGAAGGGTAAATAGACATTATGAATATTTAAAAAATATTCACAAAAATTAGATAAAAGGAAAAAACCTCTTTTAAACCATCTTATCTTCCCATGGGGGGGGGGGGCATATTATTTTGTTAAGTACTTGGTTATGTGAATGGCTGTGTGAGAAAGTTAATGCAATGATTTTGTATCTTGCGTAACTTTCGTAATATTCATAACGTGTTGTGTGCTCGACCATTTACATTTTTTAAATTGAATAACACTAGGAATATTCCAACACTACTCCAACAACCCTTCTGATATGGTTACTACCCTCCCTCTGCCCTTTACACCTTTGTAGATAACCGGTTCAAACTATTTCCATTTTAACTACCTTTTCACTAATACACATTCGTATTTATTATCTAGGCACCCCATTTAAAGGGAGGTGGATGAAGATCTGGATTTTGTAAGTTTATCTCCCCACGATGGATCAAAAATATTATTAAATTTACTTAATACTGCATTTATAAAACAGTACTTTGCAAATATAATGTGTATGATTCTAATCTATGATATGGGTTTAGCATATTTTATCTTGGTAAAGATGACCTTTCTATTTGAATTTTAATGGGTTTTTGTAAGAGCTTTCATTAGAATTCGTTTTAAATTATGACATTTTTATTTAAAACTCTTTAATCAAAACGTTATCTCATACTTCAGGTTTGTTAAACATATGAAATCAATATATTGAAAGTGATTTTTCTACCAAAATTTGAACTATATTAAAATTGAAACAAAACTCTAGTATATTATATAAAAAAGACAACTCTCTACAAAAAAAAAATAATAATAATAATAATGAAAGTATATATTAATAGTTCCTAAACACATAAAAATTCGATGAACAGTGAACTTTTTGGTGTACCTTACATTTAATTTAAAAACAAAATCATGTTTTTTTGTCGACTGCCTACCGATACATAGAGACGAGGTTGTGGAAACACACAGTTACTTAAAACACAACAATAAGGATGGCAAAAATGTTATTCTTTCATTTACATTGAAATGCTACTTTATGAATGGAACGTAGATATACTTTCTTATTTTGGACAACCCTACTGTCAAAATGTGACGCTGTCATTGATTTGGTCTGGGGTGTGTTATACTCCTGGAAATGTATCAAAGCACTATGTATACGTCTAGGAAAGTAAGAAGGCATTTCCCTGAGTCAAGTTTAACATTGTATTTTTAAGAAACACACACTTGATGAACCTTTTAAAAATGTTTTGGTATTTAATGAGAGATGTTAATTAAAAGTTCTATGATAAAACAGATTGGGTTGATTTTTTTATTCTCAAAAGGTGAAAATTTCGTATTAGGGAATAAAGTTGATTCCGAAATATATTCATCTTTAAAATATAATTACATAAACATAATTTTTCTAAAAATGTAAAAGGTTATAATTGTTTTTTTTATTTTATCAAGTGAAAGTACATAGGCCTAAACAAGTTAAACTTTGAGGCTAGTTAGATTTTTTTTTTAAGACAAAAACCTCTTGGTCACCATCGCCTTATAATAAAAGACAGTAAAGGGCAGAAAATAAAGACTCTAAGTCCTCGAATACATTGTTAGGGTCGGAAAACATCAAGCGTTGGTCAAGAGAGACATTATAGAAAAGATGAAAGTGTTTAGACGTAAAGTTGAATAATTATTATCTGAAGTTTACAATGTTGTTTGCACTCGATGCATGCAAACGTTTTCCCAAATAGCAACGATTATCATCACTTATTAAAAAAAACCAATTAGTTTATTATTGATATTGACTGTGTTTATGTGTTTGAACATAATAACACTCGAATTTCAATGTATTCATTATACATTGAATATACTGAATACTGAATATTTTGACATTGGTTTCATATAAAACCCAATTTTGGAACTTTAATTGTTTTAAAGAAATGTTCCTCACATTTCCTGCGTTATGGAATGAATTTGTATAGTTGTCTTAAACTTCCGATCAAGAAACAAAAAAGAAAATGGATGTCCGAGCACTTTAATATAGATCTTCAGTTCCACATTTAATCACATTCGGTTGAGTAGGTTTTGAGAAATTGTCTTTAAGTATGTTTTTCCCTACGATCTCACATTGTTTAATTTAACAATATTACAAATTTTAATATTTAGTTAGGGACTGCTATTATGTTTATTTTACATTAATAATTAGAACAAAAATAGCTTCAGGTTTCGAATTTTGATCAAAGTCGGTGCAAACATTACTGAAAAATTCTAAGTAACAGAGCTTAGAGACAGATTTTTTTGTTTAAACAGACATCTTTCTTTAGATTCAGAGTAATGTGTAAACAGACACTTAATGAATGATTTTCACTCAATATATAAATCCTAAATAAAAATAGAGTGTTAAAAAAATTGCACTAACTTTCTCACAAAATTCAATAATATTCGTTGCCATCTCTCCAAATGTATCTATACTGACACGCGGCGTAGAGAAAATGTAATTTATTATAGTACTCCCCCCCCCCCTCTGTATTTCTTATGGAATATAAATAAGGATAAAGTGGTCGCTCCTTATTAATTTTATTTTATTATTTTTTTTTTTTGTAGGTATTTTTAATTTAAGTTTACTTTTGTCATCATCTCGTATTAAGGCTAAATAGTTTTTTTATAGAATGTGAATTTAAATGACGATGTTAAAATTAATTTTAGTATTTGCTAATTTATGCTGAACCGTTCTTTTCTTTTATGTGGGTTTTTGTACTCTCCTTAGTATTATTATTGTAAACATTTCACAAAATTTTGAATGCAATCCATATTGAAAATTTAGGCTTTTTATAACAAATCTATGAACGTTTTCTTTTGTTTTACCGATAACTTGCGAATCGACACTTTGGGAATGTAGCGACCAATATATATTGTTTGGGTCCTAGGAGGGGATATTTTAACAAAGTTTCATCAAAATAGTTACGGATGGTTTTAAGCAGATCTGAATTCCTGTTTTTATGGCAACTACCCTTAAATTTGAGTTATATGAAAAAGAAGAAAAACATGCAAACACGCTTTTTGCGTTCAAGGGGGTTTCAGAACGATTTTTCCCGCAAAAACTCAACATCAATTTTTTACTCATACACTTCTAATACGTATTTTGAAGAAAGTAAACAGGATAGCAAAATGTGTTTTAGGACTTACTAGTTGGGAAAAACAGCGATTTTAAACAAATAATTTAAAAATTTTTTTTTTAAACCTTTACTTTTAAAACAAAAGTGAAATCCAGCTTTATTTTGAAATATACTTATTCCAATTTATTTTAGTGTCAAAACAATATTTTGTTTTGTAATTAAAAAAAAAGAAGTTTTTAAAAATTAATCTTTCTTAATTTATTTTCAACTATGCAAACTAATTCATTATAAATTTCATTTCATAATATACCTGATAACATTACGTAATCTATGACGTGTATTGTGGACACCCCTGTTTCCAATCGATTCGGTCTAGACTCATCCCCTTTCACTTTTAGACCAACTCAGCTTTACAGTTCTCCTGATCCTCTTACGAGATGGGAATATTGATTCGGCGTGAGACGCGCGTAGTATCTTTGCATATTCTGTCGACACTATCACTTGACAATTTCACCACCTGTTTTGTAAATTATCTTCTTCAGACGTAATATTACAAACGGTCAGAGAGACGGCTCATCTTATAATAATTATGATATTTTTATAATACCAAGAATCAATATTTAACATTTTGGTTGACCTTCAACATATAATAAAATAAAGATACCATTTTATTCAGCACTAAAAACACTAAATATTTTAAATACACGATTTTTTTCTAAATATTTGGCACCAATAATTTTTAATGAACGCCATTTTAAATCAGTTTATGATTTTGTGGTACATTGCAAACTAATGATATAACCATTGCATCTCATATTATTGTTGGGCAAATAAACAGACAGAAACGAAGGACATATGTTTACTGGATACTGTTTTGTATCATAGACTATTAGTGTATACCAGTATTGATATTTCTTATTTCATATATCACAAGCTATTCAAGTAGCGATGGAGTGATGATTTTTTAAATTTCTTGGATAGTTTCTGATGAACCTAAGTACAAATTTATCTCTTCTCCAATCCCATTATGAATTTCAATCCCGTAAGGATATTATTAATTAAATTATTTAGTAACTGCCAGAGAATTATAATTTTTACGTAATTTAAATTGCAAAATTTGTCTAGGACATCCGTTATTGACTTTTCGTGAAATACATAAATATATTGACGGTAATTCTAATTATACCGTTATCTCAATTAATTGTGCGTTACGAAATAAATTTATTGCTATTATAACCAATAATTATTTCTCAAAATTACTTCACCATGTCCTAAACTTTCCAATTTTAATGAAACCTGTGGTATGATATTAAACTGATGATGTTAGTTTTAATGAGTGTATGTTTCATTATAATGTCGAGTATAGGCGTCTGATGATATAAATTTAGAACATTATTGTCAAACAATGAATATATGAAAAAATGTGTGAAAAAGATTTTTCTAATTTAATTATCACTCGAAAGTAATTAGATCCAATAAGATCGGATAAAAAAAATGACAAAATTGCCGCGTTAAAATAGCATAGGCGTGTTTATCTTAGAGAGTTCTTGCGAGATCCTGCGTGCGTTTGATATGATTATAAGCCCCTACAAAATGTGACTCCTTTCACTTTATAATCAATTACTTTCAGGTAGTATGAAGAACGTATTATAAAACTAAAATGAAAATTGTATTTCGAGATATTTTTTAAATGTCCATTATGGACTATATTAACAATTGTTATTAGTATTACTGTTATTAATGTTGTCTCTATGGACACAAACGAAATCTATTGGTCACTATCTCTTCAAAAATCCCTATTCCTTATCTATCAGCAAAACAAACATACAAATGTGGAACTGTTTAAAAAACGCAATTTCTCAAAACATTTTATGAGATCAAAACCTATAATGTACTCTTGTAATACCCGAATCGAACGTATTATTTGGTATAGCTGAATAAAATGGCGGTTTGGGAGGTGTTAAGAGAAAAAAAAGAGAGGTAAACAACTAAAAGAAAACAACGGTTCAGATTTTTCTTTTAAATGACCAAAGAGTGACGTCATTCTATCTACGTTTAGGGCGTGCAAAAGTAAAGCAAGATTTTTTATGTAAGTAATTTTTGGGGAATTAGCGTATATTATTTTTGGTTTTGTGGATTATTATGTTAGAAGTTAGTGCAAAGGTTTATTAATGGGGTATATTGGTATTTAATGTATATTCAAACTTTGACCGTAAGATTTTAATGTATTTGTAAAAATTTAAGTAATTATATTTAAAAGTGTTAAGTTTTTTATAATTTTCCGGACTTCATAAACAATTAACACAAAACATACCTATTTTATTGCCTTTCATACCAGCTTATTTCCTTGAGATACATTAACAATAAATAAAGAGGACTATTTTCGTTTTCACGTTTTGTGGGAATTAGCGAAAAATATTATTGATGGATTTGCAGTTTTACTGATATGTATGAAAAAATTTTGCGCACTATATTAATGGCGTATGTTTGTCAAATTTATTTTTGAAATTTGGTGTTTTACAAATATTTCTACGATTTAATTAATGTTATTGACATTCAGTTACATTTATATTTTCCAGGACTTCATAAATAACAATTCAAGAAGCACAAAATATTTTTGTATTTTATGATAAATGACGCTCTATTTTACTTTCAAAGATGGAAACTGAAAGTGGCTGTGCGTAGATAGTATTGATTTCTTGCTAGGGTTGTCCAACGTTGCTCCGGTACATCAACAATTCAGTAGCATTGGAGACGAAAGACAGACAGAACATTGCATCTCTACAAAATGGCGTCTAAAAACTTGTAAAATTACAAGGGGATGATGTTGGAAATAGTGGATGTAGTTCGGGCGTGATTAAAAAACACCCTTCCATCAGCATTTCAAACGTATAGTTTAGTAGCCGTTATACTACTCGACTATTCTTTTTACTTATGACAGGGGGATAAAAAAAAGTAATAGATTTTCATGAAACGGAAAGGGGATGACCCTTGGTTATTACCGGTCTAGTTTTAGGGGTGGAAAAGACGCTGCCGTCAATCAATAATTAAAGGGGATGGAATCTAAACGGTCAAGTTGCAGGGTTTAAACGAGAATTGCATCTTGGGAAAAGAAAAGTAGATAACGGAGATGAAATTCGTGGGGTATGGATGTTACTGAGCTAGTGGAGAAGTGATCAAATGAAACAGAATTTACAGGTACGTTTCTGAAACGGCCTTTTTAAAAGTAACAGATTAGGTAAAGATGTAAAGGGATTTAATTCCCCGTTGTTTTTATTAACCGAACTAATCGAAATCCTGTTTTATCTATTGTTTGTGTTTGTTGCGGAGTTACAGCCAAAAGCATCGACCAATCGTTATGAAGAACTAGGTTGAACGGTAAGTATGAGGTTTTAAATTTTATTTTCCGTTATAAAATGCCGTGTTCAAAACAGTTTCTACAAGATTACAAGGCATTACTCTTTGGTTAGAACTCTCTCTCTCTCTCTCTCTCTCTCTCTCTCTCTCTCTCTCTCTCTCTCTCTCTCTCTCTCTCCCTCTCTCCCTCTCTCTCCTCCCCTCCCTTTTACTTTCATTCTGTACTAATATAATAATATTTATTGCCATTATTGTAAAAAAAAAAAATTATTTCTTCTCTATTTTCCTGATTTAGAAATATTTCTTGATTTCTTTTTCCAGTATATTGAACATAATCATTATTTAAAGTTAACAAAATACAACGGTCCAATTCATACAAAAATAACACTCTCTCAGTACAGCTCTTCGTACCGTCACACTGATTAACAATTAAAATTAAGTAAATTAAACAACATAAGATAAAGGTTTTGTCAATACCATTCCGCTACAAGTTAAACAAATTATTAATAAAAAATATGAATGAAAAATAAGATTATAACAATTTAACACATATTAGTATTCAAGTGAAAACAACCAAAACTTAAAATTGGCACAAAATGATCTTACAGTTTCCGATTCTTTAAGTTTGTCAGACAATTATAGTGTCTCAAACACAAAGGATTGTCTAAAAATTGATTTTTTTTTTTACTTTTTGCAATTAAAATTTTGTTTGTTTGTGCTTCTCTTGTAAAAGGAATTTGTTTCCACTCCTCATATAAAATAATATTAGAACTTTGAATACAATACATCCTAGAATGGTAATTCATTTAATTCAAAAACAGGGGGATTAACGATCATTAAAAAAAAAAAAAAAAAAAAAAAAAAACCTTACAAAATGATTACGGAATGCCCTTAACTTTTTGAGTAGCGTGTTGTAAATATCCCCCACCCCAACATGTGATACCATATTAAATTTTTGACTTCCAAATCTGATGCTATAAGAGAGTGTACGAATAAGGGTCTCTATGATCTTTATCTTATCTTTATTATTGCGAAAGTGACCAGTAGGTTTTTGTCGGGGGAAAAAAAGGACAAATTGCTAAAGTGGCAAAAAATTAAAACAAAATAAATTTGAGTTGTTTTTAAAATTTTTAAATTGAAAGTTTTTACCATACTCAAAATATAAATTTTGTGTACTACTTTTTGATTAGTTCATCTAAGCTATATGAACTAAAAATGTTTGCAACTTAAAAAATATGAAATAAATTATTATTTACATAAGGTTACATTTATTTGTTCCCCAACATTTTTTTTTAACCTAATGTAATTTTAATATAATTTGTGTATACGTATCAATGTGAATTAGACTAAAATATAAAATAGTCTGATTGTTTATACTCCAATTGGGTCACCAGTCACTAATATTCTCCAATGGTGGGGATAAAAGTTGATTTTTTTCAGTTAATCTACGATTTTTATATCAGCATTCTATAGACGATTTCTGTGGCCCACAATTAATAGTAAATAAAGGAGAACACCTCTCATAAAATATTTAACTTTTATTATTTCTTCCGTGTGGGTCTCTGTTCAAATGTACAGTAGCTATGATATTATTTACTGTTACTTCTTGGTCTATAAATATTGTAGTGTGTGAGCGAGGTCTGTTGTTCTCAGCACTACTAATATATCGGGTAAACAAATAATAATAATATTGTGTTCTCCGGATATTTATTTATAATCAATAGAAATCGGGGTCATTTTACGCACTACTATCTTTAATATGAAGCTTGTATGAAATTTCCACGTGAGTCTAAAATTGATTTCAACCCCTACTTGTTATTAGAAACCCTTGTCACGCAAAGAGAATCTGATAAGGTTTTAACAGGAAATTACACGCTTGGAAATTATTTTAGGTTGTTCAGAGAGGGTGTTGGTGAAGGTCATGTTATGTAAAGATATTTAAAAAAATACTATTTGAAGGTATTGCTCTCCATTCATTTATTCACTTTCTAGTATATATATTCGTTAAAAAAAAGTTTTTTTTAATTATACCAGCATGTCGGATGTACAGTGCACAATATTGGACCATTTTGATCAAATTTGGTTTGCGCACATAGTTTGATCATATTTTCTCTCAATTATTTTTTTTCACTAGCTCAAAATTTGAGGGTAATAGCTCCAAAAAGACAAAAAGTCATAAATTTTCATAAAATTGAATATTATTTCGATCAAACTGTGCTAAAAGATAGCTTTAATAAAAAACTTATAGATCCACCATCTCCCCAAAAATGACGATTTGGGAGTTATCTGTAAAAATAACAAAAAGCGTTCATTGAGGTGTTAAATTTCTCCAAATTGACATTAGCGATTTCGTTAAAATTTTACTGAAATATTAAGATTAATAACTCAAACCATGCACAAAATCATAAATTAAAAAATCCCTGAACATTTTGTTGTTTTTTAAAGGTATTTAAAATAAAACGCCCCACAAATCATTCCACTCCACAACAAATGTTAGCTATTTTTATTATACTCAATAGTTTGAGTTTAATGTTGGTAATACTAGTAGCACGATAGTTTAAAGTTGGTAGTACATTATTTTGTTTCAACTGTTTTAAACGTTCTAGTAGGAAGGTTATGTTTAATGTTGGTAATACTAGTAGCACGATAGTTTAAAGTTGGTAGTACTGTACATTATTTTGTGTCAACTGTTTTAAACGTTCTAGTAGGAAGGTTATGTTTAATGTTGGAAATACTAGTAGCACGATAGTTTAAATTTGGTAGTACTGTACATTATTTTGTGTCAACTGTTTTAAACGTTATAGTAGGAAGGTTATGTGTAATGTTGGAAATACTAGTAGCACGATAGTTTAAAGTTGTTAGTACTGTACATTATTTTGTTTCAACTGTTTTAAACGTTCTAGTAGGAAGGTTATATTTAATGTTGGAAATACTAGTAGCACGATAGTTTAAAGTTGGTAGTACTGTACATTATTTTGTGTCAACTGTTTTAAACGTTCTAGTAGGAAGGTTATGTGTAATGTTGGAAATACTAGTAGCACGATAGTTTAAAGTTGTTAGTACTGTACATTATTTTGTGTCAACTGTTTTAAACGTTCTAGTAGGAAGGTTATGTGTAATGTTGGAAATACTAGTAGCACGATAGTTTAAAGTTGTTAGTACTGTACATTATTTTGTTTCAACTGTTTTAAACGTTCTAGTAGGAAGGTTATATTTAATGTTGGAAATACTAGTAGCACGATAGTTTAAAGTTGGTAGTACTGTACATTATTTTGTGTCAACTGTTTTAAACGTTCTAGTAGGAAGGTTATGTGTAATGTTGGAAATACTAGTAGCACGATAGTTTAAAGTTGGTAGTACTGTACATTATTTTGTGTCAACTGTTTTAAACGTTCTAGTAGGAAGGTTATGTGTAATGTTGGAAATACTAGTAGCACGATAGTTTAAAGTTGTTAGTACTGTACATTATTTTGTTTCAACTGTTTTAAACGTTCTAGTAGGAAGGTTATGTGTAATGTTGGAAATACTAGTAGCACGATAGTTTAAAGTTGGTAGTACTGTACATTATTTTGTGTCAACTGTTTTAAACGTTGTAGTAGGAAGGTTATGTGTAATGTTGGAAATACTAGTAGCACGATAGTTTAAAGTTGTTAGTACTGTACATTATTTTGTTTCAACTGTTTTAAACGTTCTAGTAGGAAGGTTATATTTAATGTTGGAAATACTAGTAGCACGATAGTTTAAAGTTGGTAGTACTGTACATTATTTTGTTTCAACTGTTTTAAACGTTCTAGTAGGAAGGTTATATTTAATGTTGGAAATACTAGTAGCACGATAGTTTAAAGTTGGTAGTACTGTACATTATTTTGTTTCAACTGTTTTAAACGTTCTAGTAGGAAGGTTATGTTTAATGTTGGAAATACTAGTAGCACGATAGTTTAAAGTTGGTAGTACATTATTTTGTTTCAACTGTTTTAAACGTTCTAGTAGGAAGGTTATATTTAATGTTGGAAATACTAGTAGCACGATAGTTTAAAGTTGGTAGTACTGTACATTATTTTGTTTCAACTGTTTTAAACGTTCTAGTAGGAAGGTTATGTTTAATGTTGGAAATACTAGTAGCACGATAGTTTAAAGTTGTTAGTACTGTACATTATTTTGTTTCAACTGTTTTAAACGTTCTAGTAGGAAGGTTATATTTAATGTTGGAAATACTAGTAGCACGATAGTTTAAAGTTGGTAGTACTGTACATTATTTTGTTTCAACTGTTTTAAACGTTCTAGTAGGAAGGTTATGTTTAATGTTGGTAATACTAGTAGCACGATAGTTTAAAGTTGGTAGTACTGTACATTATTTTGTTTCAACTGTTTTAAACGTTCTAGTAGGAAGGTTATATTTAATGTTGGAAATACTAGTAGCACGATAGTTTAAAGTTGGTAGTACTGTACATTATTTTGTTTCAACTGTTTTAAACGTTCTAGTAGGAAGGTTATGTTTAATGTTGGTAATACTAGTAGCACGATAGTTTAAAGTTGGTAGTACATTATTTTGTTTCAACTGTTTTAAACGTTCTAGTAGGAAGGTTAGGTTTAATGTTGGAAATACTAGTAGCACGATAGTTTAAAGTTGGTAGTACATTATTTTGTTTCAACTGTTTTAAACGTTCTAGTGGGAAGGTTATGTGTAATGTTAGAAATACTAGTAGCACGATAGTTTAAAGTTGGTAGTACTGTACATTATTTTGTTTCAACTGTTTTAAACGTTCTAATAGGAAGGTTATGTTTAATGTTGGAAATACTAGTAGCACGATAGTTTAAAGTTGGTAGTACATTATTTTGTGTCAACTGTTTTAAACGTTCTAGTAGGAAGGTTATATTTAATGTTGGAAATACTAGTAGCACGATAGTTTAAAGTTGGTAGTACTGTACATTATTTTGTGTCAACTGTTTTAAACGTTCTAGTAGGAAGGTTATGTGTAATGTTGAATTGATATTTTATGAATTGTAACACATAACTAATATTACAAGCATGGTGTAATTACTGTTATGAAAGAATGTTAACATAAGTTTGAAAATGGAGTACCGTGGAGAACTATTATTTTTTATTTAATTAAGCAGTTTGAAGATCATGACACCGACTTGCAAAAAACAAAGAAACATTATCTAGTGCTTTAGTCTAGACCGATTTAAATTAATCAGTGATCATCTGTAGAGTATAAAATTCCAAAGTGTTCAGTTCGTTTTGTGCGATCATTTAAGTTTAAAACTAAAACTCCGCGTTTGGTTTTTAGTTTAGTTAATGACTTTGACCGACTTGTACAAATGTGTCTGATAACACCTAATCATCTTCTGCAATTTGCCGAGAAGTGCAATTTTTTTCCCCAATGTACTCTGATCAGATGAAGCAACATTCATTCTTTCTGGACATGAAATGGCACTACTATACTACTAATCCAAACTTTTTTATGAAAAACAACCTAAACAGGCAGTTGTTTTGAGGACGGTTAGCATCCTTTGGAATTAACTCCTACATTTTTTGATGGGACTATTACTGTTGATAATTCACTAGAAATATTACGCAGTCATTCCAGGACTTTAGTTAGTAAGTGGTGAACATTTTAATGATATATTCTTATAATATGTTGGGCGCCATATTTTTTTCAGTAGATTAATTGAAAGTTTATTTTAAATGGTACATTTGTTGAAATTGATGAAGATAAACGACTTATTCGAAAAATGATAAACAGATTTACAGAGAGACTTCAACAATGTGTAAATTCAGAAGACAAACATACAAATTAAACACGTAACAAAGCAAAACAAATTTGTTTTATTATTTTACTTGTACTGGATCATATAAATTAAATATGATTATACAGGTTGTTAGAACTGCTTGACTCGTAAAATGATGTAGTAAAATGTATTGTCACTAAATTATGTAAGTGGAATCTCATACAAAATTTCTTTTTTAAACACATAATCTGAGGTTCAGGGTTATTTTAAAATGTAAACATGGTCAGGAATGTCCTTATTTATAGGACTTACAAACCAAACATTTTGACAAAATGTTTTTTTTAATATCTCTTACTATTTCAAAATTTCATCATTGTTCTCTGCCTTCACTATACTAATCATGATAAAAACATAAAAGTGAAATAAAGAATCATCATTAAGACTATATAGTATCCATAATAAACATTGAAATATAAAATACATTGAGATATATTGCGATTTAAAAATTTTCAAATGGCGAGGTAGGTAAATTTTTATCTCATTTAAATGGTTGAAAAACAAACTTTTTCTAATTTGAAATATTTGTTCGGTTTTTGATGGGGGCCCAAAATGTAGGCCTACTTTTTCATGATACAGATAATACTTTTGATAATTTTGGCAATATAAAATTTTAGTGACACCTGCATTTGTATCAGCCTCGCCAATGGAAAATTTCGTATCAACAAATTACTTTACATTTTTAGTTAATAACGTAAATTATATTTCTGTATAATCGTACTTTATTATGTGAAGTAAACATTTTTAATAATGTTTGTCTATAATTTTCCTAAAATAACCATTCACAATTGGAATTAGGTTAAATAGAATGGAAGTGGGGCCTGATTCAATATGTCATTTGGACCATTTTTAGATTTCCAAAATTAGCAAAGATACCTGTCTGTAACATGGAAACTCCCTAAAAAAAGTACATTTTGGGTCCCCATTCAAAAACTGTAAAAGATAGAAATTATTTTTCAATTGGAGAAATGTTTGTTTTACAATGATTTCAAAAATTAATTACAACTTAAAGTACCTTGGGATTTGAAATTTTTGAAGTGCGGGTAATTTCTGTGTTTCCAAATTTGAGATTTAGGGGAACTTTCGAAGTGGTGCTCATATTATATGTTTTTGTACAGCCCTTTTAATGTGGACGCTTTATGTAAATGTAAATGTGGATGTTTATTTGTTTCTTTTGTTTTAATATCATGATTAGTAGCCTATAGTAAAGACATAAAGTCATGCAATGCAGACATTTTGAAATAGGAGATATTGAAGAAAACGTCATAACGTTTGATTTTATAAATTCTTTAAATTATGCCATCATTTGACCCATGTTTATATTTCAAAGTTTCGAGAATTGAATCCTGATTTTAGAACAACGGATATAAAAAAAAAAAGAATACTTTTAAGAGATTCAGCATTCGTGGCTTCATCCTTTGTCAAGTGATTCTGTCGTAATAGATTTCTGAAACACTTTATCAGGATCACCCTGTATAAGAGAAAACGTTTAATAACTTACGAGACACCCGGTATATATATATAATTTTAACATACAACACAATACAGTAAAGTCATTGTACTGGAGGCACGTCGACGCAGTACTGTTATCAAGCAACTTTGGACAACCCTACGTCTACATCGGGTCGATATAGTCTAGGCCCATCCCCCGCTCACTTTCCATTTTCATCTTAACCTATAAAACCATCCTTTACACGTGGTTTGCCAATGTTTACTATATCGCCTTGGAGATTTGTCTTCTCATATAAAAATACAAATGCTTTATCTATTTCAATATAAACAAATACGTAGATTGTATTTTTATTATTAAACAGGGCGTGGGGAGGGGGGTGGTTGTGGAAACTAGCGCTCCTGTGTGACCTTGCAAGCTACCTCGTATAGGGATGAAATTTAGTATAATATTTTAAATGTAAAATTAATATAAATATATTTTTATTTCACATAAATAAAATTACAACTTTAAATCATTACATTACAGAGCCTTCTGTGCAATATACACTCCTATAGGCACTAGTCTTTGTTAGAGATATCCTGATTAAAATTACAATATGTGCCTAGCCTGTTTCTGCTTATAAACGATATAAAACATTTATTACTAAACACTACAATAAAACAGTAATAAATATATAAAATTGACTTACCATTAATACACCTTCATACGTTTTTTCTTGTCGTTTAAAGGCAAAAAACCCTTTGTGTATCATCGTCTTGTAAAGAGTTGGTTAACACAGACCTCATAGTAAAGATTAAAGAGAGGGATCTAACACAATACTACTTGAAAAATGTGTAGATCCAGCTAGGTCCTTGGGATTGCCAATCCCTTACTCACAAGAGCGAGCCTCTGAGGGGAGAGGGGCACTTGCATACATCCACATTCATACCTAACGCACATAAATAAATATAATCTTACTATCTTATAGTTTCCTATCTTGTAACATAAAACATGTCTTCCATGTTATGTTTGTTTAAAAAATGCCTTTAGTTTTTACTTGTCCTCATATACGCAAAGAAACTTATGTATATGTAAAAATTGAGCTTGGCTTGTGAGATAATATTAGATAGAAAAAACTCGAACACAAGATATCACAAAAATTTCGTCTACTAAATCAAACGCGTTTCAACGACAAAGTCACCAACCTCAGTGATACATGAGCTACAATAACTAATATATAACTGTTATAAGTTATAGTTTAGTTATTGTAGCTCATGTATCACTGAGGATGGCAACTCATGTATCACTGAGGATGGCGACTTTGTCGTTGAAACACGTTTGATTAAGAAAACGTTACTATTTTTATGAATTTTACTTATTCAGATATAGAAAAAGTTGTGTAACAAATGTCCAGTGTTTCGAAAATAAGCTTTATTCGTTTTAAAGTACCCAAATACATTTGTAGTAGTTCTGAAAATTTATGGTTTAACTGTTGTCAGAGCAGTTCTTTACAAAGTAAACTTATCAATTAATTTGTATAACATTTGGTTTTTACGTGTTATATTTTGAGGGGTATGTTATTTTTCGATAACTCAGAATTTGAGGTAGCTCCTATTTAATCAGCTCTAACGATGTTGAACAAATTTTCACAAAATATGATTAAGTTGACTCAAATAAAAATGATCACTATCATAAAAAAAGTGGTTGAAGGGGTTATTGGTACAAAAACAAATATCGTCCATACAGCTGTTATTAAAGATTTAATTTATAAACAACTTTGATAATTTTGTTTAAATTTCGATACAAATGCCAAGATTGACTCATGTTACAAGTAACAGAAAATTATGATTTACGAATAATTAGTAAAAAAAATGGAAATATAAATTTGTTACTACGATTTAAGCGTAGGTTAGTTCAATTCAGCAGTAAAGCCAGCTTTGGTTTAATTTTAATGTAGCCTATAAATAACTTTCGATATATTTTTTAAAATATATCTTTCAAAATAACAATAGAAGTTTACAAAAAGCCTCTCATTACATCTTAGCTTCCATAAGTAATACTTTTTTTTCTGAAACATCTGGAAATGCATCTGCAAGTCGCCTTGGAAGTTGGGCTAATTTTAATGTAAATTATCTTGCCTCATCTGGCTGCAACATTTCACGCTGTAAACTGGTGTTGTAAAAGTTATAAAACATTATTTTTAATTACAGCTACGAAGGAATAAACTTTTCGATTCATCGTAAAAGTACACAGACCGGTTTGTCATTGTTTCATAAAGCACTTTCTATTTTACATATGTTTGCAGATAAAAAACTTTTTTGTCAGATCAAAAATTTGTATTTAACAGTAATGACGTAGAAAACTAAAAATTTGATCAAATATTGCTAAAATGTAGTCTCTTGTAGCAAAACAACGTTTTGGTAAACAAAACTCTAAATTCTTATTTTCCTCAAACTGCTCTTACAATGTCCATCAATTTGGTCTAAAATGCATCCTTGTAGGACCCAGACATAATTTTTATTGCCATCTGCAAAAAAAAAATCCGGTTTTGGTGTTATCTCTAAAAAAATAAAAAAATCGTCCTTGGAGCTGTATAAAATATTGGAGCTATTATGTCCAAATTGGATCAACTGATTTCGATTAAATTTTGTTGAGTTGTGACTTTAATGACTCCAACCAATATGCCAAATCGTAAGTAAAATAATATTAATTAATAAATAAAAAGCTGTCATTAAAAAATCGATTTCAGTATATCTTTCAAAATAAACAAAGTTTAAAAAATGAAGCCACTTCTGTACCAGCTTATACCTCTTGTAATAATCAGTAATGAAGATCATTTTTATATTTTTCACATACAAACTGTTTGAAGATATTTTTGAAGTGTTAAGGATGAAGATTATTTTTGGTTTTGTAGATGGATGTGAGAGAAAGTTAGCGCATGCTTCTTGGTGTCATTATTCTGGAGTTTAATTTGCCTGTTCACAACATTATCATCAAAAATCTGAATTGTTTTTTTTCCTGTCAACCTGTTTGTTTATTTTCATTCACAAAATAAGTTATATTTATTTTTATTGCTTTGACTTTTTTACTGTACAGTGAGTACGGCTTGGCAATCCCGAGGGTTACAACTGGATCTACACCCTCCCCCCCATGAAATCTTAGGTTAGGCCCCTATCTTTAATTTTTCCTATTGGGTCTCTCTTGACCAATTCATGTTCTTTTCTGACCCTTACGTTATTAGTATTCGAGGGCTAGTGATCTTTTTCTTTTTTTCTTTTTTTCCCAGCGATGATAACAAAGGTTTTTCGCCAAAAACAAGAATCTAGGTTTTGTCACGTAGAATCATAACCTTGAACGTAGGTTGATTTTTTTAACGTGTTGTATTAGTTTATATATATTGAGGTAGATTTTATAAGATCAAAACTCAAAATTCAAATTTTTCAAAATCGTCACTAACGCAAATTCAAATTTGTTCCGTAAGAATAAATAATAATAATTAAAAAAAAAAAAAAAAAAAAACATTAGTGCATGCTTTTTGGTAGCCACTTATACAATTTGGTAATTATATAGCAGAGTAGCCTCACTTCAAAATCAATTTTTATGGGTTTTATTCGTCAAATAAATGTTGGAAAAATATTTTATTATCGAAAAAAAGTGTCGGGAAGATGATTACATAATATAATTACACAAGATTACACAAGAAAATCTTAATCAGAGTCAAATTCTGCTGCAAATTCAGTAGAAGATTTGTGTTGATTTGTACTTTTAAAAGTACATCAGGCTATTAGGCCTATGAATTAGTTTACCTCTGGGTCTTAGGAGGTTATGGTGGCGCCTTATTTTCTTTGTTTTATTTTTTTATCCTCTACTACATACCTTACTTCATAAGAATAAATAATGTTTTCTTTGCTGTAAATATGTAGGGCTGTATTATTATATGTCACGAAAGGTTTGGCCAGGTTGCTATATATATATAAAACCACCTGGCCAAACCTTCCGTACGTTTATTGAAGTGAATGTCATGAGTATGAAAGATAACACAGAGTCAATTTTTTCACGAAAAAACAACTTGTGTAATTATATTATGTAATCATCTTTCCGACACTTTTTTTCGATAATAAAATATTTTTCCAACATTCATTTGACGACTAAAACCCATAAAAATTGATTTTAAAGTGAGGCTACTCTGCTATATAATTACCTACAATTTTGTAACTTTCCTAGATTTCCCTCTCTTTTTGTATCGTTATAAAATATTACAACCAATCCATTTTATTCTTTATTTAATAGGCTACATATCTATCAAATTGTTCTAACAGATCGTAACATGTACAACATTTTTTGCTCTTATTGTTTACATGATTAATAGGTGGACGATTTGCAGTAAAGTAAATATTTGCAAGTATGATTCAAGAAGTCAATATGTTTAACGATAAGACTTCTAAGAATTACTATTTGAAGTGTTACTAACCTAATCAGAAAGTTTGTCTGTGTATTGTCTGTACCGAACCTAACTTAATCAGTCTACAACGTCGATTGGTGGAAGCAACTTCGTGCATGTAAGATTACATTTCTATTTAGTAATTATTTACGTCTTCAGAGCTTCTGTTATCTTTCAAATGTGTTTTAACTTTAACTGTAATTTTTAAGTAAACTAATAATAGTGTATAGATGTTTTATTTTTAGATATAACGTGTTTTTTCTTTGTGTTAAAACCTGTTTGATGAGTAGTTTTGGCTGTAGTATTATTATTTCCTACATAATCTTTATAGAAATAATCACTGTAGCTTTTCTACGTTACGTATTTAAGTATAAACAATTTTAGTTGCAACACGTAAGGCTTTATTTCTACAAAGAAAATGTATTGCTTACGTGTTATACATTGTTGCATTTTAAATGCCAAGGGAAGTGTGCTGTATAGTGGACATATAAAAACATCTTATGAGTGGTGAAAATTGAGTAGATTAATATTATGACCATCATGTACAAAAATTATATTATATTTTTATTTAAATAATCAATAAGTCTAAGAAATCAAGACTTATTGGCAAGGCTTGAACTATACTTATATATCTAGAGGTGTTTTATCTAGAACTTTATTTGTAGGCCTAATATGTAAGTTCTACGTTTGTTATTTGAAATGAAATGAAAATTTATTTATTTGACCCTCTTTTATACATAATTTTAACAGGAAAAATTTGACAATCTTATATGCTTAATAATAAAATAGACAACTGTTCACATTATAAAATGTAATACATATAAAATAAAATTCATAATAACATAATAAACAATAATATTAATAATAATAACAAAAAATACTTCCTGCTGTATTACAAGAAAATAGCAAAGGGTCACTTCATCCCGAGGTAAATTTCTTACCAAAGTAAAGCCTGTTATTTTTATATTAGCTAGGCAAATAAAGTAATATTATTTTAATGTTAGATTAGAACTACCCAAATATGGGGGAAATTAATATACTAATAAGAATATAGCCTCATTTGAAAATTGTAAAGGCGATTTTGAGTTTTTTATAACAGCTTCATGACACTTTTTATTTTTACCGTTCATTTACAAACCGGTATTTTTTTTAGGAAATCGTAACCCACAAATTTTAGGTCCTTAAAAGCTACATTTGAGCAATGGTTGATCAAATTATATTTTTGAGTTATCGAGAAAATCTAAAAACCTCCTAAGAGATATGACCTAAATCCGCATACTAAATTTGATTACAATCGGTCTTCCCGTTTGAGCCTTATACTGTAACTGACAGCTAGACACACGTCCTTCCAACTTTTTGGAGCTCAGAAAATTTCAAAACGGATAAATACGTGAAAAACTCATTATTATTTAATTTTATTTGCCACATTATTATCTCAACATTTTATGATTAATACACGTCATCATTAAAACTACTAAAAATTAAAACAGTTATAGTTTCATAGCAAACGTTTCAGAAAAATTACATTTATAGTTTTTCGAAACACCCTGTATATGGTAGCAAATTTATAAATCATTCTATAAGTAGTTTTAAAAAAGCCTTTAAAATTATGGGTCAAGTCAATTAGATGCTTAAATATTATTCAATTACGATATTTTTTTCACCTTGTATTACGCCCATCTCTCCCCCACCTCCTAAGTAAAACAAAACTGTAATTTTCCTCTTAGTTTTTGAAGTTGTACGACAGTAAAATCTGTTAAAAAGAGTTGAAACCACGCCCCTTGTTTCAACAGTCTGCTACACAATTTAAACAAAATTATTACTGCGTAAACTAAAGGAATATCAATTATGTCTCCGCACACAAAATTGTAATTTTCAAAATGTCTTGAAGCACTTAACATTTTGTTGAAACTAAAAGTAAGGGGAATAAAAGGTCATCAAAACAATAACGAAACACCGGTGCTATTAATCTGCCAAAAACTTGGTTCAGCGTAAACCCGTGCCAAATTGTCGTCCCAACTTGAAGAATTTCAGTTAATTTCGTTCTGTATGGCGTAATACACACATGGATGAGTTTTAGGTCAAATATTCTGTATTGTAATAGAGTTATGTGGGACAAAATGGCGAATGATTGATTAGTCAGCTGTTTTATTTCATACTGCAAAAATGTGCATAAAATGAACACGTAAGCATGTACTACTTTCTGTCAAGTTGTTTTTTTATTAGAATTGCCCATTCCTCTATCTTGTCATGTATGCCCCAGTAATTTTGTTGATTTATGTAAAAGTTTTCCATTTTTACTTTTCCACATACGTAGTATAAAGAAAATTATGAGTCAACAAATCGCGCCAGTACAATGGGGACAATTATTTTTGATACAGATTTTGATTAAATGTGGTACATACTCGTATTTTGAAACATTTTTATATTTCAATAAATCGCAAGGTGAACATACTTTACATGCAAACTGTGCAAAAACACAAACTATCTCGCACATCGATTTTCACAATTGAACTAAACTTGGCTCCAAAAATGCCAGTTCGGTAGTTATCAATAAAAAAAGTGAAAATCAACTATGGACGCTGTTTTATATTTTGTAGATTATTATTTATGTACACATACTGTATATACAAGGTTGGGTATAAAGTCCCGCATATATTGCAATATCTCAACTTCTAGCTGGCATAGTAGGGTGATAGACACATCAATAGAAAGCTCTTAATTGGAGCTTTCTACATGGTGTGCCAAAACTCAGGTTCCATATATAGAGTGTTCCGAAAAAATATAAAACTTATTTTTTCTCATCATTAAATGTAAGAATATCATTGCCCCACACAGTTATTCCTAAAAACTCTTTTCATTTTGGTGAAAACAGAATCTTTTTATTTTACTTAGAGACTAAGTTATGAGGAATTAAATTTCACAATCTTAATTCATTTTCTCGGGCATTAGACAAGAAAAACATTTATGTGACAAAGTTTTGGAAAGAAGTTTACATTTGTTATCTGATAATGTAACTAAATATTATTTTATTTTCACAGAATGTTCCAAATATAATTTGTTTACAAGAGATTTCCATTGATGTGTCGTATCATCTTCTCTACCCCAACTACAGGCTGCGATGTTGCAGTAGCCTATATGCGGGACTTTTACACAACCCTGTATAGGCTATATATATATTACACAAATATTATGTAGTCTTGGGTTAGATCCCTCTCTTTCGAACCTGACGCTATTACGAGGGCTAGGGGTCTTTTATAAGGCGATGATGACCGAGCGGTTTTGCTTTTAAACAAAATGAGAATGAAATATATATACCGGGTGTCCTAAAAGTCCCACCCCCCCTATTATTTTTTTTATTAATGGAAATAGACAGATTTGCTTTGGGGAAAGGTTAGATAACCAAAGGAGGAGTTTTTTTGAATTATCAACATTTTCAACCCTTACCCCCAAAATGGGGTAGTTTGGGGCTAAGTCAAGAATTTTAAATAGCAACTCCTATTGAGTGATACCTCATTTTAAAGGCCTTTTAAAAATAAGAATAATGACGTAAACTAGAGGTCTCTAAGTTTATCCTATCCAACATAGCGACCAATCGAATTGTGAATGTTAACCTACAAACTCCAGTTGTTTTTATTACATTACAAACTGCTCTATGATGGTAAAATTATGGTTAGAGCCTTACCTTGTTTTTTTTTTTTTTTTTTTTTTTAGCTCAGATTAAGTTCTCGAAATGGCTACCATTTACTTCTTGGCAGAAATAGATACTGGACTCAAAAGCATGTTGTACATTTCGTAACATTTCCGGTGTAATTATGAACGTAAAATTTACAATTCGATTGGTCGCTATGTTGGGTAGGATGAACTTTAGAGACCTCTAGTTTGCGCCATTATTCTTATTTTTAAAGGGCCTTTAGAATGAGGCATCACTCAATAGGGGTTGCTATTTAAAATTCTTGACTTACCTCCAAACTACCCCATTTTGCGGGTAAGGGTTGAAAATGTTGATACTTCAAAAACTCCTCCTTTAGTTATCTAAACCTTCCCCAAAACAAATCTGTCTATTTCCATTAATAAAAAAATACTATAATAGGGGGAGGGGTGGGACTTTTAGGACACTTGGTATATGGAAATAATGAAACAATTATTTAATTTCTCGAAACACTCTTAATGAGCTATATATTTTTCGCCGTTAGGCAACTTCGCCACTTGTATACTT
The DNA here is from genome assembly GCA_963513935.1 of Aphrophora alni. Lineage (NCBI taxonomy): Eukaryota > Metazoa > Arthropoda > Insecta > Hemiptera > Aphrophoridae > Aphrophora > Aphrophora alni. The sequence goes on along the minus strand of OY740773.1, from coordinate 43,407,603 downwards.
TCTGAGCCCCCATAACCGGTGGTAAGCTAATTACATAGAATAATTCAATCATTTTAAAAACAAAAATCTATGTCAAAGGAAGAATGAATAACTAAAAGAAAACTGGAAATGATTCTTTCCACATTATAAGTATTAACTCCATTAAATATAGGTTTAATATTAGAATTGTTTCTCCAGCAGGAAATGTTATGATCAATTTTTGAATTAACGAAAACAAAATATAAAGAGGTATGGTTTTAAATGATTTCCACGAAATGTATAGTTGATATATTTAAACTTTGCTTAGTCGAGTAAATAAGACAAAACACTTTGGGTTATATATATATAAATATATATATATATATATATATATATATATATATATTTCTGAAATATTTTAGGCTTTGTATTTGATTTTTGTTGTTGTAATTGTAGCTTTTTAAAGTACTTATCAACGGGAATTACAATTTTCTCTAATTAGAGACAGCTTTGATAACGTTAAAACTGATTTAAACTATAAAATAACACCTTCAGACCAAACATGTTTTTGTTTTATTTTAGGTGATTATAATTGTTTTTAAAAAATTTATAAATCATTTTTAAGATTCGTTGATATTATCACAATATTTAACGTTTATTATCAAATTTTGCTCAGCGAGGAGTTAATGATGGGTTGATTTGCATCGGGGACGAAACAGTATTAACTGTAGAAACTATATTCTATATTTATGTAAATACCAATAATTTTAACATATTTATTTCGATGGTTTTTGTTCCTTCCTTATTGCTGGATGTTTTCGTAATGCAAAATAATCTTTATTATTATTATTATTATTTTAAATATGTCTGTTTTTACCGCTTCCATTACATTTAGAGCCTTATTTTAGTATGTGACGTCTTTTTCTTCCTCTAATTAGATTTGTAAGTCAAGATTATTGGTTTTGTTATTGTAATCATTCAGTTAATTTTAGGCTGTATCTCGTCCCACACACAGACGAGGACTCTTTCAAATATGTATTTGTATTTCTTAGTGAAACGAAACAAAAATGTAGCCTTCAAACAATAAGTATTGGTAGCAATCTTCCAAAAATGTCAGTTCAGTAATTATCTAGAAAGAAAACAATCATTCTCTTCCAATTGGGTGTACCTATTATATTTATATTAATGGTGAAATAATGAGAAAACAATCGCCAAATTGCAAGAGTAAAAAAGTTACGGTTAATAAATAACTTGAAAAATCTAAAATGATAATGACCTTTGTCGTAAAAACGCGATGTTAATTAAATTCTATTTAATTAAACAAAAACAACGAGTTTGTCGCTCAAGTAAAGCATGTTTAGGCTCTATTGAACATTGTAAAAGTTGATAAGGGAACCTTTCTATAGTTTACAAGCTTCATCATTGATGGAAACTCAGTAGTTTTATGTTCTTGGCTTATAAGTAATATAAGGACATTTTGGGGGATGTACCAACGATATTCTTGTGACTTTATCGTATATACTCTAACCCAGCATGTGTGATGGTTCAAAAAAAGGATGTCAATTATTTGCTGTTATGTCAGTTTTAAGGAAAGTGTTTTTTAAAATGATGTTTTCCTTCGTATGTTTAGTCTAAAGTATAAAAGTTTGGACATATTTCTGGTCTTTTAAAATTATTTCGGTAACTCAAAAAAAAGAAGGTATCTGACGTGGGTAAAAACAGATATTTCCTTGAAATTGATTTGATCAAATTTTGCTCAAACGTAGCCAATAACGTTTAAGGAAAAAATAAATAACGTTATTTATTTTTACACCTAACCTAACCTAACCTAACCTAACCTTACCTAACCTAACCTAACCTAACCTTACCTAACCTAACCTAACCTAACCTAACCTAACAAAATTGATTGGTTGCCATTTTTACAAAAGTTGCCGGTTTGCGAAAAAAATTGGCTCTACATATTTTTTTCAAATTTTAGTGATGTGAAGAATAATAGTCCAACTTGTGTGAAAAATTACAACTAAAAAATATTTTGCTTCTGTAAAAATTAAGAAATAACAAAAATGAAACTTTATTAGCGTTATTAAAAGTTTGATTCGTTGAGGACGCGTGTTTGATACAAGCGATGGAAGTCCTTTATATTTAATATATTTTTTAAAAGACTGTCTGTCCATGGTTCATTTACAGTTTTTGATTAGTCATTACCGATCTGACATTAAATGACGAATAGTTTTAATGGGTTTCTTTTTCTTTTCTTGGATGAAGGTTTCATAAAGTGATTACAATGTTTTTGCACCATCTATTCTGTTAAAAACATCGTAATATAAGCATCGTCATACAGCTGCATAATGAACAATGACCTTGACGAACACACAGGTATATGAAATCGAAGCACGCCAAATTACATTGGCACCCGATGCAATTTATACGTATGCATTTGTATATTCATTTTGTGACAGTTGCCAAATGTCCCTAGCACGTGTGCGAAGCTTAGCTCCATTGAATGACAACTTGGCAACACTGTACGCGCATGTTCATTACAATGTTGCCAAATTGGATTTTTTTTTTTTTTTTATCGTACAGAACCCAGTAACTTGTTAGAATGTAAAATGTAGTTTAATTATTATTACTTAAATATTTTAAATTTATTATTTTTCTAATTTAGAAATTCTATACCTCCATGTATACGTTGTCTCACGGGATCATGAAATGTCCACCGATCCTACACAGTTTGATCCTACACAAATTTTGTCTCACTTTATACAATATAAATAGTGATTCCCCTCCCTTTGTTTAAAGGCAAACCCCCTCGGTTATCACCATCTTATAAAAAAGAAAGAAAAGAACAAAAATAAAGATCTCTAGTTCTCCAATACTGTAGAGTGAGGGTCGGAAGAGAACAAGAGTTGTGGAAGCGAGACTAGATGGGAAAGATGAAAGAAAGGGATCTAACCCATGGAGAAGGGTGTAGATCCAGCTAGTATACCTCGGGATCGCCAAACTCATACTGATTATTGCGAGCCCCTATACAAGCAGATTCTCTAAATATAATGCCCAAAAGTTGGTTTTTGTGGACCTAGTAGCAAATTTTAAATTATATTTTAGATGTGTGTATATTAAAAAGTATCCACTATCATTGCTCGTATCTCGGCTCTAGTTGTTCACATATGTGATGGACTTCCACTTCCTACGCTCATGTCGGATCTCCTAACTTTACGGATATCAGATTTTCTTGGAAGATTAGTGTTCGAAATTACATTTTAGACAATAACTTCGCTGAGGTTGGTACAATTACTTGCAGAATTGTAATGTGATCTAATAAGTTGAATAACACACGAGAAATGAACAAATAACTTGTTTTAAAATGGCCGCCATTTTAACATTTATCATTAGATTTTTTTTCTGAATTTCAATATGAGAGCACCAAAGTCCCCTATACCAAGTTTCACGTTCAAACTTTAATTATTGTGGCCGCTATCGTGCTTACGTGCAGGCGACAACGATAACGCTCTGACATGGAGAAAATCATTTTTGGGTTTCCTGAAGCCAGAATAGAAATTTTGACGATTACCAAACTTTTACTGGATCAGTAACAAGTTCCATACGTCTGAAAAAGTTATCATTCTGTCATTTTGTTATGTTTTTTATAATGAAATTTTAATTTTAGAAATGAATAAAATATATCCAGAATTGATATACAGTACACATTTTTTTAAATGTATTTAATGTTATACTAAAAACAAAAATTTTATTTTATACATTCTCAAAATGCTGGTCGTTAAAAACTGTTGAAGGCCAAAATCTCTAAAACCGTACGTTTTACAAACGAATTGCAAGATATGAAATGTACAGATATTTTAATGATGATGATTATGCGTCATAATATTATTCTTATGGACATTGGATCCAAGATGGTGGAGGACCTCATTATACATAAATTAATTAGTCTCTAGGTCATTATGCACTTGTATATCTACATATATTAGATTACCATGAGTTAACTTATTTATGAATAAAGTAAAATGAATTCATTGTTAGCTTTTCAATTTTCTTTTCATAATCAATTCATTCTCCATTGTTTTCCCGAACAATGGCTGTAGGCTTCCTCATCATGAAATTAGCAACACAAATTTCGTGTCAAGGTGTGTTTTAATTAATTTTTTTTCCTTTCTAAAGAAAAATATCAATTTTTATTTAAATTATTTTATTGTAGATGATTTTAACGGAATTTCATTTGATAGATTGGAGATACTATTTCATGTTTTATTTAGTCTGAAGATGTTGAAGTAAAATGAACAAAAAATAATATATACTGTAGTAGAAAACAAGTGTTTTTAATTTTAAACATAGTTTTTTTAGAGAGTAGTAATAGAAAATTAATATAAAATAGATATATTTTTAAGTTAAGTGATCACTAAAAAATCGATTTTCAGTTTTTATATAACTTTTGTTGTCACGTGAACTCAAAAAACTTATTTTTGGAATGACATCTGTCTGCTATCTGTGCAATTTCTCTGCAGCCCAAACAAGTACCCCGATTTTGAATTAAATATTTTTTAACCATATCTCCAAGGCATATTTTAATTTTGTTTTCGATAACTCAAAATTTAAGTTTAATTACCATAAAACTCAAAATAACCATTTTCTCAAAATCGGTTTTGACGATTTTAATATAATTTTGTTAAAATTTAATTACTATGGATCCAAAAACATCTTTTGTTCTTCATCTCACAAACAATGTTACTTTGAAAGTTATCAGTACAAAATCATTCATTAAGTTGTTTCTACTCTCAGATTTCAATCAAATTTTTATGATACATGAAGATTAATAACCTAATCCACTGTCCAAAATTGCAAGTAAACGCTCATCTAGGTTTGAGAATAATTGTCAAAAATGAATACCTTGACAACCATCATTAAAAACACAATTACAATCAAAATACGATTTATGCTTAGGATGAGTCTCTTTATATCTTTCAATTTTTTTTTTTTTTTTTTTTTTTTTTAATTTTCACAAAATGTAAATAAGGCAAAATGTTGATATGCATGAGGAAAAAATATTATTTTTGTTGGTACTTGGTTTTGTTGATGTGTATGTGAGAAAGTTAATGCAAGTTTTTTGCAACTTTTATTTGATTTAATCAACTAAAAATTGTGAACACCGTTGACATTAAAAATCCATTTAATGTAAATTCTAATCACATGTTATGTGCAGTTTTTAATTAATAATTTGTTGTTAAGAATGGAATAGCCATAATACCAAGGTGTCAATCTGTGTGGTTGTTTAAAATATGCATAAGGATATTTACATACAATGTTTATTGTCTTGAGGGTTTATCAAGGTCTTTTTACCAAGTAAAGGCAGGAGCGTGCCACACTGATGTGAATTTTGCAAATTTTTTATTTTAACTCCAAAAATGGTTAGCTTACATTTTTTAAAGATACGTTGGACTGTTGTATCATACTGGAGTTTTATTTCTTCTACCTTGAATATTGTATTCAATGCTCTTTTTCCTACCCTATTTCCACTAATTTTACTCATATTTCAATAATTATGAGATGTTATATCGATTTAGTTTTTTTTTTAAATTTTCTTTTATATATATATATATATATATATATATATATATATATATTACAAATACATTTGACATGGTTCAAATTGTGAATTAAATTAAACACAGTATCCAGTAGTGGAGGAACGGTTTTAAGAAATGATTAACTGAATAAAAAAAAGCCTAAGGGGTCTTTGCTCAGCTTATCTATGGAGGTGTTCAAAACAAATGTTAAGTCTGCTAAATGTTAAATCAGTAGTTGTAGAAACACACCAATCAATGCCCTTTGGAATTAAAAATAAGGGAGCATAAGTGGAAATGAATAGGTGGCATGCTGAAAAAAAAAAGAGTGGGATATCACAAGATGGGTAATAGAATGTTCAAGGGCAGAGAGGGAGAGAAGATCCAGGATGACCTGCAGGTGTATGGTGGATTGGAAGTTGAGGTTGTCTGAAAGTATATGGGAGAAATGAAGGTAATGACTTCAGAGTACACTGGAAGGGACATTGGCTGCCTCTATTTTCTTTTAAAAAATGAAACTGGATTTTAAATTGTATTAATTAAATTTTTTTTTTAAATATTAATGGTATTTACATTTGTATTAATTTGATATGGTAGCATTCATTTCTTAAGTTTTCTATATGTTTTTTAACTTAAACCCAACATTTTTTTAACCTACAAATTTTGTTTGAGTTGATTTTAATTACGATCATTTGGTAACATCCGTGACAAACCATGAAGGTTTTATAAGCTTAGGTTTAAACCTTTCCTCTCCTTAGTCGGTGTTCACTTAGTCAGGACATATTTTCTTCAGAAAATCTATACAGAGATTTTCAATTCTCGTTTTTTGGAGTTAACTGGGTTTTAAACTAATTTTTACATCTTAGAATGCATTGGTAGTTTTGTACCATGTCTGCCACTGAGAAGATTTCACTTTTTTTGAAACATTTTCCAATACTGTATTTGTATTTTAGGAAAGTTTATTATTCTATATTAGTAAATTCAATTAACTAATCAAACACTAGAATATAGGGTTGAACTACCAAAATAATAAAGTAATATTGACCATCGTGCTTGAATTTTATAACTTACTCAGAGTTTAGAATGAAACAAAAAACTATATTGTAAATATCATATGTATTGTCATTCTATATCAATTGTTGCACATGAACTAGGCTTATGCCATAGCGATTTATTGAGGATGCCTTTTCATGTCCTTCATGATAAGACAATGCTTTGTTACTAAAAAATAGGATTTGCAGTCTTTAACGTTATTTCTCACTTTTATGTTTCAGAAATTTACACTACTTTTTTGTAAAAATAATTAGTTTATTTAAAGTTTAGAGTGACCCTCTCAACCTAGACTATATGGAAGAATTTCCACTTAGTATCTATGTATCAAACAACTTTTATTTTATGTTTGAATATTGCTATTTGGTACGCCATATGTGTCTTGGAAAAACATTATTATTACTCATAAAAGTAATGTATATTTAGATGCATCGACATTTGCAACAGAGTTTAGAAATAAAATTTAATGTTCCAACATAACATTTCACTTTACCTTAACAGAGATGGACAAGCTTGCAATTATAAATAGCCTACAATTTAAGTAAGTATGCAGAAACCTAAATAAAATGGAATATTTACATTGGCAAGGTTTACATGGAATGCAGTAGTTTTTTTAGCTTAGGTCAGTCACTAATTAGATGATATCATTGCACTGTCTTGAGCAGTTAATTCTGTCGTAGACTAAATACTTACACAGAGTTACTGTAAACATTTTGCTGCAATTTTATTGCATAAACATGTTGCATATTTCTACATTGATATTGCAAACATTGGTGCACCACAGGCAAATATGCGTCTGGCTTGAGTCAGCTGGTGTGTGTATGTGCAATCACAGACATTTTTATGTGGCAATTTTAAACATGTTTTGTATTGTTTTATTTTAATAATGTAAATTATTATCTAGTACTTTGTAATGTGATGAAATGCTTGTCCTTATACTGTTTGGTAATTCTTTCAGTAATAGACTACTTATAATAAAAAGTGATTGAGAATAATTTATTTGTAAAATATAAATATTTTGTGTATTTGTGTGTCTTTGTTATTTGATGATAGTAACTTGGAATTATTGTATTTAATACTATAAAATAATCAATTCTTGTATGTTTCTAAATTTTATTTTGAAACAGACTGAAGGATTTTGGTTCAACATCTTTGTGCTTCGATTTTGAGTTACTTGTGTACCAATGTAGAGTTGTTGAAAAAAAACTACCTGTTATCACAGACAGAATATAAAACCTGAAAATAAATGTTTTTATCATTTCATACGTAGTTGGTGAGGTGCATTGCGATTCACCGAAATCCATATGGCTGTCTTTGTGATAGAAAAAATATTACTTATTCTTAATTTGTGTTCTGTGTATTTTACTGGTAATGAAATAATAATATGTTTAATGCTTCTTATCATAAATTTGATGTATCAGCAGTAATGTATTTATTATTTATCATTATTATGTTTTTTATCGAAAATATAACATTTTGTTTTTGAAAGTTCTTACTATAATTCAGAAAAAAAAGAACTAAACATAGAAAAGAAAAAAAAGAATCTTTTATTATATTCTTGATTCTTTAATGTGTTTGTAATTTGGTGTGTATTATTAATAACATTACAGTTTTTGGAAAATATTACAACAAAATATATAAATTGTTATGCCCTTGGCTCCCATTTGCTGAATAATGCTCTATATCTACCAGGTAATGTAATAATAGCAACGTGCAATAATATTATTATTACTTGATTTGTGGCAGGTAAAAGCCACAAAGACAGTTACGAGTCCATTCTATCTACATACTAAAGAGCAATTATCTTCTAAAGCTATGGTGCTTGCAATTCTTACCCAATCTAGGATGTCCATTTACAGTCGATTTCTAGAATTAGTTTCCGTTATTAAATATTACTACTACTGATATGATACAGTGAGAAATAAAAACTTCATGAGTTTTATAATACTGGGAGAGAAAACATGGCTGTTGTTTTGCAACCATGAATCGAAGTAACAGTCCATGGAATGGAGGCACATTATTTCCATGAAGGATGAGATTCAAGCAAATGTTTTCCACTTGCAGATCATATACACAGTGATTTTGTGTGCGGCCCTTAGTGCCACCACAACATATCTTGTATGAGTGGGACCAATTTGACCATTCCCTCTACTGCCCAGACCTCACATCGAGTTATTTTCCTCTATTCCAACATCTAAAATCTTTCTTTACCATGTGACAATTCTACAAGACAACGAGGTCAAACAAGTTAACATGAGTTTGCTCTCCAGGTGACATCTTTCTGTTATATGCTAACCTAGGGCTGTTATCAAGTGCAACAGAAATAAAAAAAATAATAAGATTCTTACAAGACAGATAACAACATGTGGGTCAAAGACCTGTCAGTTGATGACAAAAGGAAAGTGAAAATTTTTGAGAGAAAAATTGTTTAAAGAATCTACGGTCCAGTTTTCATGGAAAATGTTTGGCAGATTCACAGTAACAGTAAAATTGAAGAAATAACGAATTGGGACGACATCGTCTCATTTATTAAAGCTGCATTGGATGGGACATATCGAGAGAATGATTAATGAAATGCATGCTAAAAGCACTTTATAGGGCCAAAATGAAAGGAAGCCGAGACAGGGTAGAGTGAGAAATAGATGGGCAGACAAAATGGAGATGGATAATTGTAGATTAGGAATGTGTACCTGGAGACAAATTATGAAAGATAGAAATAGATGAACAGCTGTCATTGAAGAGGCCAAGGCTCACCCTGAAGTGTAGAGCTGGATAAGAAAATAGTAGACATCTCCAGGAAAACCCGCAACCTTTATGAACTTCAAAATTTGTGATGTGGTTGTCTTGAGAGATTGTTTGGCCCTCCTTAGTACATGTCAATTCTGCATCTCCAAACACCTTCAGTCAGATTCTCATTACTGGAACATTCATTATTAAATAGTATGAAGTCTTAATAACCTTGCACTTATTTCAAGATAATAAATTGCATCCCCTTTTACCTATTTTGTTGAGATGTCTGTTTCATGTAAAAGTGCCCTGTTAACAGTCCAATCACCTCCAATCAGCCTAATGAGAGCTTTTCTCCAGCTTATCAAGCCCTTTCTCAAGTCTACTAGCTTGTGTACAATCTGTTTTTCTATTCCATCTAGCACATGCAAAAAGTACTCTTTTGCACTTATCCTCTAGCATAATTAGTATTCTGGGTGGTGCCTTAAAAAAAATGAATCTACTTCTTCTAACTGTTATGATTTCCCTTATATATATCCTCTCCAGATAGATCCAGAGTCTACAATAGACTCACCTTTTTCTTTCCTGTTAATATGAATGTGTCGAGTGCTTTTTGCACTGAGGTTTCAACTTTAGCTGATTCTAAAGCTTTCAATTGTGATGCTGATAAACAATTTCCAATGATTGTAAGTAGCTGATAATGATAACTTGCCGTGATCATTTAATAAATGATAGTAGCAAATAGCAATGATCATAAGTAGCTGATAAATAGCAAATAGTAGTGATCGCAAATATTATACTCTAAATGACAAACAACATTAGTTTTGTATCAATCAGAATGTGCTTTTCATAGGTCTTAACTATTCAGAATGATAACTAAATTTATTGCTAAAGTGATAACATTAGACAGTAAAAATTATTCATCTTGGCAATTTAACTTTTTATATCTGTAAAAAATGTCTTAGTAATATAAGATCTGAGATATTAATTAATTGAAATACACCATGTTTGAAAGTAGACGTTGAGTGTTCCTCATAAACTAGTTTATTCATTTTTTTAATTAAACAAATGTCTCTACATATTTTATTATTTAAAGTCTTATTTTGTAGAGATAAATTTTGTGCACACTTCCATTAAATTTATATTATTTTAAACCACAGTTGCCTAAAATATGAGGGAAAATTTGTTAATTGAGACACTGTTATTTAATTAACATTTGGTGAAGATGGCCATACAACAAATAATAAATAATGTTTTAATTAAACTCATCAGCTTGATGAGTGAGAAGTAGTTATTCATTATAAGATTAATAAAGTAACACAAATTCTCATACACATATGTTTATTGATGAAACACATTTCAAAGAAGATCACTGAATATGGTGACTGCCTCATTTAAATGCATTTGATCAATAAATGTATTTACATGAGAAGTTGTTAGTTTATTATTTTTGTAATTACTAATTAACCATATGATTATAAGAATATGGTTGAAACTCGCCAACTCGGAACTTCTATTATTCAAATGTGTTTCCATTCCTTTGAATCAAAAAATCATTTATGAAAATGAACATACGTAACAAACATTATGAAAAATCAACAAAGAAAATAAACAATAAAAAAATGGAAGAATTTTCAGTGTTGATCCAGTAAACATGTCATCCCAATTAGTTCGAATTAGTAGAATTGTACTGTAAGTTGTCTGTCATATTATACAGCTATAATTCACTGCTAAAGGACATTTTGAACACTCTGTATTTGACAAACTAACAAATCAACTAAAATCTAAATATGGTACAAAAACTATGCAAAGCATTGCTGTCTTGTAGATCAAGGTTTAATAGATATTACAAAGTACAAATACCAATTCAATGTTGATAAAAGGTCAGCTGAATTCTTTTTTCCATGTAAAGAATTATAAATGATTAAATACAGTGTGTCTATTAAATATTGAAAATGTGTTTTGACTTTTTAAGTGCTGAATTAAACCTTTTATATAGACATGACTTGGTTCTATCTATTCAAAACATCTATTTATGGAGTGCACACACACAGTACACATGTTCTTATTCATGAAAGAACTCTAACAAAACAAAATAACATATGCTCAATAAGATGGTTTTATTAGTTTACGCTTATTGGGTTTCTATGACACTACTTTATGTTTTCTTCGATGGTCTATATAGCTGTCTACCACTATCTCTTGTCCTCCAACACTTTGTCCATTCCTTTCACAGTTGCTTATACTGGATATATACTCACAGCATCTTTGACTATCTCATCTGCTTTTTCATTGCCAGCTATCTCACACTGAACTGGGGTCGATTGGAAGACAATTTCCTTTCTTTTTTTCACTGAAACAAGACAGTATGGATCTCAATTTGGATATTTTACAAAGGCACCTCTTTAGTGCCTCTGGAGTTGGTAAAGATACAAATGTCCTGTTCGCTTGTTGTCAGAGGTCACATTAGGGCCACGTTGATGGCTGTAACCCTACAAATGTTTTACAGTGAATTTGTTGGAACATAATAGATCTCCCTTGTCCTGTGACAAATTTGAAAAACCCCATTCCTAGTTCTTGTAGATTATGAACTAGTCTTGATACTTCATATTCAGCATGCAATATTGTATTGTATTTTCTTAGCTTGTATAAATAATATGATTACCTAGCAAATTCACTAGAGATAAATTTGAAAAAAAAAAAAAAAAAAAAGAAAAAGCAACTGTATAAATCATAACTAATCAGTTATTCAGTTTATATTCTCAAATATTTGTAATTATATTTATGTGTTATAGATGTTGGCGCTGCAAGCGGGTATGGAGAGAGACATGGGTGCCCAGAGAGACCGCCAGATACGGTTGCACTCTGTGCATACGGATTTGGAACTGGATTTGCCACCCAGTATACCATTGCCAGACGGAGAAGAAATACCATACGGCAGCTCGACTAGGCTGCACATTCGAGACTCGGAACAGGTAAAACTTGAAAAATTGTTTAGGAGTTCATTGTTTCTTTATTTAAAAAAAATAAAAAACGAGCATTTACAAACAACATACTCATTTATTTCACTTAAATCTAGTCTTCTTGTGATGACTTATCTTCTCATTACTTATTTTTAGCAAAGTTGAGTTACCTTTTTCTCATTTCATTGCCTGCTGTACAGTCAGAATCAAAATTACATCATTACTAATGTTAGAGGAACTAAAAATGTATCAAAATTAAGCAAAATAGAAGAAATTGAATATAGCTTTGTTAAATGATTTATTTCCTTCCTATATGTGATTACTATAAGGGTTACATTATCAATTTATAAATAGTGAGCAAATAAATAAATATTTGTATCATCCTATCATCATTTACTACAACTAGGTAAAGTCATTAATAGTTGCATTTTATGATTGACATGTTAATTCCCAGTCGATTTTGTAATCTACAAGATATTTCGTACCACTCCTCTTTTAGATAATGTAACAAAATGTGTGACACTATTTGATAAGTAGATGAATTACATACTTACCTACTGAAAATATGACATTATTCCCACCACTCATTGCTTGTCTACAGGAGGAGTGTTCATGCTTAGGTGAATATATATGCAGTCATTCATGCTCGATCATGTTCAGTCATATTTGTGGCTATGTTATCGTGGGTCTTCAGAGTATTGAGTTTAGATATTGACCATTGAGTTTGCTCAACAGAATACCTTTGTCTATGTTTGGCTTCTTAATGTGGTTCAATAGTGACTCGTGTTCTCGTGTTAGATATCGTAATTTAGTAGTTTGTTAAAATTATTGAAAAATTCTCAACTAATAACACATTATATGTCCGTGTTATCTGACTTCATCAAATAATCCTTCATTTTCCCCATTTCAATAAATGTATTATTTCAGTTTGATCTGCTTTTACCCATCTTCAGTTCTCAAGATTCATTATACCAAACTATTTACATTTTGTACTTCAATACAGATCTTTGAATAATTGGTACACATTAAACAAAACATATGATTAAAAATATTGAGTGAGGGTAATATTCCTCGTACAATGTTATACTTCATAAGTTGATACTAATTTAAATTCTCCAGTTATGATGTATGGTCTTAGGTCTCTAGTAATCTAAGGACCCATAATGTATGCGTAATTATGCCGTTAAAACTGTAGCATTTCATCTTTCATTTTAACTAGCATAGATGATATAGATCACCATTTCCCCCATCACATATAGTTAATTATGTAATAGCCCAAAAAATCAATCATATATCAAACAAAAAATCAAGTTTTCCTTGGAAATATCCATTTTAAGTTACTCTAAAAAAAATACTATGATGTCCTTTAACCAGGTAGTGGATGCCTCCCTTTTTTGCATTACTGATAGCTTGAAGGTACTATAAGAACAAAAACACAAAATCTGCTATAATGATTATGTTGAAAATCTAGCCAAACCAAACCAAAAATTTCAGTTCAGTAGTCGATGATCAAAAAGAGAAAATGAACTATGATCATATCTTAGAAGATCATCATTAGCTATTTTTCATTGTGAAGTATGTGACTTAATATGTCAAACTACAAATCACAGAATATTACAAAGTAAGTTGAAAAATAATAACTAATAATTAATTAAATTATATGATAAATAAAAAATACACCAGAGTAGAGGTGATTACAGTCATAAAAATTTATTCAAGTCAATAGTTCTTTCAAATACATACAACCTGTTAATACCGATTGTCATCTACAACTATGAGATATTAACAAAAGGGTGTAGAGATGCTGAGCATTTTCATAACGAAAATGTTCCGAAATATCTTTGGACTGTTAATGACCAAGTATGGTATATCAGGATGGATAAACTGACTGGAAGTGTTTATATTGTGAGATACATACAAATTCAGACTTGCCTAGCTAGGATATGTCTTCCGAATGGGCAGCAACAGAAGAGCTAAAAAAATTTTAGTGGAAACTGGTGAGTATAAGAGAGAGGAAAAGACCGAGAAAGCAGTGGAAGAACAACTTTGAGAAGGATTTTAAAGTGATGAACATCACAAATTTGGAGAGAATTACTTGCGACAGAGCAGAATGGAGAAAAGTGATAGAGAAGACCAAAGCCCACATTATGGTGTGAGGCCATGAAATAAGAAAAATTTGAAAAATAAGCCCCTAACTTTAAGTTAAATAAGGTATTTTTGAAATTACTCTTAAGGCATTGATGATTTTCTTCTATGTGCAGTTTAGTGTACATTGGTTTGAGTCTTTACCAAAATTGCATACAAATGATTAATAATATTTTGATCAAGGCCTGTTAAACATTCACCAGTACAGGTGATTCATCAGTTCAACAATTGAAAAGGTTCTTTAGTTAACAGTAAAACAAAGAGCAGCCTTATAATAAGATGATGATGAAAAAACAGGTTTTTGCTTTTAAAAAGATAAGCTGGAGACTTGTAATGGTACTTTTTGGGAGCTAGAGGCTATGAATTTTGTTTTTATACTAATTTTATTGTTTTCATTGTTTTATAGTGTTATTTGTTTGTTTTAAAATTTTGTTTATTGATGTTTTTCTGAATCTTGTAATCATTTTAAATATTATTGACTTGTCTTATAAATCTTGGTACTGTTCACAAGGTAAATAATACAAATTATAAAGTACAAATACAAAAAAAAAATTGTAAGACAACGTTTGTCGCTCATTTTCACTTTAAAACATATAACTCCTAAACTAGCATTTTTGGTGAGATGGCAAAGAATACTCATTGTTCTGGTTTCATATATGGGTATTGAGAAAGATAGTTCAATGAAGATAAAATTACAACTGTCTTACATTGTGCAATGAAGATAATAAAGAATGAAGTGCTTTTCGAAGACATATACTATAACTGTCTTACATTGACAATAAAAGTAAACTATTTAGAATTAGATGAGGCAATTGGTTTTAATCTAATATTAGAAGAAACTTTTTACCATGATGGAATAAACATAAATAGCATTTAAAAGGAAAAAGATTATGAAACTAAAAATACAACTTCGTAAAATATCTCAAGTATAATGAACAAACAGTCGCTGTTTGTAACACTGTGAAACAACTGCAGGAGTGCATAATGTTGAAATGACTAAAATTAAATTTTTGTAATAAAAACAGATTAAGGGACAGACGCTGAATGCGGGCACATCTGGGCTGTATTAGTTCTGGCAACCTGGTGGACTAGTCTGCCAAATACAACTGTCTTGTGGGGCCAACTCGACAAAATCATACTAAATTACCTGCTTTATACAAATTCATTATATATTTATTATTATTATATATAATATTAAGTGTTGTAACATATATTCATAGAAACATTCAGTATTATTAGGTTCGGTTCTGGTATTGAAATATATTTAAACATTTTAATTTTAACAAACTTTAGTAAGAACATTTTTTTCATATTCATTTATAGCTGCTTAAAATATAGCTGAAGTAGCTGTGCGTCTGTCTATCAGTTTACTTGCATGGAAATAAAGTTTTTGAGTGTATATACTTAATTATCCCAGATTCTGGTTGTGTTAATTCTCTCTATTCTAAAAACATTTATTTATGTACAAACATTTTTACTGATCAAATCTATGTTGTCACAGAAATTTCAAAAAAATCCAATAGAACATGGATTTCCTCTTAATCGCTAAATTGTTTCAACTTGGAAACCTTTGCACAGATTAAAAAAAATATATCAGTTTCAATTAGTGTTTAAATCATACAACTAACTCTCACTAACAAAACATATTTTAGTGCTGAAAATATAAGAATATGTTGAAAATATGAATTTGTTATTTTTAGAGGCAAAAAATGGTTATAATTCGAGAACTACTACACATATTTCAATCAAATTTTCAAATCATATAATATACCAACTATGTCACTGACAAAATATGTGTTGTCATTGAAAATATTAATGAAATAAGTCAAAAATTTCGGATTTCATATTATCCATGCAGATATTATAATTTTTGAACTATTAAATCAATTTGAATCAAACAAAATAACAATCTGAACTGATATTGTACTTACATAGGAAAGAAATCCATGAGGAAATCGGATTAGGTTCTTGAGTGTAAGCTGTCATAGTGATATTGCATTGTATATAATAAGGGGCCCCTTCATCCTTTCTACCTCAATATTCACAATTTACTGGTCATTTTCTAAGTATAATAAGTAGAACATAGATTCTCACAAAATAACATTTAATGATTAACACATTTAAACTACAATGTTTCTAAATTACAACTAGCTTTCAACGGTTCAAGCTAGGAACCAGATTCATGGAAAATAATGGAAGTTTAACTAGCGCTGAGTACAGGCTGATCGCCAGGAGAACCGAGGTGAGAGGAATGCAGTGAACAGTCTGTAAAGTTGATTTTTTCTGGATGTTGTCACATCTTAGAGGTTGAACCTATCAGTCCACCCATGTGTACTACCCTTTTAGCTTAATTGTAAAAACATCGCCTCGCTGCACATTCATATTATATGCAAATCGTGTAAAACAATAAATGGAAATAATAAAAAACCTTTTATTTTAAATTTCACTTTGAGTTCTGATTTGAAATATAAATACATTAAAAACAGTAAATACAATATGTAAATGTATTGCAAGGGCTTACAAAAAGTACAAACTACTTATTATTACTGTAACATATTATTACAGTAATTAATATTTAATAATGTAATTTTAATAATGAACAATTGCATTTAGATAGTAATAAAAATGTAATTAATGTTGTACACTGTTATACTATGTAACTAAGAATTTGTACAAATAATATAGTTTATAATAATTAATAAATTGTCTGTAATAAAGATATTGTGTTGTGAATGTTAAAAGTGAAACATGCAAAAATAATATTTATAAAAATAAATAATAGTAATAGCCAAATATTTGTAAGCTGAGTAGTATGGTGAAAATGAAGGAAAGAAGATGGGGATAATGAGTCAGATATGGCCTTTCTAGGAATTACCTCCCAGCACTCCTCATAGGTTGCCTCAGTTCTCTTTGAGGTCGTACTATACCAGATACTAACTCTCTCTGCAGGCAAGAAAACTTCATACATATGATGGAAAGTACTCCCTACCTCCCCTATCTGAAGTTACTTTATGAGGTTCATTTGTATCTGGAGAAAATATATATATATATATATATATATATATATATATATATATATATATATAGCGGTGAAAAATAATCAAGCCCGAAGACTTCAAATGAATATAGCAAGTTAGTAATAAATATGTCACTTGAAGCCCACAGTGGTGACTTGTTACTTAACTTTGCAAGTAGAACTATCTAAAAATATTCGTCTGAATAACAACACAGTTTTGTACTTGTAATATAAGTGTTATACATATAATATAGTATACATATTATAAAATCAATTCACAAAATCCTAAACAAATGTAATCTCAACCTTATAGTTTTTGTCCTTTAGTGAAGATAAGATGTGTGCCAATAACTTAAAGATATCTGTATTTATAAAATCAAATAGAAAATTTTCCTTGTATAGTAAGTAGGAAATAATCAACAGAAAGTTTATTAAAAATTTTATTGATTTCTTAATATAACTTCTTCATGTTTCTAACAATTTTTGACCTTTTCCTATATCTGGTTTTGTTTTTTAGGAGAGCGAAATCTACCAAAAATGCATCCGAGCTCCGCCCAATAGAACAGTGTTTGATGGTGAGAGTCCGCCACCGTACCGTTCGAGTTCTGCAGGGTTACTATCACTAGGTTCCACCTCTAGTTCGAGTAGCACAGACTGGACTCATAATGTTGTCCGATGTCACAGCATGTCTAGCAGGTATATATTTTGTTAAAAATTAAAATGTTTTTTAGATGATGTGGGAAAAAATTGGGTTTCTTAATTAGCAATTAATTTAAATAGAAATTAATTAATTGGGTACAGAGAATTTTTCTTGTACAGCGAATGTAAATTTTTATTAAATCAAATTTAGTTTATTCATGTGTCTCTTTATGCAAGGTTGTTTTAAAATCGTTTTATTTCACATTGTTTTCTATTTTCCTCTTTGAATCTTTATTTTAGTTCCTCCATGCAGTTCGAAAGAATAATTTTTAAATGTCCAATAAAGACTAAACTACTTTACATTAATTTTATTATTGGACATAAAGAGTGCACCATTTTCTGAGAACAGAAATTTAATGGAAATGTCACAAATAGGCATGTCTGTTTTATGTCTCATTTTCATAGCTCTGATTTTGACATTTTTATGAGACTTTTGACAAGAAATGCTTTCATTCAGTTTTCAAGGATTTGGTATTTATATCTATAAAACAGTTAGATGAATTTATTTAATATCAGTGTATTTGTAGCATTTTATTGTTGCTTTTAAAAGTCCTACAACTAGGTTAAACATTTTTCAGTTTAACAGTAGTAATAGGCACTTATCAAAATTTTAAACCCTTAATAAACGGAGTTCTATTTTCCGATTACTCTATTTTATGTTTTCTTGATATTATGTTTAAATTCAATTTACTTTGGGTGGTCCTTGTTACCCAAGGCACTTCTGATGATGTGTGCTCCTAAGTCATCATCCTAGAGATGCACAAGCTCTGTGAATTTGAGGATCTTTTCTATGAGGTTGTCTTGGGGAATTGGTAGGCCTTTCTGCACATGTCTAAAGATACCTATCCTTTCCTGCTCAAAAAAACTGCAGTCTAAAACAGGTAGTCTGCAGTCTTGTTGTGGATTCCACATCTTCTGCACAGAAATTCCGCTGTAAAGATTCCCATTCTGTGCATATGCTGTCTAAATTGGGCGTGCTCTGTGATCCAGCCTAACACCTTCCTTATATTGCACCGGCTTAACTTGATAAAGTCCGATGCAATTTTTGAAAAGGGCATGAAATGTGCGTTTACTCACTCTTAGACCTGAGATGTTCCTCCGCCTTGTTCCATGCTCTTTCTCAGCCCATGTATTGATGACAAACATAGCCCTTTTTTGGAAAGTCCACAAAACGGCTCTTCTTCTATGAACTTTGCTGCCAATGCTTTATTTACTAGCATGTCACCATTCTAATTCCAGCACATCCTGGCATCCTACAAAAAGTAACATTGTTACACTTCCAAGTTGTGATTGGGTCTTGAAGCTTTGAACTGATTTTTTTTTTAATCAAGTGCTTTTCAAGACAACCTGACTGTCGCTGTAGATGAGAATTTCTTTATCCCTATACCCAAGTACCGTATTAGATTTTCAAAAATCATTGGTGTAGCCCTGGCCGTACACACCAGTGTTGTTGAGATTATTAATGAGGTCATCAACCACTAAGTTCCATAAGAAGAGGGACAATCCTCCCTGTGGCCACCCTTGTGTTATTATGTTTAATAATGTTTACTTTAAGAAGTGAATTATCTTACTTTAGAGATTATCTTACTATAATTTACGTTAATTTTGATTATATATAGTAATTTTCAGGTGGTACAGTGAAAAGTAGATCTTGCTCCTTGGATGTTTTAATAGATAGTCTACCCATTAAAAATAACAAAACTTGTACAATAACTCTCATTTATTTATATGTATCATAATTTTAATGATTATCCCCTTCATTATAATTCCCATTTTCACTTACAGACTCTCGTTTTCCACTGGTCGAAGCCATGGGCAGATCAGTTTCTTCTTACTCAAAATGTATTCCTTTAAATACATATTTTACTTACCGAAAATAATCACATGGTGCTAAATTTGGCGCATATGTAGTATGGTTTCAGTTTAGTGACGTGTTTTTTCGGGCAAAAACTGATATGTGAGGAAGCCCATAGTCTTAATGAAGAATGGAACCGTTTTTACAGTTGTCGTAATTTCTTTTTGACTGTATTAACTTTGTCAATATTTCCTTATAATAAGCTGTTTTAGTGTTATGCTTTCTGAAACCCATTCTTTCAAAGTTACGCAGTTGACATAAAAAACACAGTAAGCATGGCTTTGAATTTGGACTTGCTTTTATTTTTCAGTCCAAATAACTGTTGTTTCATTTCAGGCACTTACTGGATAATCTAGGTTTTTTTAAATAAAAGATGAATCTTAGAAAGAGGTTGGTGTTTGTATCATAATCGGACAGCATTTCTACACAGATTTTCTGGCTCTGGTATATAAATCCTAGGGAGAATCTTGGCACATTTTTTTTTTTTTAAATTGAGATCTTTACACTAAATTTTCTATGTAATGTCTTGTCAATGATCACGACAGCTATTATTCGGACACGAGTTGGCAATCTTATAGAACAGTTTGGATAACATTTTGTTATTTATATTCTTTCTTGAAGTGGAAGGTTGTCCAAGCATTCATAGTTTTCCATGGTTTGACGTTCTTCTCTGAATATTTTGTGCCTCTCAAATACACATAGATGAGATAAGCAGTCTTCCCCGCAAGCCTTAGTAAGCAAGTAAACATCTGAAAAGCACCTGACAACATTATGTTGATGTTTTGTTCAATTTTACTAAAAAATTTAAGTTGACATATTACTCAAATTTTAAACTTTAGCATTTTACTGGTATTCAATAGGAAACACAACTAGACTAAATGATTGAGAGTGTTGATGTTTGTCATGCAGCTTCAGACATGTCCAAAGTCTCTGCCAAAGAGCTAATAATCAGTTATCACTGCTTTCTCTAAGGATAGAGAAACAGTCTTGTTATTTAATAGACACACCTGATACACTTAATATATCATTCTTGTAAACCCAACATAGCTACTGTATACAATTCAATATGGCTTACAGTACAACAATTAGATCATGAAGTAGATCACAGGAACTATATCCTTGCACGAAAACCACTCACCAGCAGAAACAATCAAAGTGAAATGCTGTATAGTTGGTTTACTCCTTATTTTGTGTTTTTAATTTACCATTCATTGGGATGGCTGTGTTAGTAATATTATGATTTATATGAACCCTGGAATGCTGATTACCTTATCTAAAAATGGATCTTACCTACTGGTAGGCTTCCGTGGGCTGGTACCAAAATTAGTTGTAAAAGTAAATGATCTGACAAGAATTTTATTCTCATTGAGAAGTATAATATACAAATTAAATGAAAATTTATCAAATCGTAGAAGAAATCGCAATGACCAAAAAAGTTTACTTGCCACATTAATAATTTGTTTTGGGTTAGATCCTTCTCTTTCATCTTTCCTATTAGGTCTCTCTTGACAATTCTTGTGTCTTTCTGATCCTGATGCTCTTAGACCATTTAAGGTCTAGAAGTCTTGATTTTATCTTCTTTTCTTTTATAAAGCAGTGATGACCGAGAAGTTTTTCACCTTTAAATAACAAGAGGGAAAAAAAATTGTAACCCTATAAGTTGAAAATGTAACTCATGTAAATGAAATCGTTAAAAAAGCAATAATTGATGAAGTTTACCTTATTTGGTTAGTTAAAAGAGTCCCTGTGGGAAAATTTTTAAACGTAGTTTAAGTTTTATTTTTATTTGAATATCTATTTGTACAATGCTTGGTATGTCTTGTTCGCACCATTATATTTAATACTTCAGAGCTTATACTATATTTCCAGTAAGTGCAATTATGTCATTGCCTTGTGAAACCATGTAGTAATAATTTTGAACTGTCGCCATTTTAAATCATAATATTAAAAAAAATCTTTTATATACATTATTGGAAGAACTTTATTCTTAAATTTCATTGCTTTACAGAACTCTGATATAAAATCATTTTAAAAATAGTTTACATTGGGTCAGGATTGCACTTAAAAAAAATAAATGTATTAAAAAGAATTTGCGTTAGAAATGTTTCCATTTTCCAAAAATAATTTTTGATCACATAAAAGTTTGGTTTATTTTTTAATTTTTTTATTTTATTATTATTTTTTTAAGTTTTGAAAATTAGATTCAGATCCAGTTCAGGTTCCTCTACACAGATAACTTTTAATTTAATTGTTTTGCCTCTAAAAAATAAGTATAACATCTATTCCAACCCAAGCTGCTATTTAGCGCAAGTTTCTTGTCCTCTTAAATCTAACCTAACATATACATTACATCTAATGCAGCCAGAAATTTTAAAACCAATATCACACAATAAAATAACTGAGCTCAAATAGCACCAATTATAATACAGGCTAATTAAATTAAGTTCTTTTTTATTATCTCTTTTATAATATCTTTAATTAATTGTGTATTTTTTTTCAATGTGTCGTGTCCAGTGTTACTTTTTTTTTAAATAATGGTTTGGTGAAATGCTTTTACGTACTAGTCCCTGAAAGACATAGTGTTAGACTCCCTGCAGGACTACCGACTAAAACCTTCCTCTCATCCAGCCAGCACTCCATCCCATGACCGCTTTCCCATTACATCAGGGTGGTGCCTATTCTATAGCCTCCTTATTGCTCCAACAGGTCTAAGGTTCTAACCAACCTTCTTCCCTTTTAAAACGTAGAACTGTCTCTATATACTTCGATATAGTATTCCATTCATTTTCTGATCCTAACATCTTGTCTATTACACTTTCTGGCGAAATTTCTTCAATGACCTAACTAAGCTCTTCCCGTTGTGCTTGGAAACGTTCACATTAAAAAAATGTGTGTTCAACATGATCTCTTTTATCTCTGCATACCCGGCAGTCTGTGGAGACAGCTTTCCCCATCTTATATAGATATGCTCGGCAGTATCCATGTCCTGTTAAAAATTGAGTAATATAAAAATTCACCTCTCCATGACCGGGGTCTATGTACTCTCTTATATTGGTAATCAATCTAGCAGTTCAACGCCCTCTGTTCTCATTCTCCCAGTAACTCTGTCACTCAACCATTGTGCCCGCTCTTGCCTTTTTAGCCATTTTCTCTCTCCCCATCACTTTACTAGCTTGAAAATATTCTTTCGCTCTGCTGCTAAAAGATCTATGGGGATAATGACCACCACCACCAACACTGTTGTCCCTGATACCGTGTGATAAGAATTCATGATTCTCATTTCTCCTGTTTTCTGAACAGCAACCAGCCGAGTGCAGAACTTCCGCACCTTCAAAGCATCTGCCCAGATATCAACCCACATAGACTGCAACGTGGACAGCATCAGTCATCACTTGCTTTCTCTTGGTTCGCCTATGTTTGCCATGAGTGTCCCAACTGATGCAACTGTCTCTGTGGCTCTATCACATGTCACTCTGATCTCAGAAACTTAGTTTGTTGTTGAGAGTGACCCCGATGTTTTTTGTTTATCATTTTGTATTAACTTTTTCCGATCCCACCATCATTGAGAATAGGGTCGGCAGTTGCTTCCTTGTCAACAGTACAATCTCCATTTTAAGTATTGCAATTTGCATTCCATGCCTTTCGATCCATTCAGTAACCCGACGCATAATTAGTCTTAGCTGGGCTAGCTCCACATCTCTTGCTGTTATCACTACCCCTACATCATCCGAATAGCCGACCGTATAAACACCGCTCAACATTTCCAACCTAAGCAGACTGTCATACGACACATTCCATAAATTAGGTTCCAATATTGACCCCTGAGAGCCTGTTGTTATATTCCAGTATTACTTACTTCATTTTCTGATGAGTTTTATTAAAGTGATGTAAAAACATAAAGAGGCAAAATACAACATTGTCCTCATTAAATAATTAGACAATTACTAATATTATTTATAACACAATCTCATCTTTCTATTTATACAAATGAACTAGTAATATTAAATCCAAATGAATATATTTTGTCATGTCAGTAGCTGCAGAATTAATTTGCCATCTCGTTTCTTGCCAAGTACCTCCTGTAAATGTTCTGAAATAGTTGTTTTTAAATATGTCAGATCATCTATTTCTCGCACTATCTGTTGCCAATTGCAACCCACGCTTATTCAACGTTTTCAGGTATTCTGCTTGATGAAGGTCTACCAGAACAGAGGATCATTTTCAGGAGATTCCCAGCTATCTTTGAATCATCGACCACAGTTTTATCCAGGCTTCACTCATTTAAAGTCTTCTTTAATCACAAAGCACACTTCATAATTAGTGGGAGAGGCAATCAACATAGTGTTTTACAATGTAACAAAAACAAAAAACACTGTGGAGAGCAACTAACATTGAAAATGATCGGGTTTGTAACATAAACTAACACACATATAGACTGATAACATAAACTAACACACATATAGACTGATAACATAAACTAACACACATATAGACTGAAATACTGTGGAGAACTGTAGAGAGTATTCAGTGCTCTAGTTTGCGACTTAGGTGGTTACAGTGTGAAACTTTTTTTCTTAAAAATAACACTTTAAATATAGAGAGAAGAATTAAGATAAGTTTGTATTTTGTTTCAGGTATCCACCTCCTCCACATTTACCCGCTGTGATAGTACCAACACGACAGAGGCTGTCAGGGAGCACAACCCCACTTGGGCGGCTTACGATGGTGCCTTGCCTTGCAGACCCCACTGTTACCACGGCATCAAACACTCAATCCCCGCCATCATTCCGCCACGCCCCTGTCTAGGACTATCAATTCTCCGAATCTCATAGACAACGATTGGTTTTTACGTAAAGTTACTATGGTGAAATTTTTATTTTTTAAAGTGATTATCAGATTAAACTAAACAGA
Source organism: Aphrophora alni (assembly GCA_963513935.1). NCBI lineage: Eukaryota > Metazoa > Arthropoda > Insecta > Hemiptera > Aphrophoridae > Aphrophora > Aphrophora alni. The sequence continues at coordinate 43,382,703 of OY740773.1, read as the reverse complement.
TCTTCTCTCTTAAATTTTCAATGTCATTTTTTTTTTGGTTTTAATTTTAAGTGGATGAAAGAGACAAGATTTTAAAAGGTAAAGTAATAAAAAAAAAGTGGTTGTTTTGTTCTATGGATTGTACGCACCTGGGACTACTTCAGTAACATTGCATTACGTTTAATCCTACGTTAGATTTATAACACAGTATTTTTGTTTTTTGTTTATACACAACATTATGATATTTATAACAGTACACAACTGGTTGTAGCCCACCATTATAGATATCTACTGTCTTCTACTAACTTACAATATCCATTAACCAATCGTAATCAATTAAATAGAATTCTTCTTAATGTTGTGTATAAAGAAATATATGCATAAGAAACAAGTTAACGGTGTTGTTTGAGCTTGTACAATTATTTTCATAACTGAAAGGGTAATTGCTAAATTAAAACAAAACATAACCTAAGCAAATTTTTATAATTAGGTAATACATTGTTATTTTATGTATTTACATAAATTTTAAATTGTATCTTTTTATACCTCAATGTTTAGTAATAAAAGTTAAATTGTTATTTTTAATTCAGTATAATATTGTAACTAAAACAACCAAAAATGAAAATAACTGACAACTATTTGTTATATTACTCTTTACTAGACAACTGGTTTGATCCTTATATGGCCATTAATTATGTGAAAACTCAAGTTAAGTGACAAAATCTAAATATTTATTGCTGAAATAAAAGATTTGGCATACAAAAGTTGTTTTTCTTTACATGATTTTTTACTTTAATTAACAGATTGTACAATTTGAATTTTAAAGAGAACTAAATTGTTCAACTTATGAAATAAACTGATTTTATAGAACTCCTATTTAATGAGAATAAAACTTTAGATTCTAGTTCAGAAAAACTAATAAAATGTCTTGAAATTGTAATCATTAATTTCTGTTAAAAAATTTAAGTCCAGACTTAAAGTGCAAGATGTTATCATTTCTCTTATCAGTTCCAGACAGGAAGTTTGATAAGAACAATTGCAGACTTTATATAATTGCAGTACATGCTTATCTTTACATTCCCAGACATAATACTAACTGCAGCCATATCTGTTTTATTTCATAGTTTTCCTTATTTTAATAAATATTGAAACTGTTCATATTTATTCATTTTTATTAACTCATTTAAATAACCAGAATGATAGAAAAGGTATTGTAAAACAAAACTTTCCTGTCAATCTCCAACATCACTGTTGCTTCAGCTTTATTTTTCCCTTCCACATTTTCACAGCCCTGTTCTTTGTTCACCTATATATAAGTGCAATAGTGACATATACTGTTTATAAATAGTTCATAATATATTCGTTTAATACATATTTTCATACAGTAGATTATTAATAGAAATATATCTTATTTATTCCGTATAAATATACATTATTATAATTGAAATTTTCATAATATTTTTGTCAGAATGTTGGCAGTTGTGAAATTCAAAAGTAGGAAGAATAATTGCATTTCTCTTCATTCCCTTTTTTTTTTCAAAATATAGTCAGTAGTTACCTTTAATAGGTTCTTTATTTTATTTTCAAATTCCAGATAACGATTTTAACCAAGTTTTTTCTTTCCCCTCATACAGTTGAACAAAAACAATGGGATCGTATTAAACCTTTGACAATATTTTATTTTGACGCTTATTTTGATTAAGACTCTGCCGGAGTGAACTGAAATTTCATCATGCTAGCAGGTGATGGAAGATACCTCATCTACCTACAAATTCCGGCACTATAAAAAACTTATATCCACGGTAAAGCAGATTTCTTCACTATAAATTATCCATATTTGTTGGAACTATTATCATTTTAAAGATAATTAAACTCCAAATATATGATCTTTTTACATTTTGAATATCTTCCGTTTTTTCAAATACAAAAATTTCATATTAAACCAACATTTAAAAGAAAATTAAAAATACGACTACAATTGTACTATTCTAACTTTTTTAAACGACATGTTATACATAGTATTCTAATCATTATTATTCAATTAATCTGCTCATCCATTTAATATGAAGATTGAATCCAATATGGTGGTTAGGCCTGCTGATCTTTTAGAATAGAAGTAAAAATATGCATAATATCAATTTAATTATAACAATCATATTATTAAACTTTATTTGTGGCTGTTTGCATATTAATTGAACTATCAAATTTTAATCTTAAACGATAAATTCATGTATTAAACAAAACCCAATGCAATTTATTTTTCCATTTTTCAACTGATGACAATCCGACAAAACCTCATGATTAATATAACCAGTATTTAATATAGAGTTTATTTTATTCATTAATGTACTAGAGTTGGTTTTTGATTGTTGGTGTTAATTTGAAATATACTAAACAGGTACAATCAACAACCAAAAATAAACCAGCAATTCAGTATGTTTGTACAAGTAACAACTAAATAATTGCTTTTCAGTTTTTGTATAAATAACTTTTTTTTTTTAACGCAACCATTATTATTTTAATTCGATCAGAATTGAATTATGTTTTATTCAAAAGTGATTGATCTTGTTACTATTCATACACAATCTTTTAGAGTTTTCAAAATTTTGATTTTGAACAATAGAAACTTTCAATCCAAAATATTGCAAGACATGGCTGTGACCAATAGATAAAGGCGGCAAATTTTGGATAGAGATTAAAATTAATTTAATACTTCAGGATGTTAAACCCATTAATTCTTAAAAAGTGCCTTTTATACATTTCGTTTTCATATAAAAACTGATTAGAAAACATTACCTCAAATTCACATGTGGTTGTTTCCAAAACCAACATAAAGATTCGGAATTATTTGGTTGTTACTTTTAATATATATATAGTATATATTTATATGTATTCGTATATACATATAAATATTTATGTATGCAAAATTATGTTTCAGTTACAGTTTATTTTCCAACTAAACAAGAGTGATATTAGGAGTGGTAGGGATCGTGTTTAGTCAACGGAAGAATTGCGGGTAAAGAGAGAAGATAGATTGATAAGTTATTTACCTCAAATGCGTTGAAATCAATGCTTGGACATCAAGTTTAGGAAAAAGTACTAGGAAGTGATTTTTATATATATATATATAGGCTATATATTGTGTGGTGTGAAAAAAGTGAGGGTAGACTCAAATTCTCAGGATATTTCCAAAAGTGAGTGCTTTGACGGAAACTCAGGACTGCATGAACGGGCGAATGAAAGGACTATTTATTTCTGAATGTCCGTTAGTCAAAACAAGAAACATTTTGTTTTATTCTGTTTCTAGGTTGTGTTGTGCTCATCATTTGTCCGCTGATTTATTTATTTTTCTAAATAAAAAAAGAAATGTTATGCAAAACATAATGCTGGATTTGTTTTGATTGCGTTGCTATGAGATTATGCATGTGACAACCTTCTTTTGTATAGACTCAAAATGTGTGAGCGATTTTGTGATCCAAAAAAAACTGTTTACTTAAAATATACGGCATTGCAATTCTTCCACCTTGTCCACAACTACTTGTATTATATTTAACAAGCAAAACAATTGTTTAGGTAAGGAAATGGACAAATTTGTGATTATTTTGGTGGGCAGCAGCAATCTCAGATGACTTTTGCAATCAGTTAGCCATCTTTCAATTGGTCAAGCGATGTTCAAGATTGATAAAGGGATATTTTAATATTATTCTGTTTTATGCAAATTAATATCTCCCTTTTTACTTTTACGTTGTTTCAAAATTTGGTTAGTTTATTTATTTATTAATCCAAGTCCCTTTTTGGCCATGAAATGGAACTGTTGGGTTATAAACAAAAAAAGGTTATAATTCAAAAATTACACATGAATATAAAAGTTAGTAACATACTCAGTTTTATTGTTATATTACAGTATTTTTATTTTTGTGATATAAATAATTAACATTTGTTGTTTAAAAGACATATTCTTATTTGAAAAAACAATTAAAGTTTTTAATGTCTCATTTTTTAAAATAATATTTATTTTATAGACATTTTTTCTTAGTGTTTTATTTGGCCTCTTTAAGAATACAACATATGAAAACGATAGAATTTCATGAATATGGAGTAAAATAGTTTATGATAATGAATATTTATTAAAGCTTTGTCTGCCAGACAACAATCGACTCATTGCTCAATATGTTTTGATTGTTTAGAAGATTAATAATTAAGACATTCTTCTTCTAAACAGAAAATGTATTTTGAAAACCTAACCCAACTTATATGTGACAAAATGCAGCACAATCAAAACTACTTAACTTAATCAAAACGTTTGATAAACATTTTACAAAATATATACAAAAATTTCTTTTATTGGATTAAACTTACCAACATTATTTAATTCCGAATGGTTGTTTTTCGTTTCTATATTCTACAATCAGAATCTAGTTGATAAAACAAAATGCCTTTTACTGAAAGTACAAATTAATGTCTTAAGCGACAGTATAATCTGACATCGTTTGACCAATACAACTGAAGCAAAGTCGAACCACTTGTAAAGTATATGTAGGCCTAGTGTTATTGAATGCAGGACTTGTCATGTGTAGTTGAGGACTTGCATTACCTTGTGATAATATATCTTGTGTGGTTTCCAGCATCAAAATTTAGTCACATTTGCCGTCAAAACTAGAGGTGACTGAATTTTGAAGTGATATTATATAACAATAATATGTATAGATTATGTTAATTTATCTTTAAAAGAAATCAGAAAATTTAAAAAAAAAAGTTTAAAAAATAATAAATATAAAATGGGTGATACAGAAAATCGAAAAACGTAATATTGTGCACTGTTTAAAGGGCACAATAAAATTTTAAAACAAGTATAATATATTATTTATTGTTTAGTTTTTGTAAACTTGTTTCTATTTTATAGTTGTAAAAAGTGTACATTTGGAAACGTACAAAGATATGTGTATTCCAGTGGTGTATGGATTGTAATATTGGTTTTTATATATGAAATATATTAAACAAAGCCATTTAAATTTATATAAACATTAATTATCATATTTTAACCAAAATAATAACTAATAGGTTATATATGTGGCCTGCGCTAAACTTTAAAAATATCTACATAAGAATTGTTGTCTATTCAAACTCATCAGCTTAAAAAACACAAATGTTGAGTTTAATGCAAATTGACCAATAAAAACATTACTCAGTTTTAGAAGTATTTATTATTTTGAACCCCATCTAAAAAGTGAAAATATATACATTGAGTTGAGGATGTATTAACTCAATTCATTCATAGTGATCATTCACAAGTAAAAAAACCAGCAGAGAAAGAAGTATATTACAGACAACTAAGTTTAGGTCTCAAAATTAATAAAAGAAATCTGACAATTAAACTTTTTATAAATAGAGGAAGCGAGTTTTACACTCCTGGTACTTCTGCCTAAAAGAGTTTCTGTGCACTTTTTTAACCCTAGTCAATCCCCTTCATGAGTTTTGGATCATTTTTTGCTAGGTTATCTTCTTTTATTCAAGTTGCAGATGAGGTGAAGGTCAGGATTCTACTTCACTCCAGTATTTCCCTCTTCAAAAGTATATGTTCTGTTGTTTCCTTGTGTTGACCATATAGTCTGCATCCAGTTACAAAGCTCTAGACCTTCTTTTGGTTGCACCTACTCAAGGAGGTTACATACCAATAGAGTTTCTGATTGCGTTGGTACAATCACCCATAGAGTTTTGCCTTCGAGATCTCTCTCCTGTGGTTAAGGACTCTATTGCGCATTCTGGACTAAAGTCATATCTAGACACTTTTCTTTGCCATCTCGTCAACCTTCTCATACCCCTCAAATTTTCTATAACCAGACATGCAACTAAATTCTCTATGGTTTAGGGTTGAGAGTTTAAACAACATCTGATGACGTATCCACACTAGAATTGTATTCCTATAAACTTGTAGTTTTTATCAACACCGGACTGTCTGACCTAAATACGATATTCTCATCTGTATATCTTCTTGCTAGACACAGTTTTGCACATTCCAGTTTCAAAATTTAAATAGAAGTCTATGACACTTGATATAGTATTATTTATTTATTTTTTGTACATGTATTAAACTACAACTTTTATAATTAACACCTAAGTGGGATTCAGTTGATCTTCCATACACAAGTTCAGATTTTTTCCATTTTCTGTTAAATGGTGACCCCCCCCCCATGTTGTTTTCTATTTTTGGAGATTGGATATTTCAATAAAAAGCTTGTAAATTTAATCTTCATAAGTAAATGATGTACTATATTTATAATAAACTATACAAAGTGGAACACAGTGTTTATAAATATACTTTTATTTTTTCATTCTTTCTATAACAGTACAAATAAATAATTAAGATTCAACAATATTTCCAATTTCAATACAAATTTTCAATCCTTTTTTAAGATTTTGTTTGATCCTCTAGATAACGGTTGTTTTCCTCCAAATTTATGTTTTGAAGAAGCTGAATTTGAACTTGACATAACTTTTACAAGGATGATTGGAAAGTTTTGTGTTGGCCTTATAAAATATTTTGTCTAACAATTTTAATAGCATATTTTATGTCATGATATAATTATGGTTTTTAGGCAACTTCCTTGTAGAATGAAAATACATTACTAGTTAAGCTATATAAGAATTATCTTGAAACTGACTTTCATGTGGTAATTAAAAAACAACAATATATTATAAAATGCTTATTATATCCAAATTTATACTATTTTTGTACATAGTTTCCAACCAAATTAGACATTTGTCTACTTTTTAAACAAAATAAATCATCATAAATTTCTACCACCTGTAATAATCACTAGGTGCCAAATCTAGACTGTACTGTGTGTGATCACATTTTCGCAATTAATTGAATTTTTCCACAGGGTATATTCATACAAGAAGACCGTAACACAGAACTTAAGAATGATTTAGGTTCTGAATAGTCTTTCTTAACTTCTTTAATGTCAAATTTTAATTGGTTGGCTTACAACATTCTTTGAAATCAACTAATAAAACTCCACTTCTGGCCTAAAGTCAATTCCCGTGATTTTGTTGACAGATAGATTTTCCAAAAGTTTTGTTGACGAGTTACAAATAGCCCTACTTGATTGATTCATTTTTTGTTTCTGAATATACATAAGAGAGCAGATGATGGGATTTTCTATTACAATATACATTTTAACAGAAGTTGTTTAGCGAAAAACAAACTTCTCTCTACACTGCTAGATGTGTACCGAGTTATACAACTTTGCTCTGCTACAATGGAGCAATTACCTCCATCACATCACAGCCTTTATAAAATTGTAAGTTACTTTCTTTATAGCCTTTGTAAGTTTTGAATTTGTTTGTTTGTTTTTTATTTCTTTTTACTTTATATATGAGGTTATTTAAAAAAGAAAGAAATTGTAAAGGGATTTATACACAGATTTTAAAGACATTTTCTTATAATATATATTTAATCTGACATTTATTTTATCATTTGTTTTTAATGTTTTCATGATTATAAACATTCTTTATGCAAAATGTTCTTAATTTTATTTTAGTTGAAAAAAAGAAACCATAAATAACAAAATTTGTACTAAATATATGATAGAGTTGGTATAGAGGCTAGAGCTCTCATCTTGTGTTCTGCTTTCAATCCCCATGGGGAGAAAAATTTTGGTATTGACCAAGAATTGTGAATAAAAGTGGGAAGCTACAATTAGTAGAAAATAATAGTCATGAAAGCTAGAATTATTGCGATGGGAACTCTGTGCTGACCACACATCACTCGAGGAAAGCCATCTCATTTAATTGATAAAGACATTTCCAAATTGTATTAAATTTAACAAATCAAATACAATCCATACACTGTAGTTAGTTTATGTGTACCAATACACAGTATAAAAGCAATGCAGAATGTGATTTTTAGTATGCACAAATGTGTTATTGTATATTTTATAAATTATTTAAAAAAATTACAAACTATTAAGTTTTAAATATTTTTTTTTATTTATTTATTTCTTATGTTTTTTTTCTATGACAAGACACAAAAATTTAAAAGGAGTAAAAAAATGTCAAATTGTGACTAAAATTTGTCTGCTGAACTCTACATGCTATTATATAAATACAGTATATCTATATATATTGTTTATTAATTATTATTATTATGTACATTTGAACTAATGTGTCAACTAAATGAATTTAAAAAATGCAAAAAGGAAACCAATTATGGATAAATACAATTTTTAATAAAATGCGGTCTATGTTATCACCAACTTAGTCATTTAAAGAAATTAAACGGAAATTTAAAAAGAAATTGTTGTTTTTATTTTCCCCAATTTTAAAATGTATGTTTTACTTGCCATGTCTTTCTTAATATTGATAGCAGAATTTAATTATCCCTATTTTATTTGTTTTGTTGGACTTTCTTATCTTCATTGATAATTAGGGAAATTATAAATACATTCAGAAAGTAAAGTTTCTTAATTAGATTTGTTACAAATTATAAATATCTGTTTTGAGTTTCATGGACAGTTTTTAATATATGATGTAAATTTATTTTAATTACTCACCTGTAAGTCTGACACTCTGATTTCCTTAAAAATAATCTCCTTGGGACTGCAACAGTGGTCACACCATTTCTAGACCTAATTGGAAGTATTTCTAGAATGTAATGAGTCACTTTCCACTGATGTGCTGCCATAATTGAAATTGCTGTACTGCTCCTTAACCTACTGAAACTTCAAAATGGTTTCCACTTGTAATCACTAAACTTTGATACAATAGGTTCACCACTTTGAAATTAGACGGTGTTTTACACAAGGATTTACTAAGGCTAAATTTACTTCTTTAATTCTGGATCCATTGGTGTACAACTTAGTGGACATTTTTTCCAGATTCAGTCTGGATTCATTCCAGGCTTGTCGACCTGGGAAGGCAGTCTCAAAGTTCATCATAGTAAAAGGTAATTGTTTGTGAATGGAGAATGGAAACTTATGCTGCAGTGAAGAAATATAAAGTCACTGAGAGTTACTGATGGAACAGAGGAAGTGTTATATATATTTCAATTAAAGTTATATTTTTTAAAGTTTTTCATATTAAGGTATTAAATTTTATTTTTCCACTATAGAGACAAATGATTTTGATGGGGAAGAAAATCTATCTTGAGATATCAAATAGTGTTACAAAAGGTCTATATATCTGTGTCCAAAAATTCACTGGTGTCTCAAAAATTGTTTGACTTATTTTATTCAAAGTTATTATCAAAGAGTTTTTCATTCCTAATTGTGTATGTAAAATATAATTGACATAAATCAAAATTTTTAGGTACCGGTACCTATCAAAACACAAAATCTGTTTTTATAATTTTTTAGGATTTATTGTGGTGTGTATGGCTAAAATACATATATATATATATATATATATATATATATATATATATATATATATACATATATATATATATATATACTAGCATCTCCCGTCGCGGCTTTGCCCGCGAATCATTCAAGTTGTAATCTATACGTTTATTAAATCGCATGTTTTGATAAAAAAGTTTAATATTACTTCAATCCGGCTAATTTTAATGTAGTGTGTAATATTTAAGAATACAGAATTTGTGAATTGAATGATAGAGTAATTTCAGAAACAGAATATTTTTTCCTAAATCTGTTATTTTCATCATGTTTACTCATCAATAACTTAAAGTTACTAAAGTTGAAAAATATCAAAAGGCAAAGTAAACAACAACAAAAATTCGTAATTATTCTAGTTATAGAAATGTACTTATTTAGTATTTAGGACCTCTTTGTAAACTACATTTGTTGTCTTCCCTTTAGGTGCTAAAATCACTAAATTATTAGAAGAACTGACCCTAGAAGCACCAACGTACAATTGACCATGAGAAAAACAGTCTTCTCTTAAATCAACTCCTGCAAATTTTTATGTTTGTCCTTGAGATTTATTAATAGACATAGCAAAGCATATCTTCAGAGGGAATTGAAGTCTTTTAAACTGGAAAGGGTACTCCGACGGGATTAGTGGTATTATAGGTATAAAAACAGATTCACCTTGAGCACAACCAGTAAATATTGTAGCTTCTATAATTTTTTTCTTTAAAACAGTTACCTGTAGTCTAGTTCCATAATCGAAAATAAGCAGAATATTAATAAACAAATTATTAATATCTCTTTAAGAAACAACGTTACGATACAATAACGTTATAACAACAAAATTCAAGTTTCTCGGACGAAATCTCGAACAAAACTGAAATTTTAAACACACACTGATTATAATCGTAAACACTGATTTGGAGTACTGAGTGGTATTTCCCATCTACGCATCTAAATATGCATGCATGCAGGTATACAAAAGAATACCTGCATGCGTGCAAGTTTAGATCTGTACCTAAAGTACACACAGCATAGTATATTTATACATTTAGTTTAGAATCGAGAAACAACTTGACCTATTCTAAGAGAATAAACTTTATAATCAGCCTAGTTGCTTAGTAAAATTTGTTTTTCTTTTTGTATTTAATACCCTTTAAAATTAAAATTTCGCAAAATCCTTTCTTAGTGAGCGTCTATGACCTCATGCAATTATGCTTTTAAATTTTGGTATCAATATCTTTGTTGGTTTTTGCTCTACGTTGATTCTCTGTCAGTCATTCATTCAATCAATCAGTCAGGACAAAGCCGTTTATATATATATATGCACCTCAATATAGGACCACCAAGATGTCAAAGTAATCAAGTAAGCAGAGTTAGACAATTTAGCGAATGTCTCTGTATATCAATGAATGTTGAAGTACCTAGCCTAAATATTGCAATATCTTGCACAATGAATCTGTGTGTATCTGCATTAGTAAAATGTCAAAGTTTTTCTGTAGAATAAATAAGATCATGCCTAATAGAAAAGTGTTGTTTATTTCACATATGATAATATGTTCAATAGGTTACAGGGCCAGTGAGCTTGGAAGATATTTTATTTCATAAGTGGTAACAGTGTTTATAAAATGAATTGTTAAGTGTAACTGGAACTAGACTACAACAAAATAAAGCATTGTCATCAATGCAACAACTTGTTAATATAAAACCATATGATGGTACTGGTTTTTAATTTTGGTACGAGAACAAACTGTTGTACTTGATGTATTGACAGTAGGTACACCAACAATACCAGCTTGTTAAAGCACAAAATATAATTAAGGTGTTTAGCATACAACGCTCTTTAGTTGGTCATAAAAAACCGCCAATTATTTGTTCACAGCATTAGAACAAACATATGAAAAGAGAGGCCCATGAAGTCTGGTAGATTTACAAAAGCAATTATGTGATTTAAAGTATAGTGGTCGAGAACTTTTAAACTTTATATGTGACTTTGTAAATAAACACATTTTAATCAATTGAATGTTGTGGTAGTTCTATTGGTGATTCAGAAATAGTTTCTATGGTACTATCAGCTATGCCTGTTGAATTTGAGCCAATAATATGTGCAATTGACATTATTTTTTAGTAAAAATCATGTTGTTATATCTAAAAAATGCTCTTTTACAGAGCAAAGTAGAAAACTGAGTACATCTAACTCATACAAAAGTCAAAATGAAGTTGTCTTTACTTCAAGAAGAAGACTTAAGAAAAAACCTGGATTTTGGAAAAAGGAGAAATACCTATTACCAAACATTGGATTAGATTCAAATTTTATAATTGTGGAAAGAAAGGACATAAGAAATGTGATTATTAATTTTCAAATAATACTAAGCTCAATCGTGAAAAGTGTAATTACATGATGTATATGTGAATATTTAGACCATAATTTATTATCTCTTTAGAAGTTTGAATAACATAGTTAAAGTTCTATTTCATAAGAATAAAGTAGACTTTTTGTATGAAAAATAAAATCATATAATAGAAATCTTATTATTTATGTATAATAAATTTAAAAATAAAAATTTTAAGTCCTTCTTGTCATAGAAATTTAATGCATCGTAGAATGTCTATGTCCATTATTCATATTTTCCACAATCTGAAATTTGTGAAACATAAGTTATCGAAAAACAAACTTTCAAATATTTTTAATTTATTCACACAGAAAAGAAACCAAGAAGATTACTAGAAGTTGTATCTTTGGATATAACAGGAACTATAAAATCTTTTATGTATGATAAAATGAGGTATTACTTTTACTTTTATTGATCAATACACACATTTGATCATAGTATAAACACTTATAAACAAAAGTAAAGTATGAAAACTTTTAAGAGTATGAAACACATGTAACAAGTAATTTAGTTAAAGAATTACTCATTTCCTCTGTGTTAATGGAGGGAATACTTCAAATAAAATAATAGAATTGTGTAAAAGTAAGGGCATACAACTTGAATATAATATTTCAGAATATTCTAAACAAAATGGTTTAAGTAAAAGATTTAACTGAACATTGTAAGGTGTATGTTATAAGACTTGAAAGTAGATAACATATTTTGGCGAGAAGCTGTAAGACATACCACATAATATCTTATAAATTAAACACCTACAATAGCTTTGAAAAATGGAGAAACACCAGCTGATATTTGGTACAAAGTAATATAGTCAATATCCATATATTTATTTCTCGTGATTATGCTCATATTTCCAAAGAAGAACATTAGACCAGCATTCATAAACCTATGTTAATGATGGGGTACTTTCCTAATGGATAACCACTATGAAATGAAGAAATACAAAAGATTGTCGTCACTTTAGAGGAAAATACCTCAATACAAAGTGATGTAGAACATGAATATGAAGAATCTTTATGAAAGAGTACAAGAAAGAACAAAACTCTAATAAGTTTCTAGATTATACTTACTTCTTCGGTATCTCGTCATGCCAATGTCACGATGCATCTTGGTACATTTTCTCAGCAATTTCAACAATGTCAAAGATTATGACGACTAAACTGTGACAGATTCATGAGACGAATTCCTGTCATCAGAATTTCCTGTCTTAGACTTAGCCCAAAGAACTGGAATTACTATTTTTGAATGACTACTTACTACAAATGAAATGCAATAGATCATTTGTAGATCATTGTTTATATAATTATTAATAGTGTTTTTCTTCTAGTGTGAGTGGGTGATATCATTTGTTACATGAATCAGTGAATAACTTATACAAATTAAAGGACAAATTTATTAATTAATTGGAAATGAAAGATTTAAATATAAGTAATAAAATTTAATTTTTAGATGTAGAAATAGTTTACGGTGCAATTTTTATTTTTCAAAAAGAATGAATCCAAAAAATAATAAATCATTCCAATATGTCTGATTGTAAAACCTGAAAAATTCCTATCCAACAAAAATTGTATTTAAAAATAGGAACATTTAATTACTATAAACTATGATTTAAAAAATTAATTGGAAGTTTGATTTATATTATGGTAAGTTCTAAACCAGATGTATGCTACTGTATTACTCAATTTCAAAATAACTAAAGCTTTGAACATTAGAAAAACTTAAACATTGGTTTAGACATTTAAAGGAAACACAAAATCTTTATCTGAAATATAACAACAGTAGTAATTGTTGTACAGTAAATGCATTTGTTGATGCAGACTTTGTAAATGACATAAATAACAGGAAATTATCTGGTTTGTTTTAAAATTAATAATGTTGTTACATGGAAATATAAAAAAAACAAAGCATTGTATAATGATACAATGAATCTTTGTATAATAATTGCTTTGAATCTGAGTGTTTTATAAAAATATATATATATATTAGTACTAATGAACCAACCGATAGCTGATATTATGAAAAATGCATTATCTATCACAAAGTTTAACTATTTGAAAAATAACTTGAATTTAGTAATTACAGTTGCTTATATATTATTTCTTGCTAATTATGATTCTCAAATGCATTTGTAATTTGTAAGTACTAAATTGCAGTGGAGTGTCGAAGTAATCAAGTAAGCAGAGTTAATCAATTAAGTGAATGTCTATGTCAGCGAACCTGTAAAGTAGGCTAACTATTGTAATCTGTTGTGTGATGTCTGCATTAGTAAAATGTCATAAGATGTACATTGAGTGTTCTTAATTGGAATAAATTAGGTCACATAGAGACTTAGGTTAACAGATTTGAGTTCATTTGCTGGGGTAGGGTTTTTATCCATAGGGTTAAATTCCCATCTTTGTTAGACTAAAAGCATAAAGTAAAAAATATGTTAAGGAAACAAACAAAATTTTCTAAAAAGTAGCCCCTTATACATTTTGTTTAAATATTCTAATAACTGGAAGTTTGTGCGTTATCAGTAAAAAAACACATATGGGTGAAAGACATAATTTATTGGGTTGGGGTTTTCGATTTCAATCAGATTTTGATAAAATTGTAAGATCAATGAAGCAAAACGAGTAAAAGAAAAATATGGCAATTAAAAAAAAAAAAAAAGCAGCTGTATTAGGTCAATATTAATTTTATATTTATGCATAAAAAATATGTGTTTAAAAAATATAATCGTTATATGTAAGTTTACTAATTTTTTTATATACTTGTATCAGAGAGAACATTCATATATTTATTTATTGCTTTTTGTGACAAAGAGTTGAATGAGTAGGAAAAAAAATTATATTTTGTTGAATGACATTAGAACTTTCCCACTTTCAAATTACTGAATTATATATATATATATATATATATATATATATATATATATATATATATATATTTACAGTACAAAACCATCATACTAACACTTTCACACACTTATCACAAAATCAAAAATGATATTCAACACCATCTAGGCCCACTCAAATATATTTCTATACTACTTTTATGTAAGATAAAAACAAGTAAGATGTTTCTTACTAATTAATAAATATGTATTATAAATTTATTAATTATTGCTATTTTCACACTGATTTGGATCATTAATCTTCGTATTTCACCAAAATTTAACGAAATTAGTAAACTCAATGTTAAGAAATTAGGTCTTTTACAACAATTTCATGGATGATTTTTTTGGTTTTTACCGAGACCCTTGAACAGAAATTTTTTGGAAAAATGATGTTCACATTTTTTGTTTGGATTCTTAGAGGTCACTTTTTTTTCGAGGTGAAGTTCTTAGAGCCAAATTTTAAAAAATCAAAAATTGTCCAGTAGTTTTTACTTACTATATCAGCTAGGTACCCAAACTCTTGAGTTATAGAAAAAATAATAATATTAAAAGCATCTTCAGATAATATATAACTAAAATCTGCCCACATACTGCACTACTCAGATGACAGGGAGGTATCATTTAAAAAACCACTTACACTGTCTTGGGAGGGGCCTCAAAACGAACATTTCCACAAAATTCAACATCGAGACTTTGACCTATTGCGTAACTTACTACATAGGAAAGTAAAAATTAGTAATGATAGAGTCACATTAAAAAAATAATAATAATAACATTTTTCAAGTTTATCCTCTAATAAGTTTGATAGGTAATATATTCTCCAATGGGGAAAGTTCAAACGTCCAATTAAATAATGAGGCTTGCTAATCAATCGCCTTGGGGTTATCTCAGTTTCAGACACGTTTTTATTTTGTTTTTTGTGTTTCATTAATTATTATAGCAATAATTATTAATTCAACTATCAGTTAATTTCCATTTAGGAAATATAACTCGCAGTCATCACTGTGAGATTTAGTATCTGGGTATTGAAATGTTGCACTAATCAAATATCTCGATGTGTAATTCAAATTTATGTTCATTTTTTTTAATTTTTGTTTTCTAGAAGATATCACATTGTACCATACATTGTACAAATAGTAGTTTTGAAATGGCTTAGACTTACTTCATGTTTCCAGAGATTAAGTAGTGTCGATGATATAGACTCTTCTATACACATCTTCTTTTAGAGACCACTAGTTACTGATAGTTTAATCTGAAGATGTGAAGCTGTTTTGAGACAGCTCATATGTAATTTTTCCTCTAAATACTACTGAAGTAGTTTATGATTTGCAGCGGAAAAAGTATACGTTCCAGCAACCCTTGTTTTCTTGGCACAATCACTGCAGAGAGGCATACTAAATCCATTAAGACATTGCTGAGTGTCTATATGTCTGATCCTAGCAGCAATAGTATTAATATTATAGTTAACACTCTTGTAGATTGCTTAGTCTTTTAACCCTAGTTAGTTAAAACATTAGTGATTTAGGGGTCTGAGGCTATTCATCCTCTTGGTACTGTGACACAAATGGATCTATTGTGACTATCCAACTAATTTTGTTTTAGACCCAGCCAAGATTTAAGCTTCGTAAGAATTTTAAAATGGTTCTGGGGGACATGATTGGTACCTCTGCAGTGGTGGGGAATGGAGTGCTGAGGTAATGTAGGTTAGTGATTCACACTCACACATCCAGTGTTCAACTCTTTCTTTATGTGTCAGGCAATTTTGGCATGTATCCACTATAGATTTCCCCATGTGTTTTAGATGGTAATTTACTGGACACTAGGCCAATAATCGCTTCTAATGAGTTCTAGTAATTTTTTAGCTTTTTTCATAAACTATAAACTTTTTTGCTTGTCTTAGACCAAAGATGGGTGGTCCAATACTTGATCTTTTGATCTTGTTCCCAGGTTTCCATGATATTATGAAGATATGTTTTAGGCATTCCAAAGAATGGTCAGGGCCAACAAAGTCAGCTTCTACACCCTCCTTGGTAAGGCGATCGATCCGCTTCTTCCTTTCCTGATATTCTTACATTTCCTGGCACCCAAAGTAAGGTGACTTTGTTGTTTGTTGCCAGTGCATTGATTAATTGTAGACATTCCCAAACTAATCTTGACTCAAAAGTGTATGAACTTAGAGCTGCCCGACTCTGACATGATATAGATCTCTGTGTTTAAGAGACCTTATTTTTCCAGCGCAGAGCTCTATTGCATGTATATCAGCTTGAAATATGGTGGAGTTTTTCCTAGGGATTTTCTAAGACTGAAATTTGGGCCTTTTATCCCCACTCCTACCCTACCTTCCATTCTGGATCCATCAGTGTACCATTGGAGGGATCCTTCCTAGTTTTGGTCCAGCTTCCTTCCAAACTTATCGTCAGGGCCGGATTTAGCATTTTGGCACCCCTAGGCCCAATAATTTTTTCCGCCCCCTAGTCTGGTTAAAGTTACTTCCACAAAAACCTTTATTAAAAAATTATATCAGGCCTATATATTAATTGCTTAAGCACCACTCCACGAAGCAATTTTACCATTGCAAGTTTTTTGAGTAATTTACTTGGTTCTGGGCTTAACAAAATACCGCCTTAAAACACTTTTAGTAATTCTATGTATTAAATAGTTCATGTTTGTGAGACTGAAACAAAATGATCCAACCCGCCTCTAATCACTCCGAGCAGTAGCGCCGAGCCAGCATAGTGGCAGTGGCAATTCAATGCATACCGCTCTACGACATCCCTACAGCCAGTTCTCCCGTGTTTGAGATCAATGTTGTAACGAAGTTCATGCGTAATGTTGAAAAATAGTTTAACTTTACCAACAATTATTTGTTCCACTGAACTTCAAAATCAGAATGATTTTTTTGTAATCAATTCAAAAAATATGTTAAGTTATAGCTATTTATTAAAAAAAAAATTTTTTTTCTCTCGGCCGGGCGCCCCCTGGGAGCTTGTGCCCATAGGCCTGGGCCTACCATATAGGCGTCTGCATGCCCACATAGCCATGCTCAGTCTTTTAATAGTTTTATCAGTGTGTTTATTCCAGGTGAATCTTTGATCCAAAACTACACACAGATCATTTGTTTCCATAGAAGGAGTGAGTTCTACACCGTCTATCATTAAAGATTAAATAGTGAACCTCCTCCTTCTTGTGAAAGAAATAATTGTTGTCTTGTTAGGGGTAATGCTAAGACCCTTTTTTGACACTACCTCCGTCCAGACCAATAGAAGAGCACTCTGCATGAGATCAGACACTGTTTGATCATGGTTTCATTTAACGATGATTACCAGATCATAAGTATATGCTATTACTTTAAAAGAGTGTCTAGGGATAAGAAAATTGAACCCCAGATGATTAGATGGATCAGATCTATGTTAATGAGTCTACTTGGGTAGGTAGTCCAATAAAGTGTCAGCAGTCATGGGCTGCCTGCATGGAGGAGCACTGTATAGACGCTGGGGATGGATGAACTACTTGATATGCTGGAATCTAATGGTTTTAATACAGTTGTAGAAGGTATTATCAAAAACTCCTCCAATATCCAAAAAGGGACGTAAAGCTATCTCCTTATCATCTATTGACTTGTCAACTTCTGCAACAAGAAGTTGTATTGTGTTTGAGATTGATTAGCACATTTGGTAGGGATACTGAGCATCATGGAGTGAAGGCTTTTACTCCATATGTGCTTGTCTAGTATATTTTCCATTGTTTTAAGAAAGAATGTGTCAGGCTGATTGGTCTGTATGACCTAGGCTCCATAGTGTCTCTTCTTCCAGCCTTTGGTATAAAAATCACCTTTACTTCCCTACAACGTTTTGGAATATATGACAGGGAAAAACTATCCCTAAACAGTGATTACCAGTAGTAGCAGTAGCTCCTCCAAGCCCTGCTGCAATAGGGGCCGGAAAACCCCCATCTCCACCTGGTGATTTGTATGGTTTATGGTTCCCCACTGCCCATCTAACCTTGTTTTCATTAAAGATCATAGATGCTATCCTCCTTCTCCAACTAAGGGAGCGAGGTACAAGATAATCTTCAATAGTGGTTTGTGTGGGATCGAACATAATAGAGCCGGGGAAATGAGTCTCTAACAATAGATTCATATAAATAAATCACTAGAGCACAGTGGTGATTGTATATGAACAAAGAAAAACCTCGAACCTGAAGATGATAGCAGAGCTATTGAAATGTAAATAAGGTAATATAAATGCATTATACAGTTTCGTTTAGTTGTGTTATTTTGTGGTTCGGGGTTTCTCTTTGTTAATAGATTCATAGTTTCCTCCCCACTCTCTGTATGCAATCCACCTGCTAAGAAGCCTATAGGGGTTGAATGATCTTTACTTAAGGCCTTTTGTAGTCTTGCCACTGTTGGGACATTGTTTATCCCTTCACAGCAACTCTACCATGTCCTTCTTTTAGATTTTCTCAACTCCTTATTATATTCTGTAAGAGTTGTCTTATAAACTTCCCAGTTTTTTAAATCTTTGCCCTATTAAAGAATTTACTTGCAACAGCTCTCAACTTGGACAGCTTTATGTTCCACCAAGGCACATGTGCCTTAACCCTTCTTTCCCTAACAGGACAGCTACTTTCATAGGAATTGAAAATTATTGCTTGTAGGGTTTTCCCTAGCTCTCTCTAGCTCCATTTCCTAGGGGCTTTTAATTTTTAGAGAAAAGCATGCTCTAGTTAATAAGGTTGTCATTTCCCCACAGTATACAACTATAGCAAAGTGAAAATGATTTGATAATTAGGAATTACCATGATAGACATCTGAGCTAGAAAGTATATATTGATAAGATTAGTATAAAAGTAAAGTTTTTGTGGAAGGGTAAGAGTGGTTGAGAAAACTTTGGACCTTGAACTTTTGGTTATTAACAAGATATAGCCTGCCTAAGATCAAAATAACTTGAACTATTTCGGTGGAAGGTACAACTTGAATAATTGGTGTAAACACTAGTTATTCAAAAATAAACTTACAAAATGGACAAAAAAGGGATTAACTAGCAAACTCGTATAAGCCATATTTTTTTAAAGATTGGATTCCCAAAAACTATTTCATACCATAGAGAAGCAGATTATTACTTTCATGTTGAGGAGATACAAAGTACAATAATAATATTTAAAAATAAAGATATATGGTTCCAGGGCAGTGCGGAATTTATGGAAATAGATTGCTAAGAGGTCATTCGGAATGATACCAACTTTTTCCAGAAAGACCTCCTATCTAAATGGATTAGTAAATAACACAATGTATATAATGAACAATGGAAGAAAAGTTGGATGAATGGTTATCTGGAAATGTAGTCTTAATGTAGTCTTAATACTATTCTTAATCCTGTAGTGCTAGAGTGAATTTTCATCTATGCTCTAATAAAAATGTTTGGAACAAAGTAATAGTACTAGCCATTTAGTGGGTTCTTTAGTTTGTTTGTATCTACAGTCAGTGTAATGGCTTATGTCGTGTTAGAAGGCTACCTAGGTGTGTATTCAATCACAGTAGGATTAATATAATCTGTTTTGTCTCCAAGTTTTTTAAATTAGTATTGTTTTTAGTTAAATTCTCTTCAATAAATAAACAACCTTAAAATAATATGTAATAAAAGTTAATTTTAAAATGATTATTGGTTGTTATTTCATTGACTTAGAGTTCAAAATTAATTTTTAAAAAGAGTGAATACTAAAGTTTTCAATTGTGGATGAATTTTTACCCCAAGTAACATAAAAAAATGTTTAGCATTTTAGGGTTAAAACAGAACATATAGGTTGGATAGACCTGACTCTTTACAGTCCCAGTTTGGGGGACAATATCCTTAATTGGTATGTATCAGACAAACCGACCTGTTTGATCAGATGTACATTTTAAATTCAAAATTAAATCAACTCAGAAACAGAGAGTAAAAAACCGAATCCCAAATATTACAGATTAGGATAAATAAAAGCTATCCTGCAATCTGAGTTGGTAGAAATTAAAAGCCCCTAGGAAATGGAGCTAGAGAGAGCTAGGGAAAACCCTACAAGCAATAATGTTCAATTCATATGAAAGTAGCTGTCCTGTTAGGGAAAGAAGGGTTAAGGCACATGTGCCTTGGTGGAACATAAAGCTGTCCAAGTTGAGAGCTGTTGCAAGTAAATTCTTTAATAGGGCAAAGATTAATGAAAACTGGGAAGTTTATAAGACAGCTCTTACAGAATACAATAGGGAGTTGAGAAAATCTAAAAGAAGGACATGGTAGAGTTTCTGTGAAGGGATAAACAATGTCCCTTACCTGACCTGACCTTCACATAAATAACTTTCATACACTTACAAATTCATTTAAACCTATTTATTTTTGCTATAACCAAACATACTGAATATTATTGGACAGTCTCACAACATAATACCTAGGAAGCATGTCACACGGAATTTCATTCTCAATGTATTGGACAATGTAAATACAGATGCAGGCCTAGATTAACGAGAGCTAAGTAAAATCTATAGTTGCATATTTGTTATTTTCTTACACAATTAATGTATTTGGTGCATTGAAAATGGTGTTGGCACAAAAATGTGATAATCAATAAGATGTGAATTGTATATAATAAGGTACATATTTAATGATTTCACAAAATAGAGAAGCAGATATTCAACAAGTATGCTACAATGCATAGTTACCTATATTTCTTTTTTAAGGTTTTGGAAAGTTTTCAATTCAAATTTTGTCTTTTGAGATTTGCTTAACTCCTGAATATTTTCAGTATAAAATGTCCTCTGTTCATTAAGGGTGTTAAGAAATTATACATTTAACTGATGATTAGTTGATTTTTGATGAAACTAAGAAATAGGAGAGAGTATATTAAAAACAGGAGTATTTTTTTCACAATTAAAAAATGGTATTTAAAATTAAAAATGTTGTCACAAACAACAAAACAAGTATTTCTGCAACTTTACATGTTTAACTCCTCTCCCCCCCACCTCTTTGCATAACTAGTATATAAAAATACTTGATAAAGAAAGGATTAGGAAGATGAATAATGATACGGAAAGAGAATATACAATAACATTTTTTTAAAGTGTTGTATAAAAATGACATAACAATTACAAAATTCAACAATATACTCGTAAAAATAGATTTAATGAAAATGCAATGACTTTCTCAAAAATAATTATGGCTGTCATGTTGAGATTTAATAAAAATGATTACCAACTACCAAAGATTTTATTTTCCAACTGGTGTGAAAACTTCATAGTCTAACACTGAAAAATTATAATCACTCATAAGAATACTGCAGGAAGCATTATCACCATCATAGGAGTGTGGTAAGTTAGAATAACTATCCATATTAGTGTTACAGTTGCTAGCAATAAGCAGATCTGCTCCAGCACCAAATATTGGACCACAACTGAAATAAAGAAAAATGTGTATAGTAACAGATTAATCATTTTTTATTGTTTTATTGTTAAAGGCAAAAAAACCAACATGGTCATCATCGCCTTAACAAAAAACAAAACAAAAATATAAAATTCTCCTTAACTTAAATCTAATAAATCGAACTAAAATTTAAATAACAATAGCATATAATTTTTACAAAATTAACAACAATAATTACTATATACCAATGATAAATTTTGACAAAATTTAATATATAACAAAATAGCATATTACAGAACAAACTATACAATCAAATAAAATTATTTTAAATTTGATAAAAAATGTTCAGGCATCACAAAGAGGATAGTACCTATTTAGGATCTCAGCATTCCTCTAATACCGCCTGATTCAAATTGGGTAGAATAAAAGTCCTATATGTACCCCTCAAAATAACATAGTCAATTAGAACAGCACAAGAAATCTGGGTCTATGCGTAAATATAGATAAAACTAAAATAAAGGCACTCAATAATAGTAGACATGGAGTCATCATTTTCATCCCTCACCTAGTATGACTTCTGAGTTGTTTGCTTTATAAGTAGCTCTGGCATGTGCTGCCTACAACTGCAGAAAAAGAAAATATGCATTGTAACTGACTCTACTATAGAAGTGTAAAAACAACTGAGCCTGGGAATCACTTAATTAAATTTAGTTCTGAAGCTTCATAGGTAGTTGTGACCTTTGGGTTCCTCTGCTATTTACATCCCTTACCTTCCTCGCCAGTTCTTTTAACTCATACCTTTCATGTCTCCTTTCACATTATGAATTATTTACCTCCTTGTTCTCCCTCTCCTACATGTACCCTTCATTTCTTGCACAAGTATTACTATGCACAGTCTTTCCTAAGGAATCCCCTAAACATGTCCCGACCAACTAATTTCTCTTGATTATACAAAGCATAAAATGTCCTTACATCTTAATATATCATTTCATCTTTCATTAAAATCCTCCATTCCCCTATCTTACTCTCTGGCACACAAATTTTCTAATTAATTATCTTCCACTAAAATATTCTCTGGAAGATTATCGTAACAGATGTAATTGTCTATACTTCGGTTCCATATGTTACAACTGGATTAATCAATGTATTACAGAAGGACCTCAACAACTCGAACCTATACATCTCGAATTCCTTGATAACTCAAATTTTTTCAAATCCCTTTCTTACAAATTTTTTTTTTACCCTCCGTTTGTTCGATATTCACTCTAAACTACCTCATCACTAACAAATATTCACACACAGTTTAAGATTGTATTATTTTTATTAATAACACATACACAATCATATTATGTAACCCTCGTTCACAAATTGAAGCGAGCAAGAGGATGGACGTAAGAAGCACTGCCGTGCGGCTATTCTTCTATGTAAATATGACCCCATGTCTAATGTAACACAACTACTGTTACTTATAATGAACAAAGCCCTTGTGAATTGTATAAATCAAAGAGCTACATAGGCCAATATTCTATTTTATTTCATTTCAATACAAAAAATGATTGAGACAAAACTAAAATTTTCATTCATCAGATTTTGCTTTTATGATAGGAATTTTTTAAATTTTTTTACCTTCTTGATTCATATAAATGTTTTTATAAGTATAAAATTTAGTGATTACACTTATTTTTGGTCTCACATCATTTATCAAGTTATTAAATACTAAAAATAATTATTATAAATCATACTTACTCTGGGTGGTAGCATATTGCAAATGGTTTCTTAACAATGTCATACTTTGTTGGTGCGAGGTCCTGATTATTAGTTAGAGTAAAAAGGAATGCTCTTTCAGAAGGTATATAATGCCCCTTGGTGTTAGTTTTCCCCCAAGGAACATCACTAAAGCCACCGCAAGTTTCTCCTCGGCCACCCTAAGCAGAGTTTAGAAAAAAATAACTGCTGTTGTTTGGTAACAATAATTGTAATAAAATGTGATAACAATAATAGCATTCTACACTAAGATTAATAATAAGTTGTGCATACGTGTTATTGATTACATATGAAATAAAAATCATAATAATTTGGACTCATAAATTATAACGATGACAGTTAGTGGCAACTACCTGTGTACTTGTCCTTCAAATGCTAAGAATGACTATTAGGAAAAAAAACCTTATTGCTACTTGCCACCAGCTAGAGGCAAAACCCTTCATGACTATGGTATAACTGGGTAAATAGATCCACTTTTATGAGGAAAGTATAGTCTCACTATGTAAAACCTGGTATAAAATATTAACTCAGGGGTTTTTATTCTAGTTAGAGATTATTTTAAGTTTTTGGAATGTATCAGAAATAGGCAGAATGAGATTATTTTGGTTATGAACGAATTAGACAGTGGAGTTAGGAGAAAAAGTCCAACTAAAGAACAGGTTAGATATGAAAGTCTAAGAAACAGAAATATAACTTGAAAATAAATAATTTTTTAGTAAAAGAATTTATTATATTGAAGTAAAAGTCTTGTAGACAACTACAGATTTATATATAACTTTCAAAGATTTGTATGTTACAGTTTAATAGGGCACATAGCCTATTAGATTAGATTTTGTATAGATAGGATACACAGGCTTACCTTGACAAGTGTTCCTTGGTATTACCTAATAGTATATAAGTAAGAAAACACACACAAAAACACTAAAGTGCTGAAATATTTCATAAATACTGTTCACCTTCTCAATCTGTAGAGCATAAAATGATGACTGAATTGTTTTAATCTGGGATGGATCTGTGCTGAGTGTTGAACCACAGATTTTAGTGTTTTTGTGTGTTTTCTTACTTGTGTACTATTAGGTAATACCAAGGACCACTTTCCAAGGTAAGCCTGTTTTTTCTATCCATACAAAATCTAATCTAAAAGATTTTTAACTGGAAGACAGTGTTAAACTATAATAAAGTATAAGTAAAACAAACAAAGCTTAACATTTTTCTTAAGACACATTCTGTCAGATCACTCATCTCAAATAGAGAGAGATAAGTTTGTACATGTTTTACATAACTATGCCTATAACATGCACACATTTTAACTTTTTTAGGAAACTCTACACAAAATTAGATAGAATCATTGGCGTTATCACCAGTTCATTACTGGGGGGGGGACATATGCCGGGGGTCTGGGGGTATGGAAATTTTTTAAAATTAAACTTCTCAAAACATCGTTTTTATGCATTTATTTATGCGTTTGTAACAGAAATGTAATGTTAAATGTCATTTTTTTCACTACCGTTACATTCCTCGGAGTCAGATGATTCGTTGTTAACAGAAATAATAAAGCTATCTATTGTTTGATCAATTATGGCATCTTTCTTCCTATACTCTTCTTCAATGTTATACACATGTTCGCAACATTTTCGCCATTTTTCTATTGTAAATTCGCTGAATAATTTACAACATAGGTCCTGTTTTTCTTTCAACGATTCTGACTTTTTTTCAGCGACTCTTCCCTTGACATCTCCCCACACTAACTCAATTGGGTTTAAATCCGCATGGTAGGAGGGGAGACGAATTACCGTGTGTCCAGCACCAGTAATTATTTGGTCAATTGAGAATGTCTGTGGCACTTGAGCAGATTTAACACACATTAAAAGTTCAGGTTTTGTCATTGAAGGGGTGAATGTAATGTTATGCCGGGAAAGCCACTGTTGTATATCGGACTTTAAACATGAACTATTTGGCTTCTTGTCGTCTTGTTTGTTATGGTAACTCGCGTTATCCAAAACGACTACGGTGTTATTGGGTATGTTCGAAATTAAGCACTGAATTACCCATTTGGAAAAATTATTATAATCCATATCATCATGGTAATCTTCCGTCGCATTTGTGTTTTTTTTCGTAGCTTTTTTCCTACTGTCCCATATTCGTAAGGCGTTCGGAACAAATCCTGCTTCACCGCCGGCATGAATAACAATCAATCTAGGACCTTTACCAATTTCCTTAGTAAAGCCGACTTCATCCTTCGATTGCCAGCACATTGGTGTTGTGTGGCTTTTATTTACGTATGTCTCATCAACATATACTATATTTTTCTTCTCATTCCTTAGTTTTCGGATGTTACGTAAATAGTTTGTCCGCCAGCTTGCTATATGAGGTTGTTCTATTAATAATTTCCTTTTTGTTTGAGTTTTCATCCATTTAAACCCCATTTTAATCAAAAGCTTTCTTAAAAACTTTTTCCCACATTTTAAAATATTTTCTTCTTCCAACACACTTTGTAATTTGGCCAATGTAGGAGGAGTTTTTTTCACTACATAGAACTCGTGTATCTTTCTTCTAATTACACATTGCGTGAATTCGTCAACAAATATTTTTTTATTTCGAGAACGTTTTTTCCCTTGAGGAGTGGAGAACGTCAAACTGCCTTTTGCAAGAGATTGTTTTCCTTCAGCCGCAATTTTCTTGACCAGAGACTCCGAAACACCTGTAGCATTACTTGTAGCTTCAAAAACATTGTATTTTAATTTAAATTGTTCTTTTTGCTCCTTCAGATGAGTGTAAACATTAAACACTAATTCACGAGCCCGCAACGTAACGGACGACCCGAAGTACAAGCCGATTTTGACGAAGAAGACATGACATTCACAAGACTAGATACAACTAAAGTGTGTAAATAGCGATTAGCACGGACTCGGACTGACACAAACGTTTACTTCAAAGATACGATGGCACCAACGACGCGACAGTGACTAATCCCCTCCATCGCTCCAATATCCTCCCCGCCATTGCCCCTGCATCCATGCGCAATCCACTCTCGAGATCACGGTTCTGTGCAGGTTTTTTTCTAAGCGGTTGGGCTATACTATAAAATATCATCTAGAATAAAACTTTTTTCTTTATGTATAGAAATGATTGTACTTTATGAAAACAAAATTTTTGTTACATTTATAAATTGTTAATATTTTCAAAAACAAATTTAATTTGAAAATTTGTAATTTTTATTACCAATTTTTCAAAACAACATTGGTTAAAAATATTGGTCACATTTTTTGAAAATAAACTACATGAATATGTATCAGTTTATATATAACAAAATGATGAACATAACTATTATAGTAAAAAAGTAGGAAACTAACTCAATGGCTCCAAATATGTCAAATTTAATTGTTACCATTGCTATGATGGGTGGCCATAGTTCAAATATGTAAGCTATGAGTTAAAATACCAAACAAAAGATTCAATTATAAAATAAGCATATAATAAATCAAAAACAAATAAGAAATTAGTTAGATAACTCAAACAAACATTGAGAGCATTTAATTTCTTAGACGGGGGGCGTCCACTTGTATCTTTCCCATGTTAAATTAATTAACTTTATGTACCTTTTTCTCGGGTACTGTTCTAGATAGAGACTTGATGTTTATTTTGTTTTGAAGTATAGACTTTGGTGCATATTTTAACCAATCATTTTTTCGAAATTCATCTAAAATAATTTTTTATTAATTATTGAAATTAGGTTAATTTTTTCAAACATTTTTGTATTTAGAATATTTTT
Source organism: Aphrophora alni (assembly GCA_963513935.1). Taxonomy (NCBI): domain Eukaryota; kingdom Metazoa; phylum Arthropoda; class Insecta; order Hemiptera; family Aphrophoridae; genus Aphrophora; species Aphrophora alni. Next base: position 43,355,155 of record OY740773.1, on the reverse strand, counting down.
ACAAAATATTTTATTTCAAAATTTTAAAAAACCCAGCGGTTAAAATGTGCAGCTATATCTAGGAAACAAACAGAAAAAAATTTTACTTAGATATTTCTTTTAGTTCCAGAGATAAAGGTACATTTGTATTAAAAAACGCAGTTTACGGGGAATCACATTTGAACTTAAAAGTAAACAAAACTGACATTGTAATCCTAACCTAACCTACCTTCAATGCAATCCAGCCCCATATGAAGGATTGTCTGGGTCCTCCATGGATTCGTATTCATCTTCCAGTCTCTTCTTAGCAATTGCTAATTTCTTTCGGCACCTTTTTTCAACTTCTAGTGCAGCTTTTTCAATTCTAAGACCGTCTTGCTATTTCATTTCGCGCACACACTTGGCAATGTTTCCTTTGTTATAAGTGGTCACAGCATCATATACACCATGTTCTATTGTACTCTTCATGACAAAGGTTGTTTTTGGTAACCATGACCAAATTACACTATTGAGAGACTCATTTGAGTTTTGAGTCCCTCCGTGAAGACATCTCTGCAACAGCTGGTCATTGGATAAGTCTCTGAAAATTGGCTTGATTTGTTCCGTTACTGACACTGGTAAATCAGTGTGAGATGTGTGGTCATAAGGTTTTTTTTCTGCAACGGCTTTCTGGTACTTACACCAACTTTCATGTCCCTTAGGACACATTCCGTGAGCCGGCGACTCGTTGGATGAAAGCAAATGAAAGTAAGTAGACCACACAGCCTGTTTCATCTTTTTCAAACTGTTGGTATTCCTGATTATGGCAAGCCCATAATATGTTTGTATCTCATCAATAATGACATTTGTCAGACGCCTACGACCACCGATAGTTTTACCGTCAGGAAGTTTTTTGTTTGACATTTTGGCCTTCAATTTCCTCAATCGAGCACCCATTCTCTTTCTCACATGCTCTACACATTCCAACTTCTCAACCTGGCAGTCAGGGCCATATGGGGTTTCCTTCAGTACAGTAGGATATGCTGCACTATCCCCATCTCCTAGGTAGAACTTATACCTAAGCTTCCTTGTCTCTTCAGATTGTAAAAACATATCTACAACGCCCGCTACCTCCATTTGGCCACTTGAACCATTAAAATTTGCTTCACATCTCCTCATGTCATGTTCTTGTTGTAGCCTATTCTTGCACCGACAAAACTTACTCAAAATCCTCACGTCGACAACTTTTCCGGTATTTGCAGCTATTGCCGTAACTACGCCATTTAGTGATTGATGTCCACACCGCGGCCAGGAGCCGTCAAAAATGGCTGTGACATCTTTGGACCCATCATTTTCTTGGGTACATTCTTCAGCCGCTTCTACCATAGACTCTACACATACTTCCTTAGCAGCAGATCCTAACAATTTGTTATACCTCCTAAATGTAATCCCTGAGCCCATATTTGAGTAAAAATCACTATGTCAGCGTTTACTAAATTGCTTATAAAACAATAAATACTGATCGGATAATTACAAATAAAACAATTTCTTAAAACTAATTAACAACTGGATAAATGTTAAAAAAAAACTAAAAATCCATTTTTTTGACCATACAAGTGGGCGGCTCCCCTTAAAAAATTATATAGAGATGTTTGGCTTAACTCTTTTTTAATAGTGATGTGACAGAAAAGGTCATTTTACAGAACTGTTTTGTTAATAATTAAAAAAACAGTTTAGTTTGCCCCGAAGAACATTGGGGGTGGGGTGGGGTTAAGCCAAAAAACCATTACATTCATTAACGCCTTCACAAAATTGAGCATGAAGATGCTCCACCTTAAAACTTACAAATAACACAAAACAAAACAATAACATAAAATTTTGAAGAACAATAAGAAGACTCAAACTAGTTAACAAACAAAAATAAAAAACAATATAACATGTTACAAGGCTGTAAAGTGCCCCTGCAACAAGTTAACAATTATAAACACAATTACCAATAATTAAAAACAAATATTACAGGGGGGTAAAAGGAACCTGTATCGAGTTAACAAAGAAATAATTTAAGCAAACAAATAATTTAAATAAAAAATTACACAGCTGTAAAGGGGCTCTTCAATAATCGAATTGAAAAATTGTTTTTAAATTTTATCAAAAATTTTATTTTCAGATGATGCAAAAAGTACAATACCTGATCAAGGATCTCAGCATTATCCATGACATCGCCTGAATGGAGTTAGGTAGAGCAAATGTTCTACGCACACCCCTTAACACAACACATTCAATGAGGATGTGCTAAATTGACAACACAGCTGGACAGAATGGGTTTTGTGGCGGATTCCCCTGTTGCATCAGAAATCCATAAATGATCATGAAATGACTGATACAAACACAGGTAATCACCACTTCCTCTTGACGACTGGCACATAGGGATGTATTCCACGATTGGACAGTGTCTTTTATTTCCCTCAGCTTATCGGACTATATATTTGTCCATTCTTCTTCCTAATCTCTATTAAAAACTAACTAAACAGTCGATACAAAGTCATTAACATGCTGAGTGATTGGCATCTGACATATAGCTTCGTCAGTTTTTGTACTTCCTAAAATTCTGCAATCCCAGGTGGTACTGTAGCTAAAGTCTTTATATGGAAAACAGTTTATTTTCAACCAAAGGATTCTTCGAATAGCAATGTCACTTTGGAGGTTTGATTCAATTTTAACCTCATCACATTGTTCGTTGATATTGGAAATATCAGTAGTTTCGGTGTTATCATCTGTATATTTTTCTGGTTCTCCAACAGTTAAACTGCTTTGTCCACTTTCCTCATCACTGTAAACTACTGTTTTTTCAATGTTAGATGTACTAGGTGATTTATATCAATTGGTTTTTTTTTAAAAAGTCAATCTTTTGAAGTTTACCTGCTTTTTCTACCCTCTTTTTCTGTAGTTTTCTTTTTTGAGAACCACTCAAGTGTTAATATGGCTGCTGTGCCATAGCTAAAAAAATACACGGTCTGTTAAATAATATAAAACTAAAACACACACACTTGACACTGTTCACACACTTTCTCACATTTGCCACTTAGAACGCATGCAATAAATCGACCGTACCGTTCATAAATTCGACTACAACTAACGAGTCACCAATATAAAAGTTTATTTGTTGACCTGATACCTGATACTATTTTTATTCTTCCCTTTCTGGACCGGATGTTTATCTTTTCACCGGCCAGCGCCGGTGAGTAACCACGATGCGCGACGTAGCGATAGCTGCATTACTTATCGGCCAACGGTAAACAATACACATACTTCGTATCATGACATTAAATAATAAATACTGCTCTCTAAAAAATAATGGTTATTGCCGTTTTGGATGCACGATGCACTATCTCGTCTGAAGACATTTTACTTTATTTTAGTAATTTCTTGACAATACTCATAAAAATATTGTTTTGATAGGGGGGGGGCATGTGGCAGGGCCTGTCGCGGGTCCGGGTCCCAGTAAAATTTCCCGAAAAATCTCGGTCAAGGCTTGCGGGCCCCCCGTACCGCGTCCCTGCAGGCCCGCTATCGCCGCCACTGAATAGAACATATGTTTTATTCAATAAGGTTAACATAACATATTTTTAACAACAATCTAATGGCATTATACATATACACACCACTACAAATACACAATATCAAAATAGAAATTAAATCGAGACCTTAAATTCTTCTACAAGATCCTATCTGTATTGCCATGTTTGCTGAACATATTTACAAAGAAATATTCAATCCCTTCCATTCACAAATACTACAAACTCTGGCTAGGACAATACTTTTAGCTGGAAAAAGGACTTTCTGAATAATTCTTACAACAAAGTTACCTTTTTGAAAAATTCTGATAATTGTTTGGTACCTAAAGGGGAAGTGTAATTTGTAATGGACAATGTGGCTTTAAACTAGGTCATTTATAGGTAGCTTCTATGAAAGAGCTGGTTTAATTGTTTGGTACCTAACGGGTAAGTGTAATTTGTAATGGACAATGTGGCTTTAAACTAGGTCATCTATAGATAGCTTCTACGGAAGAGCTGGTTTAATTGTTTGGTACCTAACAGGTAAGGCTAATTTGTAATGGACAATGTGGCTTTAAACTAGGTCATCTGTAGATAGCTTCTACGGAAGAGCTGGTTTAATTGTTTGGTACCTAACGGGTAAGTGTAATTTGTAATGGATAACGTGGCTTTAAACTAGGTCATCTATAGATAGCTTCTACGGAAGAGCTGGTTTAATTGTTTGGTACCTAAAGGGGAAGTGTAATTTGTAATGGACAATGTGGCTTTAAACTAGGTCATCTATAGATAGCTTCTACGGAAGAGCTGGTTTAATTGTTTGGTACATAACGGGTAAGTCTAATTTGTAATGGACATTGTGGCTTTAAACTAGGTCATCTGTAGATAGCTTCTACGGAAGAGCTGGTTTAATTGTTTGGTTCCTAAAGGGTAAATCTAATTTGTAATGGACAGTTATATAAAAATTGTATATGACATTATGCGATAAAATGGAAAATATCTTCTTGTACTGCCATATTACACAATGAACATATAAAAGGTCCCTTTTGAACCTACAGTTTATAACTCAAATAATTCAGCCCAACTCTTAAATATCCATTTTATTTATCTTACTGCATGCTCATCATTAAAATGATGCCCCTTGGTACCCAGATTAAAATTTAGATTTGCATAAATACTGTGATAATTTTCCTCCTTGTTGCTAGTAAGAAATGTTCTCTATGGTCAGTTTTTATTTAGTTTATTAAACAATTTAATGCAAACTAATTCCAAAATTGCAAACATATCCCTAAACCAACTCCATATTTTAATTCTAATTGTTCACTTTGTCCGTAGCAAGAGATATCAGCTTTGGCAATTTGTTTGGCTAGTATTTTAGGTAACTTATCACCTTGTGTACCAAATACTATAAATAAATATTTAAATAATATTTACAAAACATCTTTTTTTTTTAACTCCCAACTTACCGGCCTTCCTAAACATTTTATTTTTTATTATGTTAAATTTACTTTTAAATTTCATCTATTGCAATATGTTTCTAAATTGTTCACCATAACCTATAAGCCTTTTGGCGTGGGTGACACTATTATCACATTGTCAGTGTACAGTGGTACACAAACTCAAAACGCATCAAAACAAAGTCTCTACCAAGAGTCATGCAAGTCCTTAAAAAAAAGGAAAACAGCAGGAAAGAGAACTGCAGATCAACAATACTTGGAACAGGTATTTTTGAAGAATTATTTTTATAATAAACAGTTTGTGTAATAGATCAGTTCTGATAAACCTATTATGTTTTGGACCATTTTTATTTCAAAAACCAGAACTTGGATTTTCCAAGTTCATCTCATGTTACATTTCAAATTGTCCTGATTAAAAGTTGCTCAACTATTCTAGTTATCAATACTAGACTAGTATTGTAACTTACCATTACAATAACAAATGTTGGTGCAACACCATCACAATGTCGATGAAATGCTTCTGCAGAATATCCATGACTAGAAGCTCGATACACCAATCGCCACACTTGTTTGGGAGATCCATACCACTGATTAAGTAAACGTTGATATGATGTTTTGTCCTGAAACAATATATACATAAAGTTTATTATTATCATGCTATGAATAAATATTTTTCTTTACATTTGATTAAGACAATGGATAATTGATTAAATATGTATGAAGTACAAAAGCATTTTGTGCAAGTGACTGTCAGATCAGATTTAGGAATTTGTAACACAAGAGAGTAGATCTGACAGTAGGGGGAAAACAGACAAACTCTCTGGCATCTCTCCAACAACTGTTCTGCCTTCTACCAAAAGTAGCACACACTACATCTAGGAACACACCAGAATTCTATCTTGTGATGTTAAAAGCATGTTGATGTACTGACACAGTGTATTGAAAACTCTATGCCGAGTAGTATTTTTTACTTTTTCACTAGCTGTCTCGGCATTCTCCAACCATACTTTTAATATCTCTAAAAAGGAATGACACCAATTAAAAAACAACAACAAAATAAATATCAATAAAATTTGTTTAGAAAGATTGGATAAAAATGAGTGTGCAATTAATCAAAAACAATGTTTCTAGCTCCTTTCTGTCTCCTTTGTTGTTTCTCAAACAACAATTTATTTCATTTCTGTGGGAAAAAAATGAGGAAAAATTTACTTAAAATAAGGAACATAATTGTTGACAACAGTCCATTTTTATAGTTGATGTTGTCAGAGATATCTATTATATTAGAGAAATAAAATTAACATTAATGCAAATTATTTACGGCAATGTAGAACAGTTTCAAATTACAATAAGCACATGTATAAAACGCTACGATTATTCTAAACAGCATATCATAAGTTGCTAGAATTATGATTACTGTACCTCAAAAACACGTCTTAAAACTTTGTTCCAAAATAATCTGTAGCATTTTGTATTTCTGTCACATTTTTCGCATCTACTGTTAATCCTAATTTCCAACAATAATAAATTTCACAAGCAATAGTATGAAATTGTGATTGCTTATGATTTTGAAAATTATGGTCCAAATGACCCCAGTCAGCCGTACCAGTAGTAAACTTAAAGTCTATACTTGAATTATCAAATAGCCAACACGGTTGGCTATAACAAACATTTACTTTTCTGAGAAACACAGCCATTGGCATTTTAATTGCAACTGATCTGCTGCTGCAGTTGGTTTTTGATAATACCATTTTTCATCGAACCTGTGTGTATATTTTTCGGCCTTCTTTGTTTTGGGGAAAAGCCCTTTTTGGTTCATGAGGGCCTAGACTGATAATTAATATCTTTTGTTCTGCAGAGAGAACAAGGCCAAAATTTCCCTTAACTGATGAACTAATTATTTCAACAACTGCTGTCTGGGCAAATTCTTTAATAATATCCGACCTGGAAAGTAATTGTGTTGGTTGCGGTTGTGCTACATCTACTCCTACCTGATCGTTAATTGACATGAAATAAAGCATAAAATAGCAGCTGATGTTTCACCTAGAGATTCTTTGCTTGTAGATGAACAAGAGTGGTGTTCTTTGTGTAGACCACTGCAACTCTGTTTACTTGGCTGAGAGACAGATGATGGTGGTGGTGGCTCCACCTCATATTCGTCACTAACAGTTTGCACATTTGCTGAACTAACTTTAGAAAAATATGATGACACCTTTTTTCACATGTTTTAGTAATTTCAGTTCAGCTTCGTCTTTCTCTTTCCTAAGCTTACAATTTTCTGCACCACTTAGTTTATAAGATATTGTTTTTAGCACAGTAATAAAAACACGAAAACTATTAAAAATAAAAATTAAAAAGCTAATAAAATATCACGGCTAAGTTATAACACCATTCATAGATTTATCCTTTCACCTACTGCAGCAAAGTAATAACTAAACACCGACACTGACTGACGAAACCAGCCGGAAGTTAATGAGACAAGTAAACTACATGTCCGATGCACACGCCGAGCAGGCTCCAGTCATGAGTCATTGTGGACAATATTGAAATCAAGGATGAGAAAACACTTTTATGACTTCACACTTACGCTGTATTGTATATGACGAGATCTGAGATCTGTCAAAAAAGTATTAAAATGTATTCTACAATATGCTATAAAGTTTAAAAGAGTTCATAAATTTGGGTTATTAAGTGAAATTAAAATATTATATATAATTTTCCACATGGTTAGGATTAATTGAGGAATATATACATTTTGTGTTTTATCTCTTAGTGGCGCCCCTTCTAACCCAGCGCCTGGATCAAACTGCTCAAACTGCTCTTCTGTAGTTACGCCACTGACTGAGTCAGATAAATCATATCACAAACAAGCTATAGTGAATCGAGAAATCAAATATGGTGGACCCCCAACATCCATAACTCTTACAAGGTAAAAGGCAAGTAAAAAAATCTTAAAATATCATATCTAGGGATAAAAAACTTTAATAGCCCTTTGATTAAAAATCACATACTTAAAAAGTTACGTAAAGGAGGCAAAAAAATCAACACTTATGTACCTAATGTATCTCAGAATTTATTGTGTTTTGATAGATTATTAGATTCTATATAGAAACTTATTTCTTTGTTTATTAACTACAATAGTTTTTTAATTAGATCTTAAATAGTCTTATACTCAAAATATCCTGCCTTGTGTGCAAAAATTTTGACATGAAATCATAAATAATTTATGCAAAGTGACTCAAAAAATCCTCAGATTTTCTGACGGTCTGATTTTTTCTTTCTTTACTACATAGCTGCATACACTAATTAAATATTGTTTCATGAACATCAAAAAGGATGGCACTAAGTAGCAAGGAAAGGAAAGAAGCAGATAATTTCAAAATCTAAGGAATATTTTGTTGAGTCATGTACTTAGAAAATTAAAATTTTGTAGATTTTCTTGGTTAATATTATTTGGAAAAAATGGTAGACCACTATGTGGGTTTTGAAGAGATTAATGTGTAACCTTTGTAATATTTCAAGGATGAGACAAAGATGTTTACTGTCACAATAGGATTTCTGATGGTACTGGATGAGGTGATGAGGAAAGCTACACGGAGACTGAGGGATTTGCAATGGAGATTGACCGACAAACTGGAAGATATTAGTTTTGCTGATGACTTTTGTCTTTTATCTCATAAACTATCAAACATTGACAGAAAAGGTAGAAGACTTCAGAAGAGAAAGAAAATAAGTAGAACTAAAAATAAGTGAAATAAAGACATGAGAATAAATGTTAGAAATAAGAAAACTAATGACCAATGGTAAAATTATAGAACACGTGAATCTGTTTCAATAACTTGACAGTTTGGTTACCAAAACAGGTGAGAGGTGAAGACATACAGCAAAGAATAAAATGCTATAATTAAATTAAAAGAGTTTATTAAAAAATCCCTAAGGAGAATATACAATATACATTGGTCATATACAATTTCAAATAGAGAATTCAAAGTTCAAATAGTAAAGATGTGAACAAGCTAAAATAGTTAAGATCATTACAAAGAGGAAATACAGCCGGATTGGACACACCTTCAAGAGAGGTGATGATATTATCATTTGTCAGGCTTTACAGGGGAGCCACAAAGAAGACCTGGCAGACCTAAGATAATATTGAGAAAGACAGTTGAAGGAGAAATAAATGATGAAGGCAAGATCTTGAGGGTTGAAGAATCTTGTTCAGAATTGAGTTCAGTGAACTCAAAAGAAAATTCTTTGTTGCAACCCTATGTTTTCCAATGTCATTATAATCTCAGCCCTTATTGAAAGTGGTCCAACATTTAAGAACTCTACTATGTTTAGTTCTTCCTAAACTCCTTTCTTGCCTGCTTTAATTTAAGAACCGCGGCTCTCTTGGATGATATTAAATTAATAATCCTCCTTCAAATTTACATATGTTGATTTAATTATATTGTAATGTGCCAAATATTCAGGGGTACAGAAAAGGTCTACTTTCTCAAAGTAGGAAATTAATAACAGAAAATTTTTAACAAAAACCATTTTAAATTGTCTTCTTATACTTAACTTTGCTTTCCGGGCGAGAAGGGTTAACTTGTAGGATAACAGAGTATGGGATGGGCACGATAGAGGCCCATTACATTGTAGTGGTGGTAGCAACAAGAGCGAGAGTCACTGCTTTTATAAAACTATGATACTCGAGGCCTAATGAGATTTAATCAGTTGCTCATTTGGTGGAAACCGGCCTCTTTCTAAAGATAAAGTAAGTCGGAAATGTTTTATGTTGTTAGAATTGGTTTCTTTAACCTGCCTGTGTTCTTTATTTTCAACATATTCAAATGGTTCAGTTCTCAAATAACCTTTATTAATAATTATAACTATCTCATATCTTATAACAATGCTATGATCTTTTTCTTCTTATTATTAATCCAGAATGACTCTGTTGTGATTCACAGATCTGATTCTACATTATAGTTTATCTGACTCTAAAATAATTACAAGTTTCTTAACCCATTGGCCTAGCCTTTTTCGGAAACTTTGCTTGACCTTAATCTAGCAATTAAAATGGCTGAGTTTGTACATTATTAGAAAAATATAAATAACTTTTGATTCGTAATTGTGGTTTTAGTTCTGTTTTCACCATTTTATTCTAAATTAAATTCTCTCTATAACAAATATAAGTTACATACAATAACGATTTTCTATATTTTTTATTTACGAAACACAGCACAACGTAAGTATTCACTCAAACAGTAAACAAAACAAATGTTTATAACCTAATCAGAACACAGAAGTCATCTGTTTATTTGATACATTGCTTACAAGTGTTGCCAACATCAAGTAATCTAAATACTCTAATAGTATAATAACGATAACGTATTATAAACTGAATAAATCTAGCTTATATCACACGCTTCTTAAGGTTTCACTGGAACTGCGCGTGAACACTGCTAATAAAAAAGTGCAATTTAATTACATTTTAATCGTAATTTTCACAATAAAATGCAAAGAAACCATTCTCAGTGGACACTGCTGTCATCTAACACATTTATTCGAAACTACGTCAAACCTACGCTTAATAAAGAAGGTTGTTTTCCGGGACACGGAGAAGTTCCGTATGTCTATTAGTGGGCCGCTCAGGGACTATACGGAACAGTTCCGTATGTATAGGCCAATGGGTTAATACACAAAGTTTGCTCATACGAAGTCTCAATTCTCCCAGGAAGCTCTTACATGCTAAGTCCGTCTGGCTATCTTCAAGAATTTCTGCAGTACCTTCCCTTGATCAATCCTGGCCTATTGACCACATTTCCTTCCACAAAAGGAATTATATATCATTGTAGTATCAATGACGTCTGTCTTGCTTGCAAGGTAAATAATTTCGTCAGTTTCCCGGGTCTGTCACAATAATTGTTGTCATTATGGTTTCTTAAAAAGAACTGAGATTCTATTTCTAACTAAAACTATCCTAATTCCCAACAATGTTTAGGCTTGCTTAATTGTTTGTTTTGCAAATAGGAGTTTATGTATGTTTAATTGCTAGTATTCTAGGTATTATTATTACAGTTAATTACATGTTAAGCAGAAGAGATTAATCATAGCGTGTTGCAGAAGCATGTTACTTCCCTTTAGGCAAAACAGTAATCTTGTCTTGTGATTTTTTGTATTGGTGTGTTTGGGTAGATCATCCGAATTAGTCCTACAATTAAGATCTACCGATTAAACCTAGCATTAGGCTTATTTACGATTAGGGCTACTTCTTTTAAGAAGTCTATTTAAACATATTTTTAGAATTGCTACTCTTGATGTTGTCACATTGTCTTGGGGTATGTGCAGTGTAAACTCAATACAAATAGTCTATGATGTCTAAGGTGTATGTGTGGTATAATCTCATGTGAAATAGTCTATGTTGCCTTACGGAGAATGAGTAAACTAATGAACATGCAAATAATCTACATTGTCTTAGGGCGAATGTGTGGTGTAAACTCATACACAAATATCTGCCTTGTCTTTAGGTGTATGTGTAGTGTAAACTAACTAATAGTCTGCGTTCTCTTGGATTCTTTTGGTTCTTTTTCTATTGGTGCTAAGGTAGTGCGGAACTTGTAATATTTTAAGTTTGCCATTATGCGGGAGGGGAATTAAGGTTACAGACTGAGCCTGTGGTTAGGATTAATTGGTTGGATTCTTTTGGTCCTTATTCCTTTGGTGCTAAGATAAGGTGGAGCTTGTATTATTTTAAGTTTTTTTTTATTTTGAGTTTGGCACAAGTTACGTCAGTCTCAAATTTATCCCTCCCACATCCTCAGGAATGACGATCTTGATACCTCTATCCTGTTGTAAATGTCTAATTCCTTTATGTAAAAATTTACAGTTTCCGTACTTCAAAACTAACATTCCACTGCCAGTCAAATAAATAACGTTTCTGGGATTTCATAATCAAATTCATTCATGCGCAACAATTGACTCAGTTCTGGCATAATGGACTAGATAGTAAAGAAAAGAGATCTTGGTTTTATTACATAAATGATAAAATAATGTAGTATTTAATCAAATATATGCATAATGAGTCCGTAGTTCATAATTTGTTACTGGAATTTGTATAATTCAGAAAATAATATGAAGGTGTTTTGAGGGATACTGGCTGAGATACTGTGTGAGGGATTTGGTGGTATTTGAAAGGGAAAGGCTTAACATACTTGTTTATTTTATTTTTATTAATTATGTGTTGAATGATTTTGTTTTGTTTTACATACAAACATTTTAGAAATAATAATGATTAAATGTAATTAAAAATGTATAACCTAAATATAAAAGAAAATACCTACCTGAAATTATATTATTTCAAACTACAGTTAAAATATATAACTTCATTTTAAATTAACAACAAAACTTGTTTCATCACAATTTATTAACAGTAGAAAAATAATTTTAAATATTTACAGATATTTAATACATACCATTTTTTTTTTTAAAAAAGCAAAACCAATTATAGAACAGAAGATAAAAAAAGTAATGCAATCACCAAACACTTTAATATTACCAAAGCAAAACTAAATAATATATAACCACCTACATAGGCATGAAACAGATACAATATGTATACAGAACATAAGTTTCAAACATAAAACAATCACCAAACACTTTAATATGATCAAAGCTAAACTAAATAATATATAACCACCTACATAGGTATGAAACAGATACAATATATACAGAACATAAGTTTCAAACATAAAACAATCACCAAACACTTAATATAACCAAAGCAAAACTAAATAATATATAACCACCTACATAGGTATGAAACAGATACAATATACACAGAACATAAGTTTCAAACATAAAACAATCACCAAACACTTAATATGACCAAAGCAAAACTAAATAATATATAACCACCTACTTAGGTATGAAACAGATACAATATATACAGAACATAAGTTTCAAACATAAAACAATCACCAAACACTCTCACATGACCAGAGGCAAATCAAAATATGAATAACAATATATTAAATGCCCATAAAGAAAAGACAATGCCAACCTGTACAAGTATTTGAGATCCTGGAAAAAGTTTAAGAGAAACTCTAGGCTGAAGACGCTTATCTTCTGATCTTTCTCTGAATTTATTGGGGAGGGCTGCATATCGATACCTTTCTAAGGAAAGCTCCATGGGTACAGCACCTGTAGGTTCTACTTCCTCTGCAAACACTTGACTGTCTAAAACATCAAGAGTTACCATGTTATAGTAAGATTGGAATTTAAAAATAATATATTAGATAAATTAAAGCCTTTAAGGTTTTTCCATTTCAATTTAGCTTATTGGTAGGAGTTGTGTGAGCACTGAAAATTAATTAAATAGTCTTCAAGTAATAGTTTAAGTGGAGTGTTGATTTTCTACTGGTCACTGATAGTAGACTATGTTTGTTAAAACCAAAAATCGAGATAGGAGGAACTGAAATCAAGTAGCGATAGAATCTGATTTACTAAGGAGTAGAACTGGATAGTAAATTAAAATTTGCGTTTCATTTAAATAAAATGGTCGAAACCAGAGCTAATTATTAAAGCTTATGCCAAATTTAGGAAAATATAGAAAAACCAAAGAAGAATACTGGACATGGCTGAAAAAATTTGGTCTGAAAAAGTGTTGAAAATGCTACTAAAAAGAAGTTAGCATCAATATGTAGATATAGTGTGATAAGGGTATTGTCTCTCCGATAAGGATATATATATATATATATATATATATATATATATATATATATATATAAATTTCAATAGGACTAGATCCCAGAGAAGGAAATGCAAGAGTACTTCAATATCTAAAGTGTGAAGTCTATGATCTCTATGACACATCTCCTTCACAAAAAAAGAGTGGAATGTCAACTATTATTTGAAAAACATGCTTGACAAATAAGGGTAAACTTCTAACCTGCAAATTGAAACACCTTACAACTGCAAAATCTTAGTTAGTTCTTATGAGAGTTAACTTAAATTAGCCAAAATTCACTCCTAAAATTAAAACTCCATAGTTATATTATTATATGCTTACATGGAGAATTATCATCTCGACTATTCTTAACAATGCGAAATCAATTGGTTCTTCATGAGTCCATTAATTTATCATAGACCCAAATTGTTTGAATAAACCCTCTGTGCCAAAAGCCATGTTCTATAATGTGGGAACTAGCAACTCATGGTAGGGTTTAAATTTCAGTCCATAAAACCTGGATTCATGCAGAATACACATAGAACGTGTACATGCACACGAGCTGGTTTTTACTCTACTGCTCTGAGAGATTTGACTACATGTTTTATGTTTGGGCGTAACTTTCTCTACACTAAATTTGGTTGTGATACAGTGGCAAATCTAATGGTACTTTTCATAATCACCACCAACTGCCACTAGTTTTAGTTTTAAGACTTTATAATAGTAATAGAAATAGAGGTTAAGTATTTTGGGAGTAGTTTTTGACCAAATACTTAACTATGTCAATGTCAAACATAAGTGGGCACTTGTGATGTACAGGAGTTTGGTGAGAAAAACATGAAGGCTGAATCTGAAATTGTTATTCAGGTTTACACTTTTGTGGGAAAACCTGGCATGGTATATCATAGGTTTAATAGTCATAATAAGAGATCAGGGACAATGAGACTGCTGAGAATTCAACGAATGGTATGTCTTGTAGTTACATAAGTGATTAATATTGCTCCCAATGTAGCCTTAACATCCTTTCACTTTATCTGTTCATGAAGATAGTAGCAAGGGTAAGTGAAAATGGCTACAATGTGAGGGACATTGGAATCTTAATCAGAATGTATACACAGAATCTTCTAGGACAATCAAGAATAATATTTATTATCATGAGAGATTGGACTGAAAATGATCTCTGGCTGTATGAAGGTACAGTATTCCTCCTCAAATTACTTGACCATAAGGAATGGCTAGAGGGAAGAAAGGTCTTATCTATGCATGAGCTGGAATGGTTTAATCACAGCTCTAAAATAAGGGAGGAACAAGGGTTGGAATCTGTTAGGATTTAGGATAAAAATATTTATTATATATTTAGTAATTATTTTAAATAGTTAAATGTTAGCACCAGTTAAATCTTCAAAATCAGATTTATGGCAATCATTATGAAAGAAAGCAAAAATTATAGAAACTGCATTGCTTGCAGCCTATTAACACGGCATGAATAGTGAATTTTTATATAAACTTCTAGTGACCTAGAAACAAGGTCACTTGGATCCAAAATGTTTGGAAAGACAAGGAAACGCTACTGATCAACATTGAGATGTGGCCTAGAGGTGTTTGAAAAAGAATTCAACTAGGAGAGATAGAAATTCACGCTCTATATTAAGAAGGTGAGCAGCTTCATGTATTTTGAACAGAAAAATTGTTAAATATTCCCAAATATTGTCATTGGTCTGATTTGTGGATTTAAAGATTTAAAGATTTAAATGTAACGTATTATGTTAAATGTAGATGTTGAATAAGTTAACCATTAACCATTAATTGTCAGATGTCCAGCCAGTCAAGCTTTTTCTAAGAATATTAAGTAAGAGTCATGTAAAGAAAATAATTGTTATATGATAGTGAAATCAGAATAAATTATATAAAGCGAATTTGTTATTTAACAGATAATCATTAAGAAATTGTTATTAATTGTTTGAACCACCGAGCAAGTTGTATAATTCATTAATCATCCAGACATGTTTTAATTGTAAAGCTATAAATATAACTAATAATATATTGTTATATATAATAATAGTATATAAATTTCATTGGCAAGAAACTTCATTATTTGATTTGAACCCGTAGAACTTAGAAATAAGGATAACCCATAGTCATAACAAATGGTGTGTCAGACCTATTACTAGTTCCTAACAAATCTAAGAAGGGAGAACTTGGCAGTAACATATTGTAACAATATTTAGACTAGAAACCAAAATAAATAACAATATCTAGGTTAGGGATCAAATGAACAAATTTATAAGATAAAACAAGAATAAAGAAAATAAGGGAAAATAAACAAAGCATAATTTATCCTAAAATTCAGAATGTGCAGAATAGGCCTAGATTGTAAAAAGTAAATGTAGTACATCAGAGAAATAAAGGAAAGGTATTAAATAAAAGTATAGACTAAAGTATAAGCAATGAATATATTGAAAACCTTATTTATATAAATAATTATGTAAATAGAGAAACGACAAGTATAAACCTGGATAGATTACCTATACAGTTAAAACCATCCATGGAGTGTAAATTGCACATTTAACATAAAGAATTTTAAGTTATAATATCTTGCTGATGAGAATGTAACCAATAGTGTTTCAATGAAAAATTACAGCCTTAAATATAATGTATCTGAGAAAACATGAGACATGGATACAAGTATAAGGATATATGTATCTACACAGACATTAGGCGACTTTGAAAGCCCTGGATTCTAACATATTCTATGCAAAATTAGTCTTTGATTGTTCCAGAATCATATTATGGTTGGGGAGGATCAACAATCAACTTTACTGAGTTTCTGGACATGTTATGATTAGTTGGAATAAATGTGAAGATAAAGTGGTAGCAGCCAGCAAAACTAATAGGACCTGAGTTGTTCTATGGCATATCCTATGATTTCTGGAAAGGATAGAGAAGTCTAAGAACATCAACCATCTATTATTCATTTGGGAACACAATAAGTGGTTGGTGTGCTAAAGGAATAGACTGTCCATTTGATGAACAGATGTTTATACAATATTCTTCAAAGATTTCTTAAGCAAATAAATGTACGGAGATTTATAAGAATATAAACTTAAATGATGTTTAAAAAGTCATTTGTAATTTAACTGTATTCTACAAAGTAGACATTATCATAACCCAACTGTAGTCTCATGATTAGTTGATATTCTAAACTAAATAACAACCTTGTATTGTAAGTTATTAATATTAATTCAGTTAAGTTTTGCAAAAACAATATTTGAAAAATTATAGACTATCAAAGAAAAAAGGTCAATTCTTCCACAGAAATAAATTTTTGAATATGGAAAAATTTAGTTCAGTGTGTGAAGTTTGGAAATTTGTGTGTGCAATGTTTATAGACGGATTTAGTTCAGATTTTAGATTTAGAAAAGTTCAATTCTGAACAAAACTAAAACTCATTTCGTATTATATTATAGAATATTCTAATTAATAAATGCTGTCAAATATGTTGGTCAAAGATTTTGATACAAAACTTTTTAATTTGGAATTTTGATAGGTTTGTAACAATATAAAAACAAGGGTTTTGTTTTTACTTTATATAAATGCTATGTTCTAATCTAGTTGTGCGCCATTTGTAATTTAATGATTACAAAAATAAATAAAAATAAAAATTTAAAAGTGAATACTAAAATCTGTAGGGTCGTAAGTTCTTTTGAAAAAGTGTACTCAACAGAACATCGGATGAAAGAATAGAAGTCCTTTTTGTGCTGAAATGCACATGATATTTATCTAGCCATATAAATATAATAAGAATAGGCTACATAAACAGAATTAGATTCCTGTAAATTATATTATGTTAGTACATCCTACACAATTAGTCTACTTTATTCAAGACTCATTATAAGGAAAGAAAATTAAGTTTTATTAAATTTGATCTTCAGTTGCAACTTGTTAATAAAAAAATTAAATGAATTTAATATTACTTATAAAAAGAAAATTTTGAAACTATATCGTTATTGAATTACCATAAAAGTATATTCTTTATAAAAAAAAAAAAAACTTTAAACAATTAGTCTCTTAAAAAAGTCTTTAACATTACTTTAAAATTCAAGACATTGCGTCTTATTATAAAAAGACACCAAATAACAAATTTATAATTATAACACTGAGGAAATTTACAAATTACTAAAAATACATATTTTATTTTACATAATAAAGTTCATATGTGCTATACCAAGACACGTCTTCAATTTTAAAAGAACTTTTCATCTAAAATCACTTCCTAGATTCTCTGCATCGGCATTATGATGATTCATCAAAATCGCTCCAACCGTTACATTTTATGTCCACGCTTCTTGCTTTACAAAAGCACATTAATTGTTCATATTATGAATTAGTATATTTCAATGTTCAAATTGTTCTATTTTTTAAATTGAAACACAAATAAACTCAGTCTTTATAACAAAACTTCTCTCAATTACATCACTTTTACAAAGTATGCAAAGTTCATTGTTCAAAACATTTCACTCTAACGTTTATATATAATTGAAACTTTCTTGTGTTGTTTCATTAGCAAAATAGGTCACACTTCTTATGAAAAACACACTTTTAATACATATCGTCTTTGTGTTACAAAGGATACGTCTACATGAACACTGACTATTCACCTTGAAAGTTCTAAGTCATACCGTTCAAAATAACTTCTCAAAAATAACCAATTCAGAACAGTTCATAACAATATGTGTTTATCAACTAATAGTTAAAACACTTTTTCTTTGTCTTTCCACTTTTGTCGAGCAAACATATTTACCAGAGCTGTGTTCTCTCGTCTTGAAAATTCAATATAGACTGACTAATTTCTCCACTCCGCGGTTAAAGTCACGCTTCTGTTCTTTGTCTACAAAATGTTTATACTTTACTTTTTTACTTACAAAGTTTATAATAATTCTAATTATATCAATACATAGAATAAATTTCTCTGATCATTTACTATTACTCACTTTATTTTCAAATTTTGTCTCTTTTAAGTTATTCAAAGAAAAACAAAAAATATACTAATTTTTGTATATACTTGTAATGCTATTACTTTTCCAAGACACACTCCATTTCCATCCAAATCTACCATTCTCCCGCCGAGTCCCCTACTTTGTAAAAATTCAAAAATGTACACTAATACAGGTTTGAAAATTTTCTAGTGGGTTCAGTTTGGTTTCTATTTTATAAACCACAGCTCAAAGTTTTAATAAATTGGTCTTTAGTTTAGTTCAGAATGTGTTTTAATACAATTATGGAAATCTGGTAATCCTCTATATGAGGATTTTCACTTTGGTTCTTTGCTGTTGTTGTGGATGTGATGTCACAAAATTTATAATTGAAAATGATCATGGAATAAATTATTAAACATCAATATTCAATAATTTATCAATTAAGAAATATAGGTTTTGTTAATAATAATAAAATAATATAACCATATCACCAAGTAATCATATTCACAAATTGTATTAATATCCATAAACCATCATTCCATTTCAAATATTATAAAATAGTATAAGTTACCTCCCTATAATTAAACAACCACAATAAAGACTGTGAATAGTACACAAAAGGTATTTATAATATTAAATATAGTTTATATAATTATATCTTTTCTCTGCCATAATCAATACAAATAAAACACAAGACTGAGAATCATTTTAGCATGTTAAGAATTTGTTACTCCTTTACCTATTAAAAGCAACCGAACATGGTTAATAACACCATTTAGATGTTGACAAACATGAGCTCGTTCCTCTTCTGTCCAATGAGCAGTTGGTTGTGTCACACCAGCTTGATATTTGGCCCAATTCAAAACAGCTCGCCACACATCTTCTTCTTCCAATGCTAACTGTAAGCATTTATAATACATTGCATGATATTTCAATTCAATATAAAGAAAGCAAATGCAAAAAAAAAATCAATTAACTTAGGATTAAAAAATTAGATTTAAATGTTGGAGGATTAAAATATAATTATAATTATTATAAATTATACAAAATAAATAAATAAATTTATTTATATAAAAATAAATTATAGTTATTATAGATATTATAATTTATAATAAAATATAATTAATTTTGTAATAAAATATATGCTTCCTAACGGGGGTGTCTTGAAGTGGTGCTATAAATTAACAACAAAAAGTGCTTCACTGTTTTTGAACATAGTGGTTATTGAAAATAATATTCAATATGCAACATTTGGATTATTATTAATAAGATAATTATTATCCTCATTTTTCTTATTTAATTAATTAAAAATTGTATAAATGCAGTATAAGAGTTTAAAGCATTTTCAGAGTAATTACTGTTAGGATATTAAACAAATATTTTAAAATGTATTTTAAACTAATTTTATTATTAAAAGAAAGGCTATACCTTAAACTAATTTTCCATATAAATTTCACCAATATTAATATATTTGTCATAACATAGAAGCAATTTTTGAATACCATCATCATAGATGCCGCTTATGATTACAGGCAGTGTTGCATAGGTCTTAAGACGTAGCAGTAACTGGCAAGGAACCACTTGAAATGCAGGAAAGTCGCATGACACTAGGTCTGCTCCGATACAGGGAGAACAGCAGTGTTAGTCTGAGGATTATAGTGATATCACAATAAGATACACAATTTATTATTATGCTCATGGTAAGAAAGTAAAAAGCAAAATTCTTTACTGTCCCAAGAAATATGAATGTTATCTCCCAAGTAAAAATTCATTGCTTAAGATTCTGTTTTTTGGAGATCTGATGATGTTCATAACTTCACTCAATGGAGTGTTTCTTTGATTTCAGTATAATTTAATGGTAGCTTAATCATTATCTTTCTCTCTCTATTACATGAGAAAAATAGGAGCACTACTTAGTGATTTGTTTTTCAACTCCATAGTAAGGATTATTGGCAGCCAACGTGATCATTTAATTATCGATGTGATACAATTTCTTGCCAATTGACATATTGAGACTACTTTATATTCTAAAAGGAAGAAAATAATTTACTTTCAATTCTAGAAGTAAAGCCATAGATTTTTTTAAAGACTAAAACAAACAAACAAATTTTAGGTTAATTTGCAAGTGAAATTTGCTATGGCTGATCTTCAACACTGACCTGTATTCCTGCATTCGATTTATTAATATATACAGTATAAACATTCTACATTTTACAAAAACTATAAGGAAGATTATAACATGTAGATAGTTAAATACAATTCTGCAACTAATCTAGGGCAACTAACCTATGTTATGAAACACTTAAATGAACTATGTTCGTTTGTGGTTATTTTCAGAAAATGTTTGGTATACTTCCGGATCATATACAAGTGTAAAATTTTTACATAAGCTTATTTTATCATCAGAAATATGGGGAAAAAATATTAAACCTCAAAAACCCACAAAGAGCTCCAATCTATGGTCAATAAAATTTCCCTTAATAAGTTTTATTCGATTTTGAAAACATTCGGTTTTTGTTTAGAGTTTTTATGTTAATTTAGAGTTACTAAGTTAATGCAAAAGCATTAATGATACATACAAAGGTTTTTTCTTCAATAAATTTATATTTTTATTTACTCTCCTTTTTATTAACAATTAATTATCTGCAATTGTATAGCAATGTGTAAAGTGAATAATGAACTAAATATTTTTTTAAAAAAGAAGTTTCTCTCAAAAATAATTCAACCAAATAACTTTTGGAAACTTGTTATGATGCCTCATTAGGCCAAACAATCCATTCTCTACAAATTAGTTTTACTAATTCAGGAGTGTAAAAAAAGGAAATGAAGTCTACCTTGAAACACAGAAGGATTCTAAAAATGTTCAATTATCCCATATCACTTTAAAAACTGTCTGTTTACAGTGTATTTTATAATGCAATATATTTTAGAAACAAGATAAATATTCATAAATCATTATGAGTGATGCAGTTAGCTAAATTTTTGGCCATAGTCCCTAAGAGACTAATATAATTTTTTTTTGTTAAATATAAATGTTAAAAAATTTTTTTTTGTTAAAAATTGTTAAATAAAATTTACTTAAACGATTTTTGATGAATTTGTTGTATATTTTGTTGATCACAGTTGTACGTAGTTCCTCATATTTGAGTCGAGATAAAATTAAATTAAATGACTGCAAGACTCAAGAGCTTGTCAACAATCTTTTTAATTTATAAAATAAAATAAGTAATTGTCATGTTTGGGTAAATCAAAAACATAGAGAATCCAAACATGATTTTTATTAATAAATTTACAGTCATAACAATAAAATAAATAAATGAGCAAATAACTTTGAGCATAGAATAAATTATTACAGGCTGATAAAAACAGGCTAAATACTGGTATAATAATTATAATTCAAAATACATTATAGACCTGCTTACACAATCTGATGAGATAAGTTTAACAAGGGCTTCCTTTGGTAAGTTGAGAAAAGCATTAGTCTTGACACACTCAATAGCATTCTCTCCTATATACTGCACACAACGTTCCACAAATGATTTGGCTCCCTTGCCTCCTAGAACAAATTTCAATTCATTATTTACGAAATAAGATAAATTTGAACTTCAAGAGTTACTCGTGCGAACATGTATTTATTAATTTTTTTTTATTTGTTAGCCTTTTACATTAAATTAAATGATGAAGTTAGAAACAAGGTTTGTTCAAAAGTATCTGATCTGAATTTTTCTCAAGGAGATAAATGAACCATGGTCAGGAGGTATCAAGATAACTTCATGTACCTGTATACATTTTTTACTACCTGCCGAGAATTTCAATTTCTGGCAGTCATTTTCTGAGTGAGTAAGATACTCACTGCCAGTCAGATTTTTATTTTCCAGAAACCTTAATCTTCTCTTTTAAAAGACATGAATCTTTTTTTCCCTAATGTGTCACATCTAGAGTGAATTCTTTTAAATTTGTTGATTCTGTCAAATGTAATGAATCTATTAGTAATAACAATGTAGAAATGGAAATGTATTCAACTTTTGCCATTTATAATATTCTGAGAATTTTTACCCCCCTAAATTTGAGGTTGTTACAGTATAAGCATTTTGTAATAAGCAGATGGGTACATTCTAAAACGTTTCATTCGGAATGAAACTATTGAAATTGATTCTACTAGGCATGGTGGTAACATAAAATAGGTGAAAACTGTGTTAAGACAAAAAATGTCAATAAACCTACAAAGCAAAAATCTGGTTCATTAACCAAACATCAAAATTTTCAGTGTTCCACCAATTAAACTAGGCTTATAAACTCACTGTTAGTACCCTGCATATGACCTACTATACGCTAGAATACCCTCATTTTAATTATTGGATTTTTGTATAGCGAAACGTAACAAGTCAAAATATAAACAGGTTTTCACATTTAAAAAAAAGAACTGTGCGACTTGTAGCTGGCTTAAACTAAATGGAATCTTGCAGACAGACTTTTAAAGAACTGTTAATATTAACCTTCCCATGTATGTACGTTGTTAGGATTTAAGATATAGGATTATATTAGATTAACAGTAAAAATATACTTCATGGCTCAAGACCATCCTAAGCTCCTGAAATATATATAACTCTATTCGCCATACAAAATCAATAGATGTTACTAATGTGGCCAAGGAAGAACAATAAATGGATTTTAACAATGAGTTCATTCCGAATGATTTAATAATGTTATATCTTATTCTATTAAACGAGCAAGGAATTGTATGTATGTACCTATTTCCAGTCATTTTATCTCAAAAACTACTCCAACGATTTTCTCCATATTTTGTATATAAAGGGTTTTCAACATCAGGAATCCAAAAAACTTGGTCAAAATTTCGAGAAAAATCATTTTCTATGAGTTTTTACGATTCGAAAATTCTATTAAACGAGCAAGGAATTGTATGTAGCCTATGTACCTATTTGCA
Source organism: Aphrophora alni (assembly GCA_963513935.1). NCBI lineage: Eukaryota > Metazoa > Arthropoda > Insecta > Hemiptera > Aphrophoridae > Aphrophora > Aphrophora alni. Next base: position 43,331,564 of record OY740773.1, on the reverse strand, counting down.
ATCAGCTGGCAGCAGGAATTAAATAATCTCAAATAAGTTAATATGTAACTTGTATTTAAACTAATTATTTAGATGCAGAGAAGTTATTTGTAGTGTGTTTATGTAAATAATAAAGTTTTTAATAATATCTCTTTTTCATATCCAAAATTATATCATTATTGAATAAATAATTCAGTGGTTGATTATTCTGTTCAAATACCAAAATATAATTTGGCCTATTATAAAGTAAACCAACACTCAAAAACAAACTCGTTGCCTTGACAACGGATTCACCGCCCAATAAGAATGGACGACTCAAAACAATGCAGTTGTAACCGGTAAGCTTAAAATACCGTAACGTTTTATTGTGGGACTTCTGAAGGAGCTAGATGTCTTTTTTTTTGTGTGAGGAAAAGTGAATTTCATGGTCATATCGACCGAAGTTGAATCTAGAACTACACAGGTAACAAAACTAAACATAGCGAACAATTTGAACTAAATTCTTTCCATCATACATCAAAATCTAAATAACTTTTCCCTTAACGTTGTTGCATGAAAAATTTTTGAAATTTTATTTGGTTGGTTTTGTAGCTGACATTAAAATATTAGATACATATTTTTTTTATTTTTTATTTAAACAATTTTAACCAATTAAGGAAGCTATTAAGATAATGAATGAAAATGGAAGTGATTGGCAGCAAATAGTTCAAAATATACCAGACATTATTGCTAGAGTCGCATATTTAAAATTTGTAAAGTTAATTGAGGATTTGGATAAAAAACAAATTTTTGGGCAAGTTGCTGCTTACGTTTATACTGTCGAATTTCAAAAAAGAGGGCTACCTCATATGCATTTGTTAATTATTTTAAAGCAAGAAGATAAGATAAGAACTAGATGATCTCGTTTCGGCAGAAATTCCAGACGTAGAACACGATGCTGAACTACGAGAATTAGTTAATAAATGGATGATTCATAATGCATGTGGTGAACAAAATCAAAAGGCATCATGCATGGTGAATAAAAACGGTAGAATGAGTTGTAGGTTTAAATTTCCTATAGGATTTCAAGATTCAACCTCTTTAATAGACGATGGCAAGCCAAAGTATAGAAGAAGCTATGATCCTAAATTAGATGAAAATAATAGAGATTTTTTTTGTTCATGAAGAGGTAATTTATCGTAAAGATGCTCAAGGTCAAAAAATAACTCGAGTTAATCGCCATGTAGTTCCTTACAACCCATACTTCCTGAAGAAATTTAACTGTCACATAAATGTTGAATACGTTGGAAGCATTCGGGCTGTTAAGTACCTTTATAAATATATATATATAAAGGCCATGATTGCGCTTCTTTAAAAGTTGTCCAAAATCAAACAACTATAAATTTCAATGAAGCAGATAAATTTATACAAGGTAGATGCATAACTCCACCTGAAGCTTGCTGGCGACTATTTGGGAATGAGATACAAAAAAAAGTCATTTTGTTCAACGACTGGATATCCATTTGCCTGGTCAATATCGAATTCAAAATATTGAACAAGCCCAAGAGGATTTAATAAATATAGGTCAAAAGAGTTCTATGTTAGAAGCTTACTTCCGAGAAAACCAAGTTAAAAATCAACTATTATTGAAAATAATGACAATACATAAAAAATACTTTTTATTATTACTGGCAAATGCCAGAATTTTATCGATGGTGAGGAAAAGAAAGCAAATGGGTTGAAAGACAACGGAATATACGAGTAGAATACATAATGTTACATTTGTTGCACAACCTGAGTTTAATTTTTTACGTTTACTTTTGTATCATGTTAACGATGCTGTAAGTTTTGACGATCTGCTTATGGTTAATGGTGTAAAATGTAATTCGTACAAACAGGCTTCCTTAGGTAGAGGTTTAACTTACGATGATAAACAATGGGTTGATTGCTTACGAGAATGATCATTGTCAAAAATGCCAAGAGCAATGAGAACACTTTTTACACAGATACTAATATTTGGAGCTCCCGAAAACCCGAAGAACCTGTGGGATACATTTAAAGAAGATTTGGCTGAAGATTTTATTCTTCATGCCATAGAAAATGGTACTTCTGTTGATGAAGCTATTCAAAAAGCTTACAGAATTATCGCTCATTAGCTCAATACTCAAGCAACTGAAGGTCGAAATTTTCAATTTTGGATAGATCGATTTCAGATGGATGATATTTTGATGGTTACGATGTAATTAATGATGCCATAATAAATATTGATCAATCTTTTGCACTTGGCGAAGAAATGAGAAAACAACTTTGTGGCAATCAAATTGAAGTCGTTGATTCCATAATAAATACACTTGATAATAATTTGCAACAGAGATGCTTTTTCATTGATGGACCAGGTGGAACTGGAAAAACATTTATTTATAAAACATTATATCATGTTCTTTCGGCTAAAAATTATAAAGTAAAGTGTATGGCTTTTACAGGAATCGCAGCAATGCTTGTGCCAAACGGCCATATACGTCATAAAACTTGTGGCCTTCAGGTACCCTTAACTGCTGAATCTGTTTCGAATATTAAACCTGGATCAGCTATAGCTAGAAAGCTTGCAAAAATTGATATTTTACCAATGGATGAAGCTCCTATGCTTCCTAAATACGGACTTAAAAACATAGACGAGTTATTACAAGTATAGCTAATCCAAATTTACCATTTGGAGGAAAAGTTATGGTTCTAGGAGGAGACTTTCGGCAGTGCTTGCCAGTTCAACCAAGAGCTAATCGAAGTGAACTTGTGGATTTGTCAATAAAAAAGAGCCCTTTGTGGCATAATTTAAAATGTTTTTCATTAACAGAAAATATGCGTGTTGATCCGGAGCAACTAGAATTTGCTAATTATCTTCTACAAGTTGGGAATGGTGAACTTCCAAAAAACGAGTTGGATGAAATTAAAATTTCAAGTGATATAATTTCAAATGGTGATTTAATCGATGAAGTTTTTGGCAACTGCCTGCTTAACATACAATATGGAAATATGAAAGACCTAGCAATCTTAGCACCATTAAATAAGGACGTGGCCAAAATAATGCTGAAATCATTGAAAAGTTAGGTGGTAAAAGTCAGCAATATAAAAGTTATGATTCAGTGAAAGATCCAGCAGAAGATACATTGCAATTTACTCCTGAATTTTTAAATTCAATTGAAATTGCAGATTTACCTCCACATGAGCTAAAATTTAAAAAAAAACACAATAATTAAGCTTTTGAGAAATTTAGATCTTGCGGAAGGCCTCTGTAATGGAGTTAGACTCACTGTTACCCAGTTTTGCAACAATATAATTAAAGGGAAAATTATAACTGGTGAACATGCTGGACAAGAAGTACATAGTCCCAGAATAACTCTTGAATCAAACAAAAGTCAGCTGGGATGTTCAATGCAAAGACATCAATTTCCAGTCAAACCCGCATTTGCCATGACGATTCATAAATCACAAGGCCAAACATTTGAGTATGTTGGTGTTGATTTAAGAAGTCCAGTTTTCATGCATGGCATGCTTTACGTAGCATTTAAAAAAGTTAAGAGAAGAAACAGACTAAAAATTTTGTTACCAGCAGAAAATAATGGCCAAATACATGGTTATACACGAAACGTTGTTTGACGGAAGTATTAAATTAAAGAGTTTCAAGGAAAAATACACAATTACAAAAAAGGAACGTCCAATCGAAAAAATCCGGTGAATATCATCCTATGAAATCCAAAGACAATACGAAAATAATTTAAAATGATTAACCATGTAACAATAAGTGAGGGAGGTGCTTCAAAACTAGCCACAGTCTTCTGACAATAATCAAACCAACCGATGTATAACAAGTCTATTCCCAAAATAAAATGTGTTAAGAGTAAAAATGTTAAACAAGTTCAAAAATAAAAAATAATGAGTGTAACTCAAAGCAAGATAAGATATAAAAAGCATTATGAAGTGTGTTAAGCAACTGTTAACTGTTAAGTGAAAGTTCAGAAATTAAATCAATAATAATTATTGATAAAGAAACGTGAAAAGTGAGTAAAGTGAAACTTAAAAGTGCTATAGACGGAAATACAAGATAATTAAGTGAGTAGTCAGTAATTTAAAACATTCATGTAAGAGAGATCTCATAACTAAAATCATTTAATTAATAATAAAACTAAAATTAAAATCAAACTAAAGACAATAAAACAAACCAGATTCACCATAAATGAAATAATCTTCAAATCAATTATTTGCCTAACGCTAGGTTTTAAAAATTCAAAAATCCTTTCATATTAATTAGCTGAAATAAGGATCTTACGATACCTTCCAAGAAATTTTAAAGATTATAGAAAAATCAAAAGTGACTCAAAATTTATATAAATATCATATAGAAATTAAAAATGCATAGCTTTAAATAATATTAAAATACTTCATTATGTTAGAGTAAGAAATTCTATATTAGATTGTAGTAAAGGTTTTTAAACAAAATTGTTTCCATAATTAAGTGGGGTGTAGGCTATAGAAAACATGGCACAGTTCTATCTACAAATAAAAGTTTTAAAATATATTAAAAAAAATTTCATAATAAGAGATAATTATTGTACTTATAACAAAACTAAATAACTAATAACATGCCCACATTTTTGTAGATGAGACAATAACCCGATTGTGTCTACTTCAAAATTCTGTGTTTGTGTAAATTTAATAAATGCAACAGTTTAAGTTTAAGTGTTTTGTCTGAGAAAGCTGCCAGTGAGTACGGTAGTGAAACAGTGATGTTGCAACTGATAAATTAAATATCATGAATTGTAAAGACTTTTTTAAAAATCAAGTTAATTATAATGTATGCAATTCATAAATGGCAAACAGATGATACTTAGTTTTCATTACTTGGATTTAACATTCATAATTATGTATCTAGTATTTAAGTTATATGTAGTAAACAAAAACCAGAGCACTGTGGTGACAATATATACAGGTACACTTTCAAAAGTCCCTTACCACACTTGGTAATAAACAAAATAACAAAAAACAAACTTGTTCTCTTTGTTAAAACCAAGATAGACCTTTTAGGTTGTTAATTAATATATTTTTTAGAATCGTTTTTATAATTCATGTGAAAGTAATTATTTGTATCTATCGTTAATATTCTGGTTTATTATATTAATAGAATTTTTTAGCATATTTCTTATGATTCATGTAAAAGTTTATATTTGTATCTATTATTAAAAATAAACCTTTTTATGTTGTTAAGTTATGGAAATTTCAGCATAGTTTTTATCATTCTTGTAAAAGTAAATATTTGTATCTATTTTTAATATTCTGGTTTAATATGTTAATAGAATTTGTAACATAGCTTGTATTATTCATATTCTTGTTTAATATGTTAAGAGAATAGATTAGCATAGTTTTTATTCATGTATCATTAAAAAATTTGTATCTACTATTATTATTCTAGTTAATATGTTAACATAATTAGTTTTGGGATGAATATATTGTAAACATTAAAACATCTTTTGTAGGTTAGAGGATTGGGCCTTCCCCGCTGATCAACAAGATGATATATAATTACAATCTTGAAATTTCAGTGGAAAAATTAAAATCTATAGAATTTTAGGGTTTGTTTCCCATTCCATATAAACTAACAACCAATAAAGCTATTGAAAGAGTAAATAGCTATAGATTTTTGAGCTATAATATATCTTTCATAAATTACATGGATGTTGACCGCAAGATTACGGGCTTAACCGTACTATTAAGTTTAGCTTAATATTTGAGTAAAATTGTGTTTAAATAAGTGAAATATATCTGTTACCATGCGATTATGGGTTTGAGGCTGTAATCACGTGATTTGAGATGAATATCCGGACAATGCAAGCGTGAGTGGAGTCAGTTACAGAAGAGCATTCAAATTGGACAGACGTATTTTTGATCGGTGAAGGAGTTGATTTGTAGACAATGAAACTTATACTAAAGTGATTTTTTGTAATATAGACAAAGTAAATTTCTAACAGTTTAGAGTCAGTTGATCGTAGAGAGTTTAGAAGGTGTGTCGGAGACACACGGACACATATTCGTTGTGAAATATTAAGTCTTTTGTGAATGAGCGCTGAGCACATGGTGCGAATTGAACTTTGTTCATTGTATAGACAGTTTAAGTGGTACCTTCAATCCGAAAGACAATAATTATTAAAACATAAACTATATATCAGTGGTAGAGATGAAACGTGTGAGAATTATGAATTCGTAAAATTAAAACTGAGATCATCAACTGAAATACTACGTGAACTATGACAAACCTCAACCTCAAGAACGAGAACTGCACGGGACGTCTTCCCTGGAGATTACTACAATGTGGTAACATTAATAATAGACAATCTTATTTTATCTTTTGTGTAAAAAAGGACTTATGATGAAATATTAAATACGTTAAAATTTGTTTAATGAATAAATTAAAATGTACTAAGTATTTTTAAGAATATATAAACTAAAACTTTAATAAAAAATTACTAACTTTTTCAATATGAGATAATGAAACTCATATAAAAAATTTAATGAATAAAAGTTGCAACTAATTTTAAAATAGAGTCATTTATAAAGAATTTTAGTCCTTTCAAGACAAAACAATTTCAGATTTCTAACATGATATAATTTCAAGTAATATACTAATGTATATGTATTAATAATAATTATGTATGTGTATGAATAATTTCAATAAAATAATATGTTCAGTTTCAGAAACACAAAATGGACTTCTTATTTATCACATCACCATTTGGAAGTACACTTTTAGAAGAATCACGACCCTGAGAATTTTTTAGTTAACTATAATAAAACTTTTACTTTTTCAAAATTGGTGAGTTAATTCCACCTGGCACCCATAATGATGAGCAGAATTTCTTTTTAAAATAAATATTAAAAATCAAACCCCCATATTTTTTAATTATTTAAATATTCAAAAGAATGGCTAAAAAGGTGTTGGGGTGGCAAAATGCATGGTATCATGTCTCAGGGCAGCATATTGTTAAATTCGGCCTTGAATATGACTCAAATATATAATATTGTTTTTGCAATGACACACATGTACTTGGCATAGATTTCAATAAATCAACTAATATTACTATGAACTGAGAGATGTTAGAGATGATATATTTTAATCAATATTAAAAAAGTTATTTGTAGAATATGAGACAGGTTGGCTGTAGCTAAAAAGTAAGCGCTTGTATCCTTCAAAGAAAAAAAAATTCTAAAATGGTTCAAAACCACCTATGAATGGTTTTTTTCATTGTTAAGTAGTATATTACAATAAATTTCAATTTTTGTATTTGTATATCAATTACTAAAAACATGACTGTATACAATAAATATACATATGATAATGAAATCACCTGCAGCTCTGTCCTGAATTTCCATCGCAGCTGATAAAAACGTACAAGCATTAAGAACTGATAGAGTAGATGTAACATGATCTTCACAGGTTGTTTTTAGTTCTTCTACCCCTAACTCTTGAGCTAATGTTAACATTTCAAATACACCTCCATCTTGCAGCATTATCTGTTAAGACATCAATAAAAATAGGTACATATATGAATCTAAAAAAACTAAACTAAGCATTACCTCATTATGTTTAGTACAAGTAAAGCAAACATATGATACATATTTTATTGAAACTATTTTGTTTATATATATTGTAATATTAGTAATTAGGGCTTAATTTCTAACAGAAAATGCCGGAATATTTCAACATCTCTAATTATTACTTACAACTTCATTAAGATACCACAGTTATATTCCCATGAAGAGTAGTTAGGTTATTCAGTAAGAATGTCTGTATGATTGAAACTAATTCACCTTTAAAAATATTGATTCACATAGAGCATGATGTAAGTAACTATTTAAAAAACCTTAGAAGCAGTACAATACCTTAATTATCAGCATCCTTCTCCACAAAAAGGAAGTAAAGCATAACAATCCTACCAATACTGAGAAGTTTCATTGAATTATAAATAAATTATTTATTTCATAGTCATAAAAGTAAACTACGTTGAAATTTAAATAATCTTTGGAGAGTGTGTAATGATGGCCCTACCTTGAATTGTGAAGTCCACTAATTGTGTATGTTTAGGACTAAAGCAGCTAAAAAGGTTATACCTCCACTTAGTGTTAAAACTAACTGTGAAGGAGATGTATGACGATCATAGCGTACCTGTGAGAGAGGGGGGAGGAGGGTAAGTTGACCCAGGGTGCTGGCTGGGAGCAGTCTTAGAGGAACTTCTAAGACAAGTAGATTGTGAACAGTCTTGGATGAACTTTTAAAATGAGTACTTTCAGAATGATACATTAGTAAAGTTATGGACGATTTGTCAAAAGTCAGTTAATTGTGTTTTATAATAAAAAAGTTAAATCTATCAAGTGATAGAAGATACTAATAATGACAAGTATTCAATTTTATTTCACAAGAAAGAAGATCAAAAAGTTTTGTTCAAATATCAATATTTACTAGTCAGTGAATTGGGCATCCTAGTATATATGCATAATGTAGTATATACAAAATTATGTTTATGAAAATAAAAATTATGTGGATGAAAAAGAATGAAATGGTAAATAAAAAGATACTTTTCAAAGTATAGGATTTCTAGAATAATGTTTTATGTTAGGAATAATAATGCATGTGTTACAGGAATAATTATGTACATGTTTCAAGAATAATTATTTATGTGTTTTAAGAATAAATCTGTATGTATTTCAGGAACTTGGACTCTGTAAATAATTATTACCGAGTACGAGGTATGGGAATTAAATAACTGGACTAGTGCTACAAAACATTTATTGATCACCAATTATATTACAAAGTTTATCCCCTCAATGTACTCTTCATACCAATCCTTACAACCCTCCATACAAATTGTACACTGTTCAAAGCATTGTTGGAAACAAACTTCTGTCAGTTGAGAACCTCAGTTTCTTTTGCTTTTACTGCTTCTACACTGTCAAATCTTGTCACCTTAAGTTCGGATTTAACGAAGAAGGCAGGTCGGATGAGTATGGTGTGTGGTCCAACACGGTGATGTCATATTTCCCAAAAAATTCCTTCACAGGCAAGGCGGAATGGGATGGCGCATTGTCTTGGTGGGGCATCCAGGATTTACTTTTCCACAAATTGGGTCATTCGTTCACAAAGGACTATCAGAATCTCGGTGTAATATTGTTGATTGACCGTCTGACCTTCTGGACCCAGTGAACGTTGACAATTCCAGGCTTGTAAAAATATATTTTTTAAATCATCTCAGCCTTGAATTCTGATTTCTTCATTTTTGCTCAGATGAACTTGGGCTATTTCAATGCATCGATTGGCGCTTTATTTCAGGATCATAGGTAAAAAAACCATGATTCATCACAAGTAATCACTCTGTCTAACAATTCTGGATCATTGTCAATGTTATTTAAAAGGTCAGCACGAATGTTCGTTCTCGATTTTTTTTGCTCTGGATTGAGGGGTTTTGGGATCATTTTTATGGAAAATTTCTGCATGTTCAATTATTCATGGAAAATCGAACACTTTCATTGTTAATTCCTGAGATTTCAGCAAGAGCTTGGTCACTCAGACAATGATTTTCGCGGATCAATTTACCAATTTACCGGATATTGTTGTCCATTTTTGTTGTTGAGGATCGTCCAGGGCACTGATCACCTTTGGTCATTTCATGTCCCTGCTCAATCCTTTTAAACCACTCAAAAACTTGTGTGTGTGTGTGTGTGTGTGTGTGTGTGTGTGTGTGTGTGTGTGTGTGTGTGTGTGTGTGTGTGTGATAAACATTCACTTTCATACACTTCTTTTAACATGACAAGAGTTTCTGTAGAAGTTTTCCCAGTTTTACAAGAAACTTGAAGCTAACTCGTTGGTTCATCTGAACACTTTTTATTTTTACGACGAGACGCTAGCGCAAGGACTTGAATGGGCGATTGTTACAGTGAGACTAAGAAGCATACAACTGTCCCCATAGAGCTCAGGGTGAGGGAACCATCAACAGGCATAGACATGTTAAAACCTTCTGCAGCGTGCTCGTTTTTTGCCGGTAGCAGCACCAGTTTGGTTATTTAATTATCACACCTTGTACACTGCTCAGTGATCCACAACCTTGGTGGGGATTGAGAGTATAAGTCCTCTGAAATGACTTATTGTCACCTAACAAATAACAAAGATCAAATAATAATTCAAAGAAAGAGTTTTGAAAAACTTAAAACTAGTTCTCACTGAGAAGTTGTTTTTTGTGTAAATTTAAAAAAGGTTACAATTGAAGTTATAGAGAGGTTTTAGTTTTTTGTGTGTGGTTGAAATAAGATTACACAGAGACTTTTTTGTTTGTAGATATATTTTTTATTAAATAAACTAAAGAAAAGAATACATTCAATTATCAACAATTAACACTTTATTGGACATCTTTTCAATATCAAAGTCATCGTTTCTAGTTATTACATCTACACAAACCAATCTAATACTAATCTACAAGAGGCAGGCCAGTATAAGAAACTGAAGATCATTATTTTTACATAACTACACAACTATGGATTGAACAAGATTTAACCTTGAACTTCAAAAAATATCAATAATTATGGTTTAAAAAGTTCATAATGGTTTTAGTGAGTCTCTCTGTTTGTGGTAGTATTGTCTAATTTTGTTTAAACCTCTGTTATAAGGAGTGTAAATTTTGTAAAAATAACTTGGTCACAGTTGTGAGAAATATTGTTCAGTAAATCATAAAATTATAGACCATAATATATTGCGGTTGAATACAGATAAATAAGAATCCATCACAAAAATAACAATCTATGTAAACAGGAGTTGGGTTTATCAAACATTATAGAAGTAGGTTCCTTATCAATATGACAGTGTCATCCTATGACTTATCTAATCTATTCTGGAGAAAGTTCAGTGTCAGCCAGAAACCAGAAACTTATATCAACAATTATTATAGATAGATTAAGTCTTGTTCAAATAATAAAATTAATGATTTTTTTTTAAAAACCTTTTTATCAAATTAAAACATTAAAAATTTAAACTGACACTTGCCAGACTACACTCAACCAATAACCACACAAGAAGACATAAAAATTCTTCCATTTGAGTCAATATATCAAGTATAATTCTCACAAAAAAAACCAGAGCACTAACTAACATATAATCCACAATCCACCATACATCTGATTCTTACTTTGTTGGTTTTTGCCATAATTTTTAGAGTGACATAACAGTAATACACTATCCTAAAAGTTGTGTTTCGACAAAGCCAGACATGGTGCCCTACTACTGAATGAGTTTAAATAGATAGTCTTATTATTGTATACCTATCTATAATTTTTCTTGCATATTCTTTACGAGCAATCATCTCCGGTTGAAAAACGGTTATTACTACTCCCAGTCTTGTGTTTCACTCCGTAATCATCTGACCCTTTGGAAGTTTTAGACCCATCCTTGTACCAAGTCAGTGGATTCCTCTGTGGATAGTTTAATCTTGAGACCATTCCTCTCTGTCAACACAGCTGACAAGATATAGTGACTTAAGGTCAGTAATTCTTGTCATCTGGTCCGACACCACTTTAAGTATATATATATATAGCAGTAAAATATCACCAATCCCGGTACTGGTCTGAAGATAGCCTGCATACAACATTCTGCAGGCCGCCAAACTAGTTTCCAAACAATATCTTGTGGAGGCAGACAGCAAAATCTCCATGGCAGCATTCAGAGTTTCTTTCATAGCACATAAAGTATACAGACCTGCTGCATGCTGCACTTTAAACAGGTTTCTACAGCGGTACTCCGTTGCATCTTTGGTCACCGTACTACAGTTCATACATCATTATTAGTATAACAATGCTGGTTTATATCCAGTTCTCCATTTGAGGGATTAATTTCCATGTGCACCTTTAAAGTTCGTCAGTGAAATTTGTGCCAGAAATTACAATAAACTATTATTTATTGGTGAAACTATAATCTAATCTTATTCTTAGGTATTTTATTTTCTGCCCTTTTGTATCCGCCCAATAAAGAGGATTGATCTTTCAGTACACTCTACAGTCTTACATTTGGTAAAAAGCACCATGACAGTTTTTAGAGGATTGACTGAAAGTCCTTTCTTGTTACACCATCCTTCTTGCATAACATTCAAGCAAAGCAGGCACTTTAGTGTTTGCCTCTGCCAAGTCATCTGCCACTATGTTGCACAGAACCTGCAAAATAACGCTGCCCTGTACACACCCTCTTTGTGTTGCAACCTTAACCACAACTCTACACAAGGCAGCTTGTACTGATGGGACCATTTGTCTGTGCGCACGACTCTGACACTACTAGCCGTTCTGTAAAAGAAGGGCTCGCTCACCCAACTATGTTTGTTTACCTTTCGCGACACATAATTACAGTTTACAAGATTTGTAGTGCATATAGAAACATGATGTTTACAAACAACTCGAAGCTACATTGAAGACAGGTTAATGATCTACGTCCGGCGCGCCGTGCGGGACCACATGTTTTTGGAAATGAGCAACAATCACTCCCCTCTTCCCCGCAGCGCCATAGCAAGCCGCGCCCACAGACAAATGGACCCATCAGTACCTGCCTGCTACTTAGCATATTTTTAGCCATCTCACAATAGTTTGCTCAGAACCTATGCGTACAAGCTTTGACACTATCAAGTTAGTGGTTGTGTTATTGAAAGCTCTTTCTATATCCAAGAAGCCAGGGTGATTTCTTTGTATGAGATTGCTTGCTCAATCCTGTTAACCATAGCGTGTGGTTCTGGTTCATAAGATAATAAGATATCATGCTTTGAAAAGCATGCTGATTGGGATGCAGCAGAAGACCTTCCAAATTTGATCTCTTATATGGCTATCTAGTAGTTTCTCCATTGCCTTAAGGAGAAAAATGTAAGATTTATTGGTTTTATAGGTCTTTGCTACTTTATAAGATGGTCTACTTGGTTTGGGAATGAACACCACCTTTTAAGTTTTTCAAGAAGTTGGAATTACCCCAGTCACTAAGGTTAACCTAAACTGGTGTAGCATCTTCGTGATAACCAGGTCTGTACTTTCCCGCAAAAGAGCAGAAAAGATGCCATTGACCCCTAGAGATTTAAAGGGCTGAAATGATTTAAAGCTCATTTAATCTCACTATATTTGAATACATATATGGCACAACATCAGTCTTCTCTAGGTGTTCGATGCCTTGCCTCTCTACTTTGGTCTTGTTCTGTATTGTATTGGAATCCGGTAAATGTAAGTTGAGTAAAGTGTGCAATGCCTCTTAAGGGGTTGTCCATATGGGTACCATCTTCCTTAAGTATACATTCATCGGATGGCAAGCCAAAACTTTTTGGAGTTTTATACAGTCAGAGACCTGATTGATGACAGAGAGAATTCTCTTCAAGAGTTATTTTTGGCTCTGCTTAATGTTTTTTTACATTACATGAGTGCCTTTGAGGACCGATCCCAGCTTCTTGTAGACTTACATAAATTGTACCATCTATTATTATGGCTGACTATGGTTAATGATGGTTGAAGAAGATTAAAGATAGAATTTGAGAGAACTATGAACACCTTTTCAGAGCTGTCTGATGTTTTTTTCTGTAAATTTGTACAGTTCTTCATGAAGTGATTATTGGAAAGTAATACTAAAGTTTTCTGAACTATGAGTCCACAAACTGCTTTTGGTTAAACTTCCAAGGATAATGTAACAAGTGATGAGACATGTGTACATAAAACATAAAGACAAACAATCAATAAATGGAGTGGAGTTATATTTTGAAGTGATCTATATTGTGATCCTTATTCGAAAATTGTCCTTCATGCGTCGTCTGAAGGTTATTGACTAGAGTCAAAATTTTGATTTGATTGTTATAGGATTAATATATAACCCTTTAATATGTTGTTATGTTTTCTGTTGAATTTGTTCAGAGATTACCATTGTTAACTAGTTTTAGTATTTTTATGTTTGTCATTAATCATATACTATAGTTTTTTAGTTTGTAGTTTTACTTTCAGGAGCACCTTTTGCTCATTTTATTTATGAGGTAATGAGTAAATAGTTTTTTGGTTTTAACTCACAAAAAAGCTTATAGTTTTTAGTTTTAGTGTTATGTCTGAGGGAATTTTATGTTCGTTTGTGTTGTTGGAAAAATGACTATAATAGTTTGTGCCTTTATTAAACATAAAGAATTATCATATATATTTAATATGTTTTAGAAAATGGTGAAGCCTGTTGATTGTGAAGTATAGTTTTTGTTATTCCTTTTTTAATATAAGAAACATGAAACCAGCTGAGATTCATCACCAGTTATGTGAAGCTTATGATGAAAATGTCAAGATAATGACTTAGTGAGGAAATGAATTAGGCAGTACAATAAAAGATGTGAGATGTGCTACATCCTGTAGTAAGGTGCCTATGGTCATGCTTTGGTATGTGTGGTTGAATATGAAGTGACTATGTCTTAGTTTTCTGAAAAGACATCTTTAAAAGTGAATTTTAATACTCTAAACATACAAATTATAATGAATACACACCTTCCCTGTATAAACATATACTATGAACTGACTAAATGTGTCTCCTTGGAAGTGTGGTAATCTGACAGGAGTTGGTGTTCCTGGTGCAGCAGGCGAAACTGAACATCCAGGAATACGACATATCTCCGTGCGCTTGGCAGTTTGGAAGCTCTTGCATCTAAAAGTGTTAGGTATGTGTTATTAAAAGTTATAATATTTACTTGAGTATAAAATACTTTATTGAATAAAGTTTGTATTTACGAGAACATTAAAATAAATAAAACACACAGGAGAACAGTCTGTATTTTCAATTGTAACAAGGACTATAAGCACTTTATCTGAAATGAAATAACTTATAATTATTAATTTAAATATATTGAACAAAACATATAGAAAATCCATAACCCTTAATGAAACATTCTTATTTCCACAACAAGCAACTGTACCATCAAGATGATATTTCAGTGATTTAAGTCACATCTTCAGTTATTATACTATATTATAGGAACAAATCTTGGTCGAAAAAAGGCTAAAAGAATGAGTCATGCTGATAGCAGCAGTGAAGAAGTCACATATCCAAATCCAATGAGGGACATCAAAAATAGACAATAAAATACAGTTTTCAGCTAATGCCATTACAACACATTTATTGTGTAAACTAGTTGAACAATATATAATAATCAATAGTAAAAAAAATTCTTGTTGTTAATAAAACACACGGAACCCATAACTGTGTACAAATTACAAAATATCAAGTTTAGGCCAATAATAAAAAATAGAACTTGTGTCTTGCAAAATTAATAATTACAGTTTTGATATAACAATTAATTAAAAGTCTGCCCTGGGTCACAATTAATAATCTCATCTCTATTCTATTAATAAGAAGCATCTACCATGTATTCAACTTTCTTGCATTTCTTACATTTTTTTTTGTAGTACAACCCAGTTTAAATGAATGTACAGATACTAGACAATGCCTCACAATAGCTAATTCTACTAATCTGGAAAATTCGACACAACAAGAATTTTCTTTAGTTCTAATTTCGCTGTTTTGTCTAGTCTAACAAATTACTTAAGAGAGCAATCTTCATGAACTATAGAATTTTCTTTTAATATAATAGAGCCATAATTTTTTAACTATGATTATCCTCTCTTTAGAATTCCTAAAAGTGGATATTAATGTAGTATTTTTGATAAATATTTTGTAAGTATACCATACATATTAATTTGAAATGGTACCAAATGTCGTCTTACCTAGCTCTTGTTATTATCATCTATTTTAGTGTTTTTCTTGACAAATTTTTTGTGTATCATTAGATATCAGCTGAAGATGATTTTTTTATTAAAATATTGACTTATTGATGTGTTTGTATTTGAAAGTGGGGTGTTTTGTTAACTCTTAATTAATTTATAATTAATTGTACATGAGTTTAACAAGTACAGTGGTGGCCAAATTATTAGACTAAAGACTGTTATTTCTCTTTTTCAAGAGAAATATCATGTTACATTAGAACTTAATACATTTCTTTTGTTTAGTAACTTATATTGCTATTATAACATATACTGAGGTATTTCTTAGTCTATTTTGTAGTAATGTATGTTGGTACAACTGGTTTGACCAGCTGCTATCACTGACACAATACAAACTGACATCAGCTGTGCTATATTGTTTACCTAGGTTAGTGTAAACATTTATTTTGGGGTGTTTTTATTCCAGTTACAGTTTATATTGCCATTTTATTTGATTTTTATTGTAAAATAACCTTAAATATTTAAGTTTTAAGTGATAGCTTAGAAGTTTATTTATTTTTTTCTAAATCATCAAACAAAGTACTCCGAAAGTCGTGAACTGTTTTCAATTTGAGGTTATGGGTAAGAAATCTGACCTCTCACCTAGAAAGGTGTCAAATATAAAACTTCTTTTGGAAGAAGAATGTTATTCCCAAGGCCAGATAGCAGCTAGATTAAATATTACCCAGAAATCAGGTAGTAGAATCAAGAATAAGCTTTTTAATCGTGAAGGTTTGGAAGGTAATCGGATTGGGAAGTGTGATCGGAAGAAAATCCTTAGTGAAAGAATGGCCAGAAAACTAAAAAACCTTTCACTCTCCAATCACAGAAGTACGAGCAAGGATCTCTGTAACAATTTAGAGGAGTATGTGGTGAAGATTTCGATTAGAAGTGTAAGAAGAGCTTTAAATATGAAGGACTAAAAAGCGCGCCGGCCTAGAAAGAAACAGAAAATCTGTGAAGCACCCTACATCTGTTATGGTTTGGATCCAAATGTCAATTAAAGGACCAGGTAGGCTGTATATTGTTGAAAACACAATGAGAAAAGCGCAGTACTTGCAGGTTCTGAAAACCAGACTAATACCTCAAGCAAAAGAGTGGTACCCGGACGGCGAGTTTATTTTCATGCATGATGGAGCTCCCTGCCACTAAGCAAAAATCATCAAAGAGTACCTGGCCCAAAAAGAGATAAGTGTTCTTCCCTGGCCTGGTAACAGTCCAGATAAGAACCCGATTGAAAACCTCTGGGCCATAGTGAAGCGGAGAATGAAACAAAAGAAGATAACGACAAAGACTGAACTCATAGAAACACTGATTCACGTGTGGCATCATGACGAAGAAATCACATTGTGTTGTGAAAACGTAGTTAAAAGTA
Source organism: Aphrophora alni (assembly GCA_963513935.1). Lineage (NCBI taxonomy): Eukaryota > Metazoa > Arthropoda > Insecta > Hemiptera > Aphrophoridae > Aphrophora > Aphrophora alni. The sequence continues at coordinate 43,314,400 of OY740773.1, read as the reverse complement.
TGCCTACAAGGCTGAAATTACTTAAGAAAAACAAAGGATTGTTTACTAAGTACTAGTATGCAAATATTTAGTGTTAAATGTGCTTAATGTAGAGGCAAAATGAATAAATTCATGTTTTTCGACTCTTAGTCTAATAATTTGGCCACCACTGTATCTATATCAAAACAAATAAAAATATAATAATAATAAAACTTGATATACAGAAAATTGGAACAGTAGAAAAGACAGATGACAGAGATTGGTTCAGGAAAAAAGTTTCAGAGATGAAGAACGAAACATTAAAATAAACAAACAAAAAACAGAACTGTAGAAGAATATATGTTTAGACGAGGAAAGACCGAAATTATGTTAGATAATGAAGGAATACTGATGTGGAAAGAAAAAGGAAGTTGTATAAATGTAACCTACAATATAAGGGGGGGGGGAGAAACTGTGGATACAGCTAATACACTGAAAAGATGTGATTTCTTTTAATGTTATTTATGGATCAATGGTGATCTTGAAATTGGTCAGTGGCATATATTCCATATGATATATGCTATATATGTGCCAGATACATATGGTGTAGAGGAGGATGGTTATTGTACAATTCAATGACTAATTATTACAAAAACAGGTAAAATCGTTATGTCTCTGTGTCTGTATGAGGTGTGAAGTGTAGGGTGTGCTCTGAAGACAATGGCATAAGCTTCTAATGTAATGACAACAGCACAAGAGAGCAAAGGATGTATTGTGGTGGGGATACAGCGGCCTACCACTGACCTGTATGTGGGTTGCAGATACATTGCTTTTTTGTAGCTACTGTGAATATAATATATCATATTTTTCTATCTGACCATCTGCATTCTTTACAGTTCTGGCCAAGATGTACACTTATTCGTCTCTTAGAAACCATTTCTATTGTGAATGCTACTTTGAAAGCAAGAAGATTTTTATCATTTATGGTCAATATTTATACAATTTGGTTAAAAATTGTTTTCCTACACAAATGTAGTGTACAATATTCTGCAGATAACAATAGATGATAATGTTTATTCTGGTCTTAAAGAGATTGAAATTATTTGACAACTATAAAATGACAGATAGATGATATATTCAAAACACTTTGGACCTCAGAAAAATCATGATGCAGAGCCTAGGACTGAAAGAAGTAGACATAGTTGTGGGAATCTACTTATTGTCCCCTCAGGGGCTTATTGATAGTCAGTATAGGTGTGATAATCAAGAGGTACCAAGTTGAATTTACACCTTTCTCTATCTTATCATGGGTTAGGTCCATCTTTTCTATCAGGTGTCTCTTGAGCAACGCTTGTTCTCTTTCAATATTGGTCCTTTTAGAGTATATGAGGGACAGGAGGTCACTATTTTATGCTCTTTATTTGATTTATTCATTAAAATAGTTTTTTAAGGCAATGATGATCAAAAGGTTTTTTACCTTGAAACTACAAGAAATATCATTTTGCCTTCCTGCTAATCTACTGTGAAATTATTGACAATATTGTATTGTAAATAAAAACAAAGTATGTTTTGTTTTCAAAATTCACACTCTTGCACCTTCTTAGGTAACAAACATTTGAGCACTCAGGAAAACCTTTTCAGATGAACATTTAAAAGTGTAAAATTATGATTACATTCAGCTTAAAATTGAATATAGTGTTATTTATGTCAGAAGCCTATTTTTAATTTTGTTAAGTTTTTCTACATTAACAACCTGATATCTGGTCTTAGAGTAGTAAATAATTTAGCAGAACATATTTTGACCATACTCTGTAGTACAAGCTTCGTGGAATGTTCATTCTTGCCTTTAAAACATATTGATACTTATTGCAGGTGTACCTTGAGGTCAAGATCGTTTATGTAGCTTAAGGTTAATTTCAAATGAGTAGAAAATGTTGCACAAATTACGATTAAAAGATTGATTTTATGATCTAATGATTGAGAAGTTTTTGTCTAAAGAAAGAGGCCTAGAATTAGTTTGTAAGTGAATAAAAACATATTCTTTGCTAGTTAAAAATATTTAAGTAAGTCACAAGAATAAATTTTACAATATTAATAAAAAATAGAGTTAAAATAATTTTCACCTATTAGTGTATACTTTTTAATTTATTTCATTTTTGTTTCATTATTATTGAATTATTATCAATTTTCAATTATTATAAGATACAAAATATTGTCATACTCCAATATGGTAATCCTACCTAAATGTAATCAAATTGTATTTATTTATTGGTACTAAATACATTGTCTGTATGGCAAGTAACAACTGTATTAAAAGTTATTATTCTTTACTGATTAAATTTCACAAACAATAACCTCAACTAAATTACAACACATCAACCGTTTTGTAACAAGATACAGCACTGAAATTGGTATCAATATATGCTAATTGCCAAAGCTGCATGAAGTAAGCTTTATGAGTTGATGTAGGATCTAAAGTTAACATCAGTTAAAATGACCACCATTTGATGACCTATATTTTTGGTAACCATCATATTAAATGAATAATAACCAGCTGAAGTGCTAAATTTAACTGAAATTGAACTAAAAATCCTGCTTACCGAAAGGTTGAATGGGTTATGTTAGGATTTAAGATTTAAGGTTAAGTTAAATTCAAACTAAGTCCTTTTGGTAAACACCAGAACATAAACAATCATTACCACAGAGTATAAAACGTTACTTGGCAACCATCTAACACGACACGAATGACTAGTGAGCTCCTGGTGGAGACAAAATGAGATAAATTGATCAACACAGAGATTGGACCGCGGTAGAGAAGAACAAAAATTTTACTTGGACCAAAGTTAAGAAAACTTTAACCAAGGTTTTCGCACTAGAACAAGAGAAGAGGATGTTATTATTACGTGTTAATAACAAGATGTGGTTACCTGGTCAATCGGTAGTTAAGTACAGGACAGACATTCAACTATTGTGTGCACCGTTAGATATATATTATTCAAATGCAAAAATTGTGTGGATATATTTTAAATGGACTCAATCCCGCTCTGTTACAACAAATTGGCATGTAAAATAATATTACTTAGAAAAAATTGAAAACTAATATTCAAGCTCATGACGGACAAGTTTTGTGATGCATGTGGCAGGAATTCATTCAACTTCCAATGTGTTAGAAAACTAAAGTGATGACAGGGACAAACTGTTCAACATTATGATAGCAAGACTAGAGAATTTAGTGCTTAACAAAAATGTACGGGACCACAGTAGCAGGCAAAACAGGGGCAGACAGGATTGTTGAGATCAATGCGATATCTCGCAAGGCAGTAGTTGTGAGGGGAGTGGGGACAGGAGCTATTGGCATAAGGATGATACAGACGAAGGTCGAAGGAATAAAAGACATTGGAGATTATTTATTTAATCTTTTTCATTAGCCTCACAAGTGAGGTTGAAGCATGCCATATACAATAAGAGAATTATGAATTATAACAAAACAGAATACAGTATAACCTCGTTAAGTCAGACCAGTCGGGACCGCGGCCGTTCCGACATAACGAAAATCCGTGTTAGCCGGAGAAAGAGCAGATAACACAAAAAAATGAAAATATACATACTGTACTTACAATAATTTCCTTTATTAGGGAGAAAAAGACTTTAAAAATATTTACTCATCACAATAAAACAACAAACACATCTGTGGACTATACAGGTAGGTCTACTTTTTGGAGAATAAGCTTGTAAGTTTCTGTTGCCTCAGCTTCGAGTATCGTTTACATGCCACATGGTCACACATCCGTTTCAACATGAGAAGCTCTGTGGTGATGTGAAAAATCATAATTTGTAATAGATTTAAAATCCGCGGTTTAGCGCCGAAAACAGGCTGTTCAAATCATAATTTTATTCAATAACTTCATAAATAAAAGAAAAATAGATTTTCAAGAAAACCAAATATGTAATAATGTCAATTTTAGTATAATTTGTTTTTTATAAATAGAATATGTAAAATTTTGTGTTATGTGGGGAGTATGTTGAACTTTGGTAACGTTTACCGGAACAGCTCTCTTGCGGAAGAGAGAAAAATCTCGTGCTTAGATCAGTCTTCGTTTGGGGCTAGTTGCTCTAAGACCTATGAATGGCAGTTCTCCGAGTTTCTGTTAGAACATTAAAAAATGTGTTCAGAAGTTAAATTTGTGAAAGACATGGTGTATTAACAATTTCAAAAGTGCTAAGACAATATTGTTTTCAATAAATAAACTTTTAAATGAAAAGGCGTAATAACTTGCAATTTTTAATTATGTTGTGCAATCGCTGCCACGTGATTTTCGAATTCTCGACAAAGAACTCTTCTATAAGATATATGGAACAATTAAAGTTAGCATAAGACATTAATAATTGGTTGTAATACATGTACAACAAAATAAATCTCGTGAGCGATGAACAAAAGACAATTCGTTGATAGTGGACAAAGCATCTCTAAAATTAGCACGCAGTCACATGGAAAGACACGAATCATCCTTCGAGGAAAAGTGTTTTCTTTTATAAAGAACATAACGTGATTTGGTATAACACGTTTAGACTTTCATTATTTAACCATATATATGTACTTTGAACAATTTAGACTTTTTTATATACTTTCAAGATATATAATTGATATCATAAAATTATGTATTTCATTAATAAGATTTAATGTGTTTGTTGAGGAGTCTTTAAGTAAAATAATATGATCAAATAAAGTTATTTGTTTTATTAATAAAACTAATTCTCAATTTCAGTAAAAATTATATTTTTTATAATTAAAATATTTGCTATGAGAAGTAAAGTAAAATCCTTTTTCATTAATTTTTGGAGTTGCAACTAAATAACTTAAAGTTATTAATATAATTTGATTAGATTCTTTTTCAAATGATAGTAATATTGATAGGATGTAAGATGTCTTATATAAATTTTCTTTTTTTTATTTCTGTTACATGAATCTAATGTGTTTTATGTTTAATAAATTTTTATGTAATATTTCAGAGACAAGTGTTTTCATTTTTGAAACCCAGAATCACTGTGAGTACACTGTAAAAAGAGCTTACGACCCCAGAGATCTTATAAATAATTAAATTCATTCTTTTTTCTAAATTGGTATGCTAAAGCAAACCTGGCGCCCTATAGTCGAGCAAATTAACAAATTAATAACAATTAAAAGTAACTTCATCCCTTATTTGAATTGTTACAAATGTCGCCGCAACTGTGGGCCTTTTTAGTCGAAATAAACAGTGATTTTGGTAATGAGAACTCTTAAAATCAAGGTAAGGACTCTCTCTATCATAATAAGAAAGATTCTTTTTTAAAAATTTTTTTTTGTGTTAAATATAATAAGATAAAAATGGAGTTAGAAATTGTAAATGTTAATAATAGTGATGAACAGGTAGGATTAGGAAATCAAAATTCTTTAAATAATATAGAGCCATTGGAATTTACGGGGGATATTTTTGATAATTTACAGAAGGAATCGCAAAGTAATGAGCAAACAAATGAACAATTTGCACAAAATTTTTTAGATCAAGAAATAAGTAGTAATAGTAATAGTAGACGTTCAAGTGTGAACGCGAATAGTAGTTCAGGTTCGGATTTTAATGGGTTTGATAGTGATGGGATTCTAAAGAGTAAAAAACAGTGTGAAGATATCAATAAAGAAATGGTAGGAATGTTAGAAGTAGAAATTGTAGAAGAAAATTCAGATAGGGAATTAAGAGTTGAAGAGGTTAGGGTAATTGAACAGGTTAGGGTAATTGAGCCAAATAGGTTAGATGAAGGTAAAAAATCTCAAAGTGAGGCGTTTATGATAGAAATGCTGATAGAAATGAGAAAGGATATAAAAAGGTTTGAACAAAGTAGCTTAGAAACAAAAAAAGAAATTAATCAGAGTAGGTTAGAAACAAAACAAGATAATTTAGAGTTAAGACAAGATTTAAAACAAGATAATGATAAGAAGTTTGAATGTATAAATAATAAATTTGATGAATTTAATAATAAATTTGATCAAAATAAGCTAGAAATTAACACTAAGCTGGAAAATTTCAATGTTAAACTCGAACAGAATAATGTTAAACTGGATAAAATAGATAATGACTTGAAACTGAGTAAATTAGAGCTAAGACAAGATAATTTAGATTTAAAAGAAGCAATGTGTAAAAAATTTGAAGAAATGAGGGTTGAATTAAAATCAAATTATGTAAAATTTGAACAGAATCTTAAAATGGAAATTAATGTAATGGAAACTAATAATAAAGTAGAATTTGAATTAAGCTATTGTGAGAAAAAAGTAGAATTTGAACAGATTAATAGTGTAGAAGGTGTTTTGGTAGAAAATATTAATAATTTAGATAACAATTTAAATCAAGCAATAGCTGAAATTGAAATTAACAGTTTTAATGAAATAAATAACATGTCAAATGATTTGATAATAATAGAGGATAATTGTGTAAATGACTGTGTTCAAGAAATTGCTAAAAAGATGAATAATGGGTTAGGTAACAAGGTAAATCTAGAGATAACAAGTAATGTTGAAGTGAATAAGTTTGGTGGGGTTGGAATAGGTATAATTAATTCAAAAAACAAAGTAAAGGTAAATAATCTAATAATAAAGGAATCAGCTGTTTATCTTAAAAAACGAGTTTACCATAGGAATGTAGAGTTTGAAAATTATGTAATGATAAAATTTAAGAGTATCTTTCAAACCCAAGAACAAGAAATTAAAAGTTTTAGTGAGAAATCTAACTTTAAATATAATCTTGAAAGTAAAAATGTAGAAATAGTAAAAGAAGGTTTTGTACTAGTGTATAAGAATGGTGGGGTTAGAATTCCTGAACGAACAGATGTTGAAATTAGGTCATTAGATTCTAAGATGTTTGAGGGAAGGAGGGGTGATGATATGTTTGAGAGAGAGAAAGAGAAAAGTATTTTGTCAATACTCAGAGACAATAACAAAGTGGGATCTTTTGTTAGGAAAGGGTCTGTTGTGATGAATAGGCTAGACAAACTGTCCGTGTGGACAGAAGTATTTAACATTAAAAATGTGTTAAAAAATTCAATCATGTATTTTAAAATCTTTCACCAATCTGGGAACCATCGTAAAAAATGTATAATTTATAATTGAGTAGTAATCAATTGAAATTTGGAACAACTAATAATAAATGTAAAGACTTTTTTATAAACACACGGACTAGATTTTGAAAAATAATTATTAGAATAAGAAGTTTGTTAATAAATAAGTTTAAGTTTGAAAATAGATAATTAAGAGTTATGAATATTAATAATTTGTGTGTACTAATGAATTTTGTAAGCTGAGACAAAAATATAGAAAATAATTATTAGCCAAGCGTAAAATATTAAGAGTTTAGTTTTAGAAAACGTTTAGGTATTTGTAAAGTAAAGACGCTGGATTATAGCAGTAAACAACTTTATATGTTTATTAAGATCTTAATATTTAGAAAACGTGACGAAAACAGATTAGCTAGATGAGAGGATCATTGGAGCTGCAAGATTGTTAGTAAATAACTCTGTATGTTTATGAAAGGAATAAATATTGATTTTACGTGACATAGATAAGATAGTTAGTTCGAAGCGAGGATTCAGAGTAACGTTGAAGAAATAGTATGCAATATTAAGTAGGTGGATTCAATAAAATATTCAATAATGACGAGAGAAATAGAATCTAGTTGGAGCTAAAAGGTTCACTTCTTATCAGTAGTAAGCAGATAAAGAATTGCGTCTCTATATACAAAGGGGAAATTGTTTATTCCTTAGTCAGGTATAAATTCCTATGCATGACATTGAGACGAAATATAGGGTGTTACCAAAATGCTGTCTAGGAAAATAAAAAACCTTTGACGTATAATTCTAATTTAACTTGCGTTTTCGAATAAAATTTACTTAAATAAAGGATAATTGGCTTTAAATAAAGTAAACAAGAACAAAAGTAGATTACTTAAATAACTTTAATAGAATTAAAAGTAAATTTCTAAGTAAAAAAACTTAGAATAAATTTTAAAAATAAAATTTTCTTTTTGAATTTGAATAATAACATCTAGAAAGGAATACCTAAACAGAAAATCGACGATGCTAGTAATAAGCTTGGTAAAATAAACATTATTTCAACTTCGGATGATACGATTTTAATGAAATTTTTTATGAATTTTAAAATTTTCTTCGTGTAGATGCATTTAAGGAGTACATGAACATTTTGGGTGGATGGTTGAGCGTTTGTGTAGTCAAAATAGAATGTTTTATTCGTAAGAATAAGGCATTCTGAGACTGCATAAGAGGGTGTGTTGTGAAATAGGGATGTGTTTTGGGTTTTATCTTGAATCAAGTAGGGATATTGCATTCAACCACTGCACATTTCAACGTCACAACATGTTACTCTGTGTAAGAGTCTAAAGAGCAATTAGAAGTATGCACGGTATAAAGTAGACGGTTAGAAGAACCTATGTAGGAGAGGTTAGGAAGAAAAATGCATAAAAAAGTGTGACATTATTACATGAAAAAACTTCATGTAATAAATTTTAGACAGATGTTGATTGAAAACAAATTGTAGGATATATATGCAGACGCGATCAAGCTGCATATACATGGAATAAACCGGACGTGACATTATTAGGGAGTACTTACGTAACTAAATGTATAATTTTTATAAAACTGTAAAAATGTTGATTAGCTGATTAGAATAGGTAATTAGATGTTAAATTGTAAAACGATAAGTTGTATGTTTTGATGTTATAAATATTAAGGATTATTGATTAGATGATAAGATGAAAAATAGTTAGTTTTAAATGATTTGTGGTTTGTGAATATGAAGAATAGTTGTTTAAAGTCTGAGAATTTATGTGAGTTTTGCCAAGACAGATAATAATTAAGTTTTTTAAGTTTTTGATGTTAAATAATGAATGAAGGAGGTTAAGTTTTTGTTTTTTAAAGGAAGGAATAATAAATTAATAATGATAAAGAGATTTTGATGAAATTTATAAATGAAATAAATAATTAACGTTTTTTAATAAATAAGGTTTGAATTTAAAACAATAGATGATTGTGAGAAGTTATTTGATAAAGGTGTCTAAAGATTTTGATGAAATAAGGTGTTAGCTGGGAAAGCAATGATAATTTTTTTTATTTTTTGAAGTTTTTTTGTATTTAAGTGATTGATGACAAAGGAGATTTTAATGAAGTAATTTAAATGAAAGAATTTTTGAGTTTTTATATGAAGATGATGAGTTTACAGAATTGTTGAGTAAAGTGGTATTTAAAATGAAGTTGTTCTGTTAATAAACTTTTATAAAAAAGGTAGTTAGGTTGCATTAATGGTAAATTTTTAGTTTTTAAGAGGTTTTTTGAGTACTGCGATGAAATAAAGGAAATATACGACGATTTTAATGAAATAAAGGAAATATGCGACGATTTTAATGAAACAAGAGGAGATTTGAGGAATTCTGCGGATAAACGACGATTATTATGTTTTTTAAAGGAAGCTACGTTGAAATAAGGAGATTATTTATGAAAGAATATAGGTAAATAATAAGGAGTTTTTTATTATGAAGAATTTGTTTGGGGATTAATGCAACTTGAATTATTAAAATATGAAAGATAAGATGGAAATAATTTTAAGATAGAATACTGAGAGATGATACAATGGTAAAGAAGTAATTTTGAAATAAATAGATGAGTTTTGTAAGTGAGTTTATATTTTTTGTAATAATGATGTTATATTTTAAATTTTAGTTGAAGAAAAGAGCTTTTTGTAATTGTAAAATCAGTAGTTAACATGTTATCCCAGCGAGACAAAGAGTAATTAAGAATTTGATAGAGAATAAATAGTTATTGGATTTAAACTAAAATAAATAATAAAATTAAAATCTGAATTGAAAAGTTAAGGTGAATTGAAGTAATTTTGAATAATAAGTAAATAATTTTGTAATAATGTTAATTAAAAATGAGAGGTCTTAAATTGTAATTGTGTTTAGTTGGAAAATGATTCAGATGAATATCTAGAGTCAAAGGTAGATTTTCAAAGGATGTAGAAATGTCGTCTTGGCAAAGAGGATGAGACGTAAAAAAAAGTATATAGACGGCTGTCTGGGAGATAAGCTTTGAGTGACGGGATCCTGTCAACAAAAAAATGTTGATGGAAAGTTTCCGCCAACGAGGTTGGAAAGGAAACTGATGATGGGTTTTATTGGATAAATAGAGATAAGGCTTAGCACTAATTGATTCGTATATTTTAATATTTATGAGTTATGATGACTCAAATAAATTGAGATAGTGAAATAGGATTTTAGCAAATAGATTTTTTAGTTTTTATGTAAAAAGAGAATCTTTCTTAAATTAGGTATACTAGTGATACTTATTTTCTTTATGAGGTCCTTAACTGCTGAAATAAGGAATCTTGAAAATCTATTGAAAAATTTTTCACATTTTGGGTTTTTCTTTCGAATTGAGTTTATATATATAGAAAAGATTTATAGTACAATACTTGTATTGTAATACAAATCTTTTGTGGGGTTTTGTGGTGATGTGAAAAATCATAATTTGTAATAGATTTAAAATCCGCGGTTTAGCGCCGAAAACAGGCTGTTCAAATCATAATTTTATTCAATAACTTCATAAATAAAAGAAAAATAGATTTTCAAGAAAACCAAATATGTAATAATGTCAATTTTAGTATAATTTGTTTTTTATAAATAGAATATGTAAAATTTTGTGTTATGTGGGGAGTATGTTGAACTTTGGTAACGTTTACCGGAACAGCTCTCTTGCGGAAGAGAGAAAAATCTCGTGCTTAGATCAGTCTTCGTTTGGGGCTAGTTGCTCTAAGACCTATGAATGGCAGTTCTCCGAGTTTCTGTTAGAACATTAAAAAATGTGTTCAGAAGTTAAATTTGTGAAAGACATGGTGTATTAACAATTTCAAAAGTGCTAAGACAATATTGTTTTCAATAAATAAACTTTTAAATGAAAAGGCGTAATAACTTGCAATTTTTAATTATGTTGTGCAATCGCTGCCACGTGATTTTCGAATTCTCGACAAAGAACTCTTCTATAAGATATATGGAACAATTAAAGTTAGCATAAGACATTAATAATTGGTTGTAATACATGTACAACAAAATAAATCTCGTGAGCGATGAACAAAAGACAATTCGTTGATAGTGGACAAAGCATCTCTAAAATTAGCACGCAGTCACATGGAAAGACACGAATCATCCTTCGAGGAAAAGTGTTTTCTTTTATAAAGAACATAACGTGATTTGGTATAACACGTTTAGACTTTCATTATTTAACCATATATATGTACTTTGAACAATTTAGACTTTTTTATATACTTTCAAGATATATAATTGATATCATAAAATTATGTATTTCATTAATAAGATTTAATGTGTTTGTTGAGGAGTCTTTAAGTAAAATAATATGATCAAATAAAGTTATTTGTTTTATTAATAAAACTAATTCTCAATTTCAGTAAAAATTATATTTTTTATAATTAAAATATTTGCTATGAGAAGTAAAGTAAAATCCTTTTTCATTAATTTTTGGAGTTGCAACTAAATAACTTAAAGTTATTAATATAATTTGATTAGATTCTTTTTCAAATGATAGTAATATTGATAGGATGTAAGATGTCTTATATAAATTTTCTTTTTTTTATTTCTGTTACATGAATCTAATGTGTTTTATGTTTAATAAATTTTTATGTAATATTTCAGAGACAAGTGTTTTCATTTTTGAAACCCAGAATCACTGTGAGTACACTGTAAAAAGAGCTTACGACCCCAGAGATCTTATAAATAATTAAATTCATTCTTTTTTCTAAATTGGTATGCTAAAGCAAACCTGGCGCCCTATAGTCGAGCAAATTAACAAATTAATAAATAAAATAGATAACTTCACCTCTTATTTGAATTGTTACAGCTCAACCGGTGAAGTCTCGTTCTGATGCTCAAAATACACCATCAATTCATCCACGTGAGATGCTGCTTCTGAGTGACTGATGACTTCTGGTTCTCCGGTAAAGCGCGCCAATCACCTGGGTGACAATGACTCACCACGCAGGCATGCAGTGCTACAGTTGGGCATCAGATGTACAGTCACGGCAAACAAACTCGGTTGCGAGAACTCGGCGGAAACACGATCACCTTGCAATATGCTACCATTATGTGCTCGTATAAAGCAACAGCACTACCAAAACGCATATTTTATATTCATTTATATTTATGTTTATTTATTTCAAACCGGTCCGGGTTACCCGGAGTACCCACTTAAAGGGGGCCGACTTTATATCTGAGGAGATATAAGTAAGTTATTCGTAGTTACTATTTAGTCATTTGTACTAGCTTTTTTCTGGTTTAATAATTTGTGTCAGTTCATGGATTCATTTGTGTTAAAGACCAAATATTAACTAGGTGTTATTCTTCTTTGATTTATTCTTTCACTCAAAGTAAAACAAAGGTCAGGTAAGACCTCACACAAATGTCAGTGCCTTTGCAAGAGTCCATATTGTAAACTTTTTTTTGAAAAAGGAATATAATGAAACTGCACTACTTCATCACTCGGGTTATCTGTCTGCAATGAATTTGGTAGTTTCTTAATACAAATCAGCCCATCTTATCACATGACCTATCGCTTTTTGGTATATCTTGATATCACAGTGTGCTGGACTGTGCTGAACTCTGTCTATCAATTTGACTACTATGATGTGCTATTGTGTTATTTTACAGAATTTTTTATTGAATGGACCTAAACTATTTAATTTTATTGAATGCTTCTTTGACTAACCTGATTGTTTATTTTGGAAGAGGTTTTGTTTGAAATAAATGGATTAAGGAATGTAATATTATTTTGAAGTAATTAATTTAGAAGGTGAAATTATGCCAAATGTTTATGTGACCGTCTCCACTTCTTTTGACCAGCTGGAAGCTCCGGCTGGCTTGAGACCGCGTACACTTTAGCCGAATCTTGTCAGGATGGGCCAAGGAGTCGGGTTAGGACGTTAATGAACGCACGCAACGCAAGTGAAATTAAATGTTATATTTTATTTACTGCCGAATTAAAAGATTACAGAACTATTATAATTTATAATAAAAGACATAACGGCAAGATAAAGCCTTAATAGTGGCCGAAAAGCATACAGTTTTTTAGCTAGCATGTGGCCGAAAATGGACTGAACTCGTCCCGTAGCAGTCTTTCTTCTCGCGGCTCTCGGAACAGACTCCCGCTCGGCTCGCTGGTTCAAGCCCTCCACTCCTCGTCTCCCCCCTTCTATGTCATATTGCACTGCTCAACAAAATCGCAAGTGCCAATTCATATTTTATTATTTAAAATCCCTTTCCATTACATCCTAATTTATGCTTATTATAGTTTTGGTTTGGTGGGCCCTTGGATGGGCCACATTTACAAGGTTGTCAAAAACAATTCCAAAGAGCTATGACAGGTGCATGATACATATTACTTCCAAGTAACTAACGTCAGTACAACTAGTGTATACAAAACTATCACAGCACATAAATTATGACAACAAAGACGAATGTACTATAGTTCCCTCATGTTAGTGTTAGTGTGCATTGTAATTGTAGGGATCACATATTCACCCATACGACCATTCCTCCTAACACACTATTAACAGACCTAAAACTCCTAGAACTGCCTATCCTGAAAACAAATACCACTAACTATTCCAAAAAAGATTTGCACTTTTATTATCACTTTCCCATCACAACTTGTGTGATCACTCTCCTTATTTCTACCATAAGCTTTCCAATTCAGCAACTATCGGCTGGATGGAGGCTATACAAGAATATGTTGCAGTTCCATTGCATTTGAAAAATAACACATGTACATTGTCCTAGGATTCTACCATTGTGGAACAGATGAGGGTCTATCCATGGCAAACAACTGGATAAGTGCTAGCTGAAGTGAAAGGGCACATGTTTTGTTCCTCATACATTTTGAAAGTAATCACTATAAAAAAACACCATTTTCTTAAAATTAGTTCTCATGGTTTTCATAAAAATTTGTTCAAGTATATCTTCAGAGGACCCAAACATAATTTATTAAGACACCATCTTACAAACTCATGTTTGTTTATGAGTTATTGGTAAATAACATAAAAATCAATCATGGGGTGTAAAATATGCATTTTATTAAAATCGACAAACTTTGGTTAAACTTTAGTGATTTGTGAAGAATAATGACCCAAAATCCATGTGAGAAATCGTAAGAAGGAAAAAAAAAAAAAAAAAATCAACAAGAGTTAGTTAAGAGACCTGATAGGAAAGATAAAAGAAAGGGATCAAACCCAAGACTACAAGAGGAAATGTGTAGATCCAGCTAGGATTCTCAGGATTGTCACACATAGAGGCCCTGAGGGTCTAAATTGTTACAAAGAAAGTTTGTTTTATATGAAATTTGGTTTTAAGTTATTTTTGCCTTAATATAGAATTTCATCAACTACTGATTGGGTTTACACTTAATAATATATGTGTATTTCTGTGATGGTTTTATTAGAGATTTGTTTATCTAATTTCTTTCTTTGTAGATATTTGTCAACAATTAATGATTTGTAACCATTAGCTGCTGTGATTCTGATAATGTTTATTGCTGTTGAATTTATTGAGTGTTGGATCCTTGCTCTGTGAACAAAACTATTGTGTGCAGCTAGTTTGTGTAATGCTGTGTGGTTAGATGAGACATATATTGTGTGGGGGTTTCTGTAAATTTTGAGAACATGTGTATAGTCTTTCTTGGTTATGATTCGGTCAAGGCAATCAACCACACTATTTTTAATATCAACCAACCACACTTATATTGGCATTGATAAGAATACAGAAACCTTATATTGTCCATCTAACAATAATCATATTCACACAATTTACTTTTTGTATCACAATATTATAAATTAAATGTAAATACTTTATTTTTTGATAACACCAGTTTAATTATTACATTATTCACAAAATGACACAATTTCTGAATTGTCATATGTTAAAAATTGTAGATACATATTTAAGTTTACTCCATTCCAGGTGGCCAGGAGAGAAAAGGACAAGATCACCCAAATTAATGGTAATATTTACATTAATTTAGTCCCAAACATTTTTCAAATACTGAATAGCTTAATCATGATTTAAAGGACTATTATATTCTTATTGTTGCAATCCTAAAACACGGTAAAACAAATGTTGTCCAGGTTCATACTGCCAAAGTGAGTCCAATGTAGTAAAATTTTTTTTGTAGTAAAATGTACAATATCCAAAAGTAGTTAATTAAATTAAAATTTTAACAACAATATTTTGATAAATAAATAATTCAAACCTAAATAAAAGGTAAATGTGTTGAGGTTTCATCTATAAAGTGTCTGTCAGGATAATTCCTATGAAATTCAATACATTAATATGAAAGATGCTTAACATATTTTCTATAGGCATTAGGCCTACAAGAACTATTCAACAGGAAACACGCAGGCATGAATTGTAATTACTAGTTTAACACCAGTGTGATTGCCAATTATATACAATACTGCTCATTAACTACTCTTACTGAATTACCAACACTGATTGTATAAATGTGTAGGCCTATAATCAAAAAGGAAATAGGATGTTTTTAAAATACTAAAAAACAGTAGGTAAAGTTAAGTTATAATTAGAATCATTATTTTCATATTTAAATGACTTTATATGTTCATTGAATCATGTTTTAAATTTTTGCCCTGTCTGTCTGATAATGTTGTGTTACAATTACATTTTATTTCGTATGCCCCATTTTTAATATATTATCTTTTGTCTCAATGTTATTTTTAAATTTTCTTCTAATAGTGTTGTTAGTTGACATACCTATGCTTATGACGTATTACTTTTAAAAAATCTCTAAATTTATATATTTCTTTTCCCGTAAATATAAACATAGTCCACACCTTTTTTTGTTTCTCTCTTTGTTCTTTTGTTTCATTTATTTTTTCTCTTTTCGTAAATTTTATTGTTCTAAACAATGTTCTAATCAATCCTTTTATCATAATTATTATTTTGCGCTATTTTAAAAATAGTATCTAATTTTTCCTTATATTCTTTCTTATTTTATGGGATACTCAATAATCCATTAAATAAGTTTCTGAAAGCCGCCATTTTAGTTCAGCTTTATTTAAAAAAAAAACTGTCAAAATGTTCTTTCAGTTAAAAAAATCCTTCAGGTCTTTATTGTAATAAGAGGCATCATATCTAAATTTGATTCATTCAATGTTGAGGTATTATGGTGATGCTTGGGTATTGTCCTTCTATTGTTGCTTGAACATTAAAAAAAACTATCTAAAAATTTTGATTTGATTGTTACATGGCCCCTTTACAGCCCTGTAATATGTTATTTACTTTATATTAATGTTTTAAAAGTTATTTTAATTTTTGATTAATTTTATAATATTTTCTCATTGTTAATTAGTTTTGGTATAGTTATGTTTGTTTATATTTGTATAATATTGTAATTTAGTTTATAGTTAATAGTTTTAATTTTACATTTAGAAACAAGTTTGCTAACTTGTTTTTAGATGATAATTATTCTTTACAAAAAAGTATCTACAGACTTATTTGTAAAATAAAGTTTGCCTGTTAAAACTTGTTTGCCCTCCTCTGAGATAATGTATCCCTTCCCTACTACAAGGCAAGTAATAATCTACATTAAATCCATTAGGCTACAGTACACCCATCCTTCTTTAAAGTTAGCTAACTTTTCATCAACATCTAAAGGAAATTAGCATCCTGCCATCCTGCTCAGAACAGTTCCTTGCTAATGGTCATTCTACAAAGTGAATTATAAAGGAAATCAACACAATATGTTGAACATTTTCTTTGTTGAAAACAGTTGGGAAATGGATTAATTAGGTGAAAAACAGAGTTTTTTTTTAAATCATGCCAACACATATGTGCCCAAATGAAGTGTTTATTAAAGTGATAAATTGTATCAAATATTTAAATACCTTTAAGTTTTTGGTGAATAAATGTTTTATCTGCTACATATAGAGCCAACTTTTTATTAAAGAAACATTACCTATTCTAAATAAGCATTAAAGAAAAAAATGTATTGGTCACCATCTCCCAAAAACATCTAGTTTAGAAGTAATCTTTAAAACAAATCATACAAGCAGCTGTTATAAAAGACAAATATTTAAATCATCTGACCAATGTGTAAAATCGTAAGTAAAACAAAACTACAATGTTTTTCACTGTTTAAATGAAAAATGTAGTCTTTGGTTAGATCTCTCTCTCTTTTATCTTTCTTATCAGGCCTTGACCAACTCTGTTTATACCAACCATGATGCTATTATAGTATTCGAGGACTTGGAATCTTTATTTTATGTTCTTTTTTTACTTTTGTTTTAAATCCAATGATATTCGATAGGTTTTTTCTCTTTAATCAACAAGGAACAAAATAAAAATTGTGATATTGATATTTATGCTATAAAATAACTGTTTTGTTATATATTAAAATAACCGTGACTAAATATTTGTATTTTTATGGTTATATCGAATAAATGACACAATTAAAAAAAAAAAAAAATTATTGGTTGTAGAATTAATATTAAGTTTATTTATCGAAAATATCAAGTAAGTACTTAGATTTTTGACGAACATTTTTATGTGATTTTTTATTTATTTTTTTTGTCTCATATATATATGTAGTATAGAGAAAGTCATGTGTTGGGCCAAAACTCATTGTTGAATTATCCTTTTTTAGATCACCTGAGTTCTAAAAAGTTGTTTTTGGAAAGACGTCTGTCTGTCTGTCGTATGAGAAGAGCTTTACAGTCTAAACGTGTGGACTAATTTTATTAAAATTTGGTATGTGTGCTTAATTTGGGTCTTTTTTAAAATTATTTTTTTACTAACTCAAAGTTTGGAGTTAAAATAGAAGCATATAAAAATAAATAGCCTATTCCTAAATTTAGTTCTAACGATTACGATTAAATCTTTCTCAAGTGTAGTCTCTAAGGACATTGGTTCTTATCTCTACAAAAAAAATGGCCACAGTGTTGTTATAAAAGACATAATTTCTCAAAATCAACTGTACCGATTTCGTTCAAATTATATTGAAATGTGTAGATTAATGACCGTAATATATGTGAAAAAATGTAAGTAAAAATATTACTGTTCAGGAATACAGGCAAAACACAAAAATATACCATGATCGTCGTATTAAAAGCTCGATTTTAATTGTATACTATTTAAGCTGAGTATGTGTTCATGGCACAAGCGAAGAAAATTTAGACTCTACAGTATTTAAATATACAAATATATTTTCGAAGGGTGGGTTCATGTTTCGTTTTCACTTTTCGATTGACAACTTCCAAATTGATATTTTTATTTGGGGGATGGATAATTGACAAAGTTTGTGCAATATTTTTCCGCAATTTATTTTTTGTGTGTTTAAAAACAAAACACCATATCGGTATTAGTGCGTTAACAACAAAAAGAGCATCAACCTTAACTCTCGAGTAGCTTCGGTGTCGGAAGAGATCAATAACAGTTGATCAAGAGAGATCTGAGAGGAAAGATGACAAACAAGGAATCTAACCCTGAACTAGATCCGATTAGTTTACCTAGGGATTGCCACATTAGTGAGTCCTTGAGGAGACGTAACTTTACCCAAAGGAAGAGATTTAAAAGAAATTTTCCATTTTCCACTAACTTTTCAAAAATCAGGTGCGAGAAAAGAATATTTTTAAAGAAATTTGTATTATTAGTTGAAGAAAGAAATTTAAATTATCGGTTGAACAAATGAGAAATTGAAAGACATTTATATATTTAAATAGAGCCTAGGTTACTTAGCTTGTGCTATAAATTCGATTTAACCGTAAATCGTATTTGATTGAAAGTTTATTTTTAAGACGGGAAAGATTAATTTAATTTCCCTACAACTGTATCTAAAGTGTTCTTTTACGACCCAAGAACAAGTTCTAAAACAGCTGATTACTACTCAGAGTGTATTGCACGCAAATTAAATCTGATTTTTCATAGCAGGCTGAATAAACCAGCTGATTCAGGTTTATTATTGTCAAGTCGCCCCCTAACTGAACAATAAACACACTCAGCTAACCTCAAAGAATCTATTTTAAGGGGTATTCCTTCAATACAATGCGGAAACACGATTATGAAATGGATGAGAACGATTTTGATCGGATATAACAACTGCTTTAGCTAAAGAAGTAGTTTTAGACTTGTTGGTTAGGAAATCAAGAGATATGGGGGAAATATGAAGAGCTAACGTCATCGTGTACTGAAAATGGTGAAAAAGTATCGGAGAACCAATTACTCGCATGTATGTCTCAAAAGTTAAGATTAAAAAAAAAATCTTTTCTTTTAAACTTATATATATATATATATATATATATATATATATATATGTAATTTGAGTGTAAATTTGTCTTTATCGCTTTTAAAAAATTACCGCGCTCAGGTACTCGTCGCACGGTAACTGTTGTGCTGTAAAGACCTATTTTTTGCTCTTAATACATAAATAACTATTTGCAGTAATTTTCTTTATTTGCGCCTCTGCTCACTGAATTGAGTAATAATCTTCATATTTTACAAAATTTGAACCAAATCTGTAGAACCGATTTTGAGAAAGTATGTCTTTTATAAACAACTCAATGATGATTTCTTGTTTTCTTCACTGGTAATTTGGAACCAGAATTTTTAAGAAAACTGCAACTAATAAGTTACATATTGTTTGGGATTTTAGAGGCTACCGCAAATCTTGTATTTCGGTCTATTGGCAGCTA
This sequence comes from Aphrophora alni, assembly GCA_963513935.1. Taxonomy (NCBI): domain Eukaryota; kingdom Metazoa; phylum Arthropoda; class Insecta; order Hemiptera; family Aphrophoridae; genus Aphrophora; species Aphrophora alni. The sequence continues at coordinate 43,294,644 of OY740773.1, read as the reverse complement.
CGTTTAAATTTTGAGTTATCGGAAAAATAAAAAATCCTTTAGATATAGAAATGTCCCTACGTACAAAATTCTATAAAAATCTGTTCACTCGTTTATACACAGACAGTAGGCTGATGTTATATATATATATATATATATATATATATATATATATATATATATATATATATATATCGTTTCGTAAATTTTGTAACTTTATTAAATAATTATTGAAATGATTCATAAACTTTATTTATTTATTCATTTGAGCTACAGGGAAATTAAAGAAACACTTCAAACATTATTAAATTGCAAAAATATTTATCTCTTGTAATGTTTTAGTAAACTTAACGGTTTTTTAGATATGTCACGTTAATAGTATATTTCATCACTAGGACCAAAAGTGAAGCTTTTCAATATAAGCTCAAGTTTAACAGCCGAGGAAGAGCCGGGGCCGGAAAATGAGTGAGGATTGAAAAGCTTCTTTTGGTCCAAGTGATGAACTAAATTTTTTGTTATACTGCAAATAATATTTTTTTAAAAACAATTTCACAAAAACTAAAATTTTATAACCTATTTACTTTCAAATCGATGGTAACAGCTGTTTTAACGGTTATTTACAATCGAGAGTATCGTTTGTTTTTATATATGCTTGACAATCGTTAATTAATTTGTATAAACGAAGTAACAGCTGATGACCTCGACCTCAGCTGATGTTTTTAGGTCCTAGGACTAAAAAGATCAACTTTAGTATCTCAATGCATGTATTGAAAACAGCTGTTTTTGAAGCAGTATGACGAAAAAAATGTTAACGTCTTGCATTTTAGAAATATTTCAAATAACTTCTTCGTTTATTGTACACTTGTAAACCGTTACACTACACATGCGCAATATCTTATCTATTTCTAAAGTAATAACTTTTTTATTGAAGAAACAAAATGGCGGATAACCAGACATCGGAGCGTTTCCGGACATATGTTTCAAGAACTTTTTTCTTTGTTTTTACTTGGAGAATGAGATCCGAGTATGTCGGGTGAATTTCGTGAAACGCTGTGCATAGAAGATCGTTTATTTTTACATAGAACAAATTTAAAGTTTATTTTTAAAGTTATATGTTTTGAAACACGTGTTTTATATAATATTACATACCATTGTACACACTATAAAGTGTTCATATTAAAACGGACTTCTACCTAGCAATAAGGTAATGGGCAAATATGCAACAACCTTCCCCTTTCCTTCAAGTCAGGCATCAACGCATTAAATTTATTATCATCAGCCACATCCATCCATCTTAGTTTATTCCATGTTTCATCAACTTGTGAAGGAAATTAGCATTAAATTATAAATGATTTATTAGAGTCTAAAGAGTTATTGCGCCTAACTTTCTGATGTTGTTTTATATTTAATTAAAAGAAATATAGTTTAAAATTTATGTTTAGTTAGTTTCTCCTTTTGAAATTATAGAGAAATAATTAACATGTACAGTACTCAGCTAAAATTGCAGCCACAACCATGAAATGTGCACAGATAAGCTGTCTAGCTTAGAACGTAATTTGATGTCCCGTTAGTTTACATCAGCTATTCCAGTGAAAACGAAGCACTCTTGAAGGACGGAATCGTATATTTTATTTTCAAACGGGATAATTCCCTTTCTTTCTGTGTACCCCGCCACTTCAATGCCTAAACAGGGGTGAAATAGATTTTATATAGTGAGGAGATTGAACAGAATAGCATTTTAAAATTCTTTCAGATGTCTTTTCATCTGTGTATATTTTTGAAATTAGAGAAATTGTGTTTTAAAGTTAGCTAAGAATGCGTTTTGGATATATGTGTGCGATTTATCGATAATTTTACAATGATAATTGTTGGTGAAAATTTTGATCGCGTATCTCTAGAAAAATATAATGTAATTTCACCTTTTACCTTTTCTTATAAGGCAAATACGATCAGTAGTTTGTGATTTTAGCAAAAACTAGAGCGTATATTCGTTGTTTTACAATGTTTCAAAATTATGATTTGCTTGATTGAGAGAGAATTGAAGTGGTGCACTTTTTTATTGACGAGTTTTTTCATTTTTTGTACGACTCGGCTCAACTTGTCATTTAAATATTTTTAGATACGATTGTTTGGAGTTGGTAAATTGAAAAAGTAAATAAATAAAAACAATTATTTTACAGGTCTGTTAATATTGTTACCTGATTTGATATGTTACTTTTTTTTCTATTCTTTTTTAAATTTTATTATTATTATTATTTTTTTGTTAGAAAGTTTAATCAAGATGGATATGAACATAAAATCCAACATTTTTCACATAATTTATGGCGCCGTTTTGAAATGGTGAGAGATAAAATAAGCCTTTATGATACAATGTTTTAAAGAGCTGTAAAATGACTTTTAAGAACTTTTCTTACATTTGAAAAATAGACACTTACCTCCATAATTTATGCTTTTTGGCGAAAAACCAAACAAGTGGATTTACAAAAAACATCACAAATTCACATTGTCTCATTTCAGCGTATGAGCTGATTGGCGTGTATTTTTTGTTTTTGTTTTTACACCACTTGTTATATCCGGCTTTGCACAAGCTTGAGTTTTCGATGTTTGATAATATAAACTAAGTATATGTGCAAAATTATTTACAGGTAAGGCAAAAGTAAACCCTTGGTTATGAAATTTTATAGTATTTTTAGCATTAATTTGAGACTCGCATATTCTGAAACTGGTGACTCATTTATTTTTAATACGGAATTCTTTAGGCTTCAACATGGCCATTATGATATAGTAACAATGTTTTCAAAAGAATAATGATGTTTACTGATGATTAATAAAATTTGTTGAGAGTGGTGAAATTTCAAAAAATGTGATATCTTTTGTATTGGTGAAGGTCCTTCGATTACCACGGTATTGGGAAAGTTCATTTTGGAAAAGGGCACGTTGAACTCCGTGTATTTCATGTTTACAAATCCAAGGGTTTGCGTTGGGTGGAGTTGATTGAGTCAGTCAGGACATTTGTAGTTTAGGACTTATATGGTAACGGGTTGCATGGGTAATATTGTAACAAACATTAAGTTAACAATTGGGATCAAGAGATCTTGAAATTGATAAGTCTGTCAGGAGATTTGCTTCTACAGTGTATAGATCAGAGTTTACGTTATTGATAAAGCCATCGTAGGAGTCGAAAAATCCCTTCTTTGTGTGTCTTTACAAATTTTAAGCTTCTAATCCAGCTGTTTGTAATATTTTGTTTTATATCCTATATGTGTATTATGAAGGAAAAATATAGTACCTATAAACTATATATTATGTGCCAGTCTATACATTAGTTTTATATTACATTAAAAGGAAATATAGTATTTCTATTAGTACGTTGAAAGGTTACTTTTGAGTTAGTGAAAATGGGCGCGGCTTAGAGTTGCGATGTTTCGAACTTCCAGGAAGAACGCCCATAAATTTAACGGGACTCTAGTCTAGAGGAAACTTTACACTGTACAGTAATACACAAAGTTTTTACATTTTACCTTCGTCGGAAAACTTTTATTTTAAAAAGTAACTCAACGTGGGTAGCATCGACACGTGTAGTCAGTATAAGGGATAAAATAACTACAGGAAACGAATAAATATAGTCGTTGAAATAATACAAACACGTGTTAGATCCTGATTCTGCTTTTCTTATCTGGAAATATATCTGTAAATTATGTAAAAACATTATACAATAAAAGTCTTTCTTAACTTTCGAGCTTTGTACCATACCTTTGTCATGGTTTCATTTTTACTATTTACTAATTTTTATTTTATTTTGTCACATATAGATAGATAGATAAATGTCTTTATTGAAGGGGACTATCAGATCTTCTGTAGCACTAAACCTCCATAACTAAAGTACAATAAAATAATTATAAGTAGAAATACAAAACAAAAACAAAATATCCTGGATGAAAATGTACAAACCAAAAGAGTAATAAAAATTATAATATATTATAGGGAAAATTATAATTAGTAGAAAAGAGAGGGAAATAATAATAATTAAAAGGTTTCCAGAATAGTAATTTATCAACTATTGGTTTTTATTAAGTTCTCATTTCTATGGTAAATCTTAAGATATGACCGGTGGTTTGTGAGCTTAGCGTGTATGGGCTTGTCGTGGGAAGCACGCAGATGTCTCCCTTACATTGAATCTACACTTTAAAGACAAACAGTCTCCATGTAACATGAATTAGAGGTTATGTTTGTACGATTATTATTTATTGTATGTTTTTAAGAGGAGGCTCCACTAGCCGGCCGGTGCCGTCTGCCGCCCATAAGACTAATGCAATAGAATAATACCCATAAATTCCTTCTTTTTAAAGATATAAATATAAATGAGATATCAATAGAAAGGTATTGTACAGCTGAATGTGTTTTGTTGAACCAAATTTAAAATATCTTTTTCTGTTTTACATGAAAACCAAAACAACATTTTGTTTTTTTTACTTTAGCATTTTTTAAAGAAAGTACCTTTAAAGATACGAAGGATTTTTCTCGCAGTTAACATAAAACAGTTTGTTCTCTTCAATAAAAAATAATAAAAAAAATCAACGAAATCGGATGAAGAATGATGGAAAAATATGGGTATTAACGAGAGTACTGTATTGCATTAGTCTTATGGGTGGCAGACGACATTTTTGTTATATGGAACCTCCTCTTAAGTAATATATTTAATAATCATGTGAGTAGAAAGACGAATACTAATATTTGTTACTCATAGTGTTATTTTAAAGTTTTGTTTTGTCATAGTTAAACAGGGCTTAGATTATAATTAAATATAAGAACAACATTACATTACATAACGCCTTCAATTAGTGTACAGCTTTCCCTTAATGCTGTTTTGCACTATTCTTGCCTACTCTCAAATTCGAAGGGACGTAGACAATGTTTTCAACAAAGACTATAGCAACACAGGCTTCCACGATAACTCGTGTGTAAAGCTATTCATTAATTAATCATGTTAAAACCGGGGTTTACGTTCCACTATCGACCCTAACGCATCGCGTAGTAGATTGTACACAATGTCGTGTTAGAACCACATTCGAGGGGAGGGGGTAATAATTTAGTCTTATGATTAATTAATAAACTTAATTACCTAAGATTAGGACGGTGTTACATAGTCATTAATTTTGGGAATTTGGCAAAATGATAATTCCACACATTAGTATGAATTAGAAATTAATTGCCAAAATCCGTTTGTTAATCCCCAGAAATTCTCAAAGTTAAAATATCTTGAACGCAAATTCTGAAGTGACTTTTTGAGATAATTTTTACCACGACATCAAAGGAAACTTTGTTAAGTTAAGCAGTGTGTTATTTGTAATAAGAAAGGAAATACGATGTTTTTAATGTTCTGCATACCTACCCGCCATGTTGGCCAATGTTCATAAGAATAGTGTTGAACAAATGAACAGCTTACTGAAATAATAATGATCGAGAAATAATAGAAGACATGTATTTTTAAAGATTTAATCAGTACTGGTTATATTTTTAATTAAATGAAAACTTTGTTATTAATTCTAAAATGTAGATTTGTAAAAATATTTTATATAAGGAAGGTATTGAAAATGTAAAAAAAAAAAATCCCGAAACTCGGAACTTAATTGTAGCCTATAGTTTATAGTTTTAACAGGTTCAGATAACAAATGGCGAAATAATCTGCTTTATAGTGAAATCAAGGCCGAACTGAATTTGCTAGATCTGTCATCTGAGATATTTCATCTTGCTAGAACAATGAAATTTCATTCACTTCTCCTGAGACTTAATATAATTTCCCGAATAAAAATACGTAAATACTCAATTTTGTTTGAACTTTCACGTTTCATAAATTTTAATTAATGAAACAAATGAGAAAGTAGTGTGTAAATGTAAATGTAAATCTATTTTATGGACTGTAATTGTTTTTAGATACGAAATGGCGACTAAAAAACCTAAGTTGTTTGTAATTAAATTTATGACTGAATTACGCGTTGATTATGGCGTAATTTAATCCAAGCACAAACCCTACAACAATCTACTCTGACATATTTCATGAAGGGGGAAAACAGAAATGGCTTCTAACTATCTGTAGAAATAAATTACGGCCATCATAGTGAGAAGAAAAGAAAACAGTTTAACTATTATATAAGTAATAATTCATTATATATTTTTAAATTTTGTGAAACTTGAAATATTTAATTCGTATAAAAGTAGGGCTTGATGAGGGTTTATTAAAAAGTTTTTAGTTTGGTAAAAATTTCTATGAAAATACTTAGAAAATAATTCAAATTTAATTTTTAGTTTTTTAGGATTGCTCGTGGTGCTTATTTATCCCGTTATATTTTATATTTTGAAAAGTGCGTTTTATTCCTAGAAAGAGTTCCAACTTCCAATTTTTGAAACAGTGAAGTACCGGTAACTGTTTATTTATGTGGTTTAAAGGTGAAAACACAACTCTCGTAGTCATTATTGCCTTGAAAAAGTCAAAATAGACCGTAAAATAGAAACCTTCAAAACCTATAATACTCAATTGCGTCAGGGTCGGAAGAGAACAAGAATTGGTGGAGAGATATATCATAGGAAATATGTAAGAGGAGGATCTAATCAAGACCAGATGAAGTGTGATTTAAATTCAGCTAGTGGTATAAACGGAGTAATAGAAGGTTCTAACCCAAGACCAGATGAAGTGTGATTTAGATTCAGCTAGTGGTATAAACGCTGTAAAAGAAGAAGGATCTAACACGAGATTAGAGGGCGAGTGGTATAGATTCAATTAGTGGTATATTCGCTGTAAGAGAAGCATCTAATCCAAGTCTAGACCAACAATAGACTTGGATTCACCTAGTGTGTATAGATTCAGCTAGTCGCATAAACTATGTAAGTGAAGTATCTAACCCAAGACAAGATGAAGAATGGTGTAGGTAGTTCAGCTAGTTAAAACACTCTAAGACACTAGAAAAATATATCAGATTACAAAGAAGAATATGTAAAATAGTACCTCCCAGGCAATCTTTTTCAGCAATGTCTATGCGTATTCACATATTAATAAAACAGTTATATTCAATAAGGAATTGTTAATAGAAATTTAAATTGAAAACTATTGCAAAAAATCAGCTTTACACAATTGTTTGATTCATATATATTTTTTTGTTATTTGAAGGCGAAAAATCTTTCGATCATCATCACCTTATTAAAAAAGGAAGAAAGGAAGATAAAATAATGACTCTTAGCTCTCGAATACTGTAATAGCACCAGGGTCGGAAGAGAACAAGAGTTGGTCAAAAGAGACCTGTAAGGAAAGTTGGAAGAGAAGGATCTAACCTATGACAAGATGAAGAAAGGTGTAGATCCAACTTAGATACTTTAGGATTGCCACACCAGTACTCATTATAAGTTTGCAGATACTGTTTGAGTGTCTGTAATTATAAAACAGAACTGTTTTTTTAAAAACTTGTACATATTATATCGTTCGGCCTTGTTGCAAAGAAGTTCATTCCTAAAAATCTTAAAGATTGGTATGGTTTTGGCAGTGACCGTGTAACATATAAAACACCAACTGGTTGAGTTAAAGACAGACTTTGCTTCACTCGTTTAATACAACTGTATATAAGCTGAAAAATAAACATAAACAATAAAAGAAATCAAACAAACTCGAAATTGTGTACGTTAAAAGTGAATGTATGTTTATGTGGAGACCTTTCTTTTTGCCAGTAAACCAGACAATCAAGCGGGTTGTACACATTACTCATCGTATATACATTAAACACCCTTAGCTTTTAGTGTTCTCACAGCCGAACTCTGCAATTTGTAAAGCTCTAATTCACCTAGATTCTATCATTATCTTGTATGTTCTAATTCAAAGTGTTTTACAAGCTATCAAGGATATGTATTCCAATAAACAGTTTGTTGAGGATATTCTGTGTTCCATACAGAGAGTTCAGTAATGGAGTGTTGGGGTGTTATTTTGCTGGGTACCTGGAATTTCTGGAGACACAAAAGCAGATGAAGCAGCAAAGGAAGCAACAAGTTAGTTGGCGATCAAGTAGCGTGTAATGGCATCTGATATTTTATCAGTAATTAAACACGTACTTTATTACCACTGGAAGGATAGTGAAGAGCTGTAGTCTTCAATAAACTAATACTACTTCCCGTTCACGGGGTTTGTCTGTTTGTGTTACAAGCCGGGAAGAAATGGTGATTACCTTTCTGTGTCAAGCACTCTATTATGATTAATGTATTTATGAAAGAAAACTGTTCCATCCGCAATACCGATTTTGTCAAGACGATCTGTTTACTAAAAATATTCTTATCGACGGTTTTGTTCTATCCTTTTCAATTTAGGCAGTGTTGGAGGATGAAGCTGATATCCTTGAATGAGTAATGTCTTTCTTTCTTCGCCTAAACAATCTTGGTAAAATTAAAAAAAAAAATTAAGTGATTATTAAAAGATCATTTAACAGCACTGTAATATGTAATTTTTTAATTAAAATAATTATTTAAAGTAAAAAATATATGACCTAGACTGGGAACTGAACCCAGGACCTTTGATTTTACGCGTCAATGCTCTACTATAAACTGAGAGAATTTCCCAGTATTAGGCGTGAACCTCTCACTTGACTTTGTTTTTGCTAATATTTTTGAGTAATTGCCTCGTTACATATTTTTCACTTGAAATTATGAATAAATTAATAATACTAGCTTGGTAAAAAATGTTTAAGCGTTAAAATCAAGTCATTTTTGTCTATTACATTTGATCAGATTTATTATTGTTAACTAGTTTTAGTGTTGTTATGTTTGTTAATGTTTTTACACGTTTAGAAGCAACTTTTTTTTTTTCATTTATATTTTGACAATGACGACAACATTTTTCACTACTTTCGCTGAAAATCTCATTAGACTGCCAACTACATCTAAAACGGAGTATAGATACAGAAACATTATAAGGTCGCCTTTCACCCTTCATGACAACTAAATCTAAAACGGAGTATAGATACGGAAACATTATAAGGTCGCCTTTCACCCTTCATGACAACTAAATCTAAAACGGAGTATAGATACGGAAACATTATAAGGTCGCCTTTCACCCTTCATGACAACTAAATCTAAAACGGAGTATAGATACGGAAACATTATAAGGTCGCCTTTCACCCTTCATGACAACTAAATCTAAAACGGAGTATAGATACGGAAACATTATAAGGTCGCCTTTCACCCTTCATGACAACTAAATCTAAAACGGAGTATAGATACGGAAACATTATAAGGTCGCCTTTCACCCTTCATGACAACTAAATCTAAAACGGAGTATAGATACGGAAACATTATAAGGTCGCCTTTCACCCTTCATGACAACTAAATCTAAAACGGAGTATAGATACGGAAACATTATAAGGTCGCCTTTCACCCTTCATGACAACTAAATCTAAAACGGAGTATAGATACGGAAACATTATAAGGTCGCCTTTCACCCTTCATGACAACTAAATCTAAAACGGAGTATAGATACGGAAACATTATAAGGTCGCCTTTCACCCTTCATGACAACTAAATCTAAAACGGAGTATAGATACGGAAACATTATAAGGTCGCCTTTCACCCTTCATGACAACTAAATCTAAAACGGAGTATAGATACGGAAACATTATAAGGTCGCCTTTCACCCTTCATGACAACTAAATCTAAAACGGAGTATAGATACGGAAACATTATAAGGTCGCCTTTCACCCTTCATGACAACTAAATCTAAAACGGAGTATAGATACGGAAACATTATAAGGTCGCCTTTCACCCTTCATGACAACTAAATCTAAAACGGAGTATAGATACGGAAACATTATAAGGTCGCCTTTCACCCTTCATGACAACTAAATCTAAAACGGAGTATAGATACGGAAACATTATAAGGTCGCCTTTCACCCTTCATGACAACTAAATCTAAAACGGAGTATAGATACGGAAACATTATAAGGTCGCCTTTCACCCTTCATGACAACTAAATCTAAAACGGAGTATAGATACGGAAACATTATAAGGTCGCCTTTCACCCTTCATGACAACTAAATCTAAAACGGAGTATAGATACGGAAACATTATAAGGTCGCCTTTCACCCTTCATGACAACTAAATCTAAAACGGAGTATAGATACGGAAACATTATAAGGTCGCCTTTCACCCTTCATGACAACTAAATCTAAAACGGAGTATAGATACGGAAACATTATAAGGTCGCCTTTCACCCTTCATGACAACTAAATCTAAAACGGAGTATAGATACAGAAACATTATAAGGTCGCCTTTCACCCTTCATGACAACTAAATCTAAAACGGAGTATAGATACAGAAACATTATAAGGTCGCCTTTCACCCTTCATGACAACTAAATCTAAAACGGAGTATAGATACAGAAACATTATAAGGTCGCCTTTCACCCTTCATGACAACTAAATCTAAAACGGAGTATAGATACAGAAACATTATAAGGTCGCCTTTCACCCTTCATGACAACTAAATCTAAAACGGAGTATAGATACAGAAACATTATAAGGTCGCCTTTCACCCTTCATGACAACTAAATCTAAAACGGAGTATAGATACAGAAACATTATAAGGTCGCCTTTCACCCTTCATGACAACTAAATCTAAAACGGAGTATAGATACAGAAACATTATAAGGTCGCCTTTCACCCTTCATGACAACTAAATCTAAAACGGAGTATAGATACAGAAACATTATAAGGTCGCCTTTCACCCTTCATGACAACTAAATCTAAAACGGAGTATAGATACGGAAACATTATAAGGTCGCCTTTCACCCTTCATGACAACTAAATCTAAAACGGAGTATAGATACGGAAACATTATAAGGTCGCCTTTCACCCTTCATGACAACTAAATCTAAAACGGAGTATAGATACAGAAACATTATAAGGTCGCCTTTCACCCTTCATGACAACTAAATCTAAAACGGAGTATAGATACAGAAACATTATAAGGTCGCCTTTCACCCTTCATGACAACTAAATCTAAAACGGAGTATAGATACAGAAACATTATAAGGTCGCCTTTCACCCTTCATGACAACTAAATCTAAAACGGAGTATAGATACAGAAACATTATAAGGTCGCCTTTCACCCTTCATGACAACTAAATCTAAAACGGAGTATAGATACAGAAACATTATAAGGTCGCCTTTCACCCTTCATGACAACTAAATCTAAAACGGAGTATAGATACAGAAACATTATAAGGTCGCCTTTCACCCTTCATGACAACTAAATCTAAAACGGAGTATAGATACAGAAACATTATAAGGTCGCCTTTCACCCTTCATGACAACTAAATCTAAAACGGAGTATAGATACAGAAACATTATAAGGTCGCCTTTCACCCTTCATGACAACTAAATCTAAAACGGAGTATAGATACAGAAACATTATAAGGTCGCCTTTCACCCTTCATGACAACTAAATCTAAAACGGAGTATAGATACAGAAACATTATAAGGTCGCCTTTCACCCTTCATGACAACTAAATCTAAAACGGAGTATAGATACAGAAACATTATAAGGTCGCCTTTCACCCTTCATGACAACTAAATCTAAAACGGAGTATAGATACAGAAACATTATAAGGTCGCCTTTCACCCTTCATGACAACTAAATCTAAAACGGAGTATAGATACAGAAACATTATAAGGTCGCCTTTCACCCTTCACGACAACTAAATCACACAGCCCCAAGCCACTTCTCGTATTACACTGATCCTGTCTTATTGAATCCTGTCAAGATGACCAAATTGCTTTTTTTACTGCCACCTTAACTCGAAGTGCTGAAAGAATTTGTAACAACTGTAGTCAATAACTTGTCGCATATCGTTAAAATACACACTGGTTTTATAAAAATCGTTTAACATATTTCGAAAAAATATTGATAAACTTTAAACAATGTATTCGATTTCTTAAAAAGGGCAAGTTAAAGTCATAAATAAATCATTTCATTCAATTCAATTAGTATTGTTTGCGTTAATGAGAAATTTTTCTCTGGAAAGAATGATACTGTAACACCCTCATCAAATGAGGACCAACCCCCCTAAAAAGATGAGGAATTGTTCAAAATTCATATATAAGGTATGATTAAGGTCTCAGGCAGCTACCCAAATTTAGATAATAATTAGAATAAAAAATAAACCGTGGGAATTTTAGTTTGGGTACATATGCTCTACTTTACTCTTTGACACATACTCTAAGCAGCATAAAGAATGTTATTCCATGGCTCTACAGCCCCAATCCATGGATCGATTTGAAATAAATTTAGTATTTGGGCATATTTTGTCTATAATAATTTTTTATTTATTTTCAACTAAAATTTGAGGGAGTAAGTGAGATAAGTAAAACAAAATAAAAATTAATTTTAAATAATTAAATTATAAATACTGATAAACCCAGGAAAGGAAGAGTTAATCAGATTAGAGTTGAGAGTTGGGTTGTATAAATTAGCTCTTCTATCATTACTCTTAGTCTGAGCATGAATTACATTAACGAAAGGGAAGTTCAATCACTCTAACAAATTACTACTTAGTCCTCTCAACTGTAAGAGAAACTTAGAGGTCCAGTCATTGTTGGCAGTAACTGACATCTTTAAATTATTGATCTACAGTGCATTCGAAAAGTCTACCGGTTTAGGTTCTATTGAAATAAAACAAATCAAATGTAGTTGTAAATAATAAAGGTTTCATTTAGTTACTAGTAACATTTACATGTTGTCCATCATTTTCAATACATACCTAAAATCTGGTATATTTGTTTGTATACACATCTATGAGAGTGTTTTGTATTATTGACAGTGACTCCATTTTGGTTGATTCTTTTGCACCGATGATTTGGGTCCTCACCAGAAAAAAAAATTCCTGGTGGTATTGATGTAAACAAATTTTTTTGAAAGATGTCTTGGAATAGTGAAATGAAGTTTGGACAAACGTGCAATGTAGCTCTCTATTGTTAAGTGGGCACTAATAAATTAACTTTTACTGAGTTGGCCTAATAATGGATCTAACAAATCTGAATAATATATTTTTTTAAAGTTGATGGTATTTAGAGTACATCGGTACTAAAATACAATAAGAGATGTTGAGGTAAGATTTTACTGGGATCTTAAAATTGTGTTTGATCTTGACATCCAGATGATGTCCCAGAAAAGGAAGCTAAAAGTTAGTTGTCAGTTACGGAGGATATTATGGAGTCTGAGTTTTTAACTGTGATTAAACTTGTATTGTATTGCCAGTGTAGGTAGAATGGGTAGATTTGGTTTCTAATAAATTGAGCGAAATAAAAGATCATACATGGAGATCATTAATTCGCACTATTCATGGAGAGGAAGTGGTCATCATCCGTCTTTGTTATCGGTCATTTTATGATAACTCATCGATTTAAAACGGAACGCCGGTACCTTCCGCAATGCCGATTATGTCAAGTTGTATATACAGTTAAGATTCTTGACTCTGTTGTAGTGAGAGATATGTGTAGGACGTTTGTTTTACCTGAGTCGATTCACCAAAATTGTGGGAGATTATGCAGAGATCCTTTGGATATTGTCCTTTGTCCTCTCTCAGTCACCTGAAGGTTTTTGAGAGTAATTTATGTTTCTCGGGTTTAAAGTTATTGAATAACCATAGATTGTTCATATTGTTATAATTTATCAGACATTTGCCATCATCGTGATTATATAAATTAAAACACGGTACTTTGAGAGTATGAAACAACTTCAGTCATAAACTTAGAACATGAGTAATGTGAGAAAAAGTCAGCACAGACTAAGTAGTCTAGCGGCATGTCGAAAATTATAACTAGTAATCTAAGGAGGAACCTAATAACAATGACTATATACCAATGTAATCAGGAAAATACCACAACATACAGACTACAATAAACAGGGGTAGTTTGCCAACGGAGAGGCTACCTAATCGTTTATCGTTATTGTCTCAAGGCCCCTTTACAGCACTTTAATATTAAATTTAGTTTTCTGTTGAATTTATCAGGTTTTTTATTACTAACTACAGGTAGTTATTATTGACGCTAGTTTTGCTTTTTTGAGTAATTTTTTGCTCATATGTTTTTATACGAGGGAACACAGATACATAATTGTATGACGAGGTTACAAGTAAATTGTAGCTGGTGAAGTGTGTTACAATTTATCAAAATCTGTTTGATACTATTGAAACTTTATTGAAGAGGTGTATACTTTTTGAATTTAATTTTACCTACTATAGACAAAAAATAATAATATTTACATTTTATTTTTATAAAATTTGTTTTCTAACATATTAAATAACTTTATAAAATAGATAGGATTTTTAAATTAAATAAAATGGAATATATTTTTGTTTATTTTAAATACTTAAAAATTATGTAATCAAATAATTAATAAATTTTCAACCTTATATTATCTATAACAATAGATAATTAAATAAGCCAAAATTTATAATGTTTTTGTGAAAACTGTTTAAATTTTAAAGGACAGTTTCCCGGCAACTTTTTCACAGCCTCGTTGATCTCACTGCCGTTTATCTTTGTCACTTGATGCTAAGGATCGCGATTGCCAGGCATTTCTTTTAGAATGATTACGCTCCAAATTAAATTTAGCTCATCCTTTTCCTTTCCATCCCGGGAGAGAAGATTAAAAGCGTTTCACTCTAATGTGTTGGTTGTCACCGTAACAAGAAAATGTTGAATTTCTTTATAATATAAAATACCGTTTTTTTTTTAATAATTCTGTTAGCTAGAGATAAATTATCGTAAGCGGAATTAGCATAGTCTACTTGTATCATATAAATATTGCGGACTTTATAAAAAAAATAAAAAAATTAGTTACACAAAATTTTATTAATCAAAATCGGTTTAGCAGATAGAAAAACCTCAAAGAGCAATGAGTTGTCAATAAAATAATATATTTTATATTATTTTACAGAGCTTCTTTTAACTCTACAATTTGTCATTTCATCTGTATGGTTTGTGTGTTTTTTAGTTGCTTATGGCGTAATGAGTACATCAATCATTATAACCATTTAAGAAAAAGATTCCTTGCAAATAGGCTAATATATGGAAGGTTTCTAATTTTCATATCCCTTTTAAAATGTTGATCTCGAATAAACATTAGCACTGTACAATTCCAAAGTATGGGCGCAGGTGTTGAGTCCTTCGAATATAGTACGCACTTCAGAGGTTTTTTTTTGGATGTAAACAAGGCATAAAACCTGAAGTTGCACAAAAAAATAAACTTCAAATGCAATAAATTGGTCTCTTTAACTGGAAGTTTTTATCTTATCAAAACCTTAAACATGCTCGCTTTTTACTTATTCGATGTTTTCGTACGTATGAATTAAAAAGTTTTAGAGTTAAAAAAATAACGTAAATATTGAAATGAAATTTTAACTGTTTCCGAAAAATTTATCTTAGGATATTTTTATTTGTTTAAAAAGTAAAAACCTACTTGCTTACTATAAATGAAGGAAGTACATGGTAAGACTGATCTTCATGTTCCATGGCCTCGGACAATCGAAAACTGATTTTTGACATCTCGTCCGTCCGTTGTCGTTGCAGCAGCCACAAAAATAAAGATAGGATCATGCAGTTTGGTTACTGTAGTTTGTTCGTATAGACCCTATTGAAATTGAGAAAAATCTAATTGAAAATGTCAAAACAGCTGCCCTCTCATATTTGTTCATATCTCGTGTGTTATTCAACTTAACAAACTTAATTTTATTGCACACTGATTTGCAGATTTAAATTCTGTTATAATAATGTCACATAGCGAAGTCAAAAATGTAATTTCGAACCCTGATTTCCCAAAAATTGATATTAGTATAGTTACAAAATTCGGCAGGGCGATACATGTACAGCAACGAACCTACAAGTGTCTAGCTGACGTCATAAAAGAAGTTGAAACCTGTGTAATACCTTGCTGGATACTTTGATTACCAATTCAATTTAAGATAACTAACAAGGCAAGAAACCAACTTTTAGAGAATCTGCTTGTATTACATTGTATGATGGGTTGGGTAAGTACTATGATGGTACCACCAACTTGTTTTGATTGTTTTATTTATATGAATTAAAAGTTTTCGATATTTTAGGGTTTACTGAAGTAAACGTATTGTTAAAACATTAAATCTTTCGACATTTCCAAACTAATGTCTGTTACATTAACATAACAAAAAATTACTAAAGTGGTTATCGACGTGGATGGAACCGTTCTTCGTTTTATATTTTAATTTTAACATTTATTGATACCATTATCACCTAAACCAATGGGTATTTAAAATTAACTTAGTTTGCAGTATTTAGTTTATTTTCTCAGCATTTATGTAGTCATATTGCCTATCCTACGCCCTATGTATTCCCAGTAAAAATGCATTAGAATATTTCAATATAAATTGCTATTACACATTTAATTATGGTCCGATTTTACTATTTACATTTTATGTATTTTATTCAGTTGATTTTCAAAATTACATTGTTTTGAAGAATATGCACAAAAAACATTTATACAATGTTTAAAATGTTTTATTTATGAAACTGTACAAAAATTAAATATCAATTATTACACAGTAAAAGAAAATAGTATAACATAATATGTGAACATCTGTGCAAAATATAACAAGTTTGAGTAAGTGGAATAAACATTAACACTAATTCCCAGTGGGAGGAAAAATTAAGATCTATAATATCCTGGAAGAAGTTTAAAGATTCAATACGTCCGCAGATATCAGTACATACCAGACGTCGATTTTTGATTTAATTAATAATGTATTAAATTTATGCTTGTTAGACTAATTAGGACGGGGGGGGGGTAGATCACAACTGAAAAACACAACCTCATCATTAGAGCTCGAATCTATGTAACCTATGACTGTTCAATAGTACGAAATGTTTTGGAGAAGTGAACGCTCTGCCAACTGAGCTACGCTACCCCTTTGCCAATCATAGAGGGGAAGTGGATTACTAGACTTCCCATCGGTCATTCCATGATTATTGAATTTTTGATGGAATACGGGAATCCTCCACAATGCTCATTTTGAGAAGCATTTCTGACTGTTCAGCATATACTTATTGATTATTTTGTACTGAGATGTTTGCATAGGACTTTCGTCCTATCTAATTTAATTAGGGGATGATGCTAATATTCTTATAAGGTATTGTCCTTACACTGCCATATCATTTTTTACAGGTTTTTAAATAATTTTAAAACAATTTAAATTCTTCCTTCGTCAAATGAAGAAATAATTGGAAACTGAAAGAATCACGAATGTGTATGAAAATTCTTACGTTGTTTGTGTGAAATATTTAAATAAGAAAAGGAAATATATAGCTATATTATATCCATCTTTACACCCCCCCCCCATAATTTCTACGCTCACAATTTCAGTCGC
This sequence comes from Aphrophora alni, assembly GCA_963513935.1. Classification (NCBI taxonomy): domain Eukaryota; kingdom Metazoa; phylum Arthropoda; class Insecta; order Hemiptera; family Aphrophoridae; genus Aphrophora; species Aphrophora alni. The sequence continues at coordinate 43,277,237 of OY740773.1, read as the reverse complement.
ACTAGGATTCATTTCCGACTTCATATTGATGAACAACTTGATTGATTTCTAAAATTTTCCTTAAAATATCCAAAAAAATTCGTATTATAAATACCGTAACAATATCTTTTAAATAAATTGTGTACACAATTTCATTGATCAATTCATTACAATTTGAACGAAATCGGAAGAGCCAAATTCAAGAAATTACGTCTTTTATTTTTATTTCTCATGACCAATACTTTTTATTTTACCGATAATTCCGAAAGATGGCGACTAATACATGAGCAAAATTTTATCGTAATCGTTAAAGCCGGCGTAACTGCGTAACAAATCTACAATCTACAGAAGTTCCAAGCAATAGAGATAACACAGACAATGTTTTGTTTGATCAATAAAGAGAAGGACAAATCTATAAAAATCTATATAGAAGAGTTGTTTGTATATTACCAACATATCTTAACCTTAATAACGCAGTACGGATCAAGACAGAACATAAAATCTCATGTTAGATATGAATGTACTGCTAAAGTTTGCTCTTATCTAAATTACAATCTTGCACCATACGTCAAGACATAAGTAATGTTTGATTTAAACCTGTGATATGCTATGAATAATTCTCAAGTGTGGTTCAAGAATCATTTCTATTCTTTTACTTTCTCATATTACAAAGATAGTTTTGTGATGCTTAAAAAAACAGTTGTTTAATTTTTTATAACAATATCGACTGCAAGGTCTCCGAGTAGATTAAGTTGGTCTTGAAATTATGCGTTTGTATAGTCTGTTCAACATTTTTATTTATTTTTTTATCAGTTAAAACGCACAGTGAGACGAAATGCGAAAAATTAATTGTCGAATATTTCCCAACATTAAGTATTTTTTTCATGAATAAAATCATGTTTCATGATAGCCACAATATGTATCATTAAATAAATTATTAATAATAAATAAATTAGAAAGAAATAACCACTTATTAAAGAGACTGATTTACAAACTATATTCAAAAGAGATTAACATAAAATTTACATAATTTACGATTAAATTATTGTAAAAATGTAATTTGTATTAATTTCTGTAGAAATATGAACACTTTTCACTTGCCTGTTCTCAGAAGGAATCCAAAACATCTTTCTCATTCTTTTCAAAATTTGTCATGTTGGTCAGAGAGGTTACGTTGAGCGATGTGTTTTATAGGTCTGTTCTGTTGTGTTTTGATTCATAAAACCAACTTAAGGTTCGAGTCGGAACCTAACAAAAATAATTCTTCAAGTGACACTTTTATAGTGTGATGATCTCTAAAATACCTAATTTGCTTATTTTTCACCTCTTTCAGAAAGTTCATATATCTGTATAAGAAAATGGTTCTCAACTTACCATCCATGAATTAAAAACTGAATCAAGAGAAACAAGCAAGTACAAATTGAATAAATCGATTGTGAGGTTGTTAAATCGATTATCTCGTTCTGACCACACACTACTTTTAACTAGTTATTTATAATTAATTAATTGGGAGACCGCAATATGGGTAGTGCTAGGAGTTAGGATACTTTTGGTTAGAAATAGAGCCTAAGTTCTTTTTAAGAAGCCAGAATGAAAACAATTATTGTGACAGACCTGAAAAAGTGATGAAATGGCTTAAATTGCAAGCAAGGTAGACGTCATTGCTGCTACAATGATATATAAACTCTTGGGTGGGAGGAAACTTGGTCAGTAGGCCAAGATTGATCAAGGGAAGGTGCTGCGGAAATTTTGAAGATAGACAGACGGACTTGGCGAGTGAGACTTCGGCCATAAGAGTGGCAAGCAGGGTGAGCAAACTTTGCAAACTTGTAATAATTTCATAGATAAATCTTTATAAAATATAACGTAGAATCATATCTGTGAGTAACAACAATTAGAGTCATTCTGGATTCCTAGTAATTAAGAAGATTAAAATATTTTTAATTACTATATAAGAGAACTGAGAGAAATAGTCAAGTTGTAATAAAATAATAAACAACCATTAATTAGATAACCGAACCATTGCTTTATTTAATTTAAAGTTAAAGAACCCAGGTAGGTTAGGGGAACCAATCCTAACAGTAGTCAAAGGCTGTATGCCTATTTCTAACTTACCCATTTAGAGTGGCTTGAATGTCTTACAAGCCTTCCCGAGAATATCACAATTTCCCGTAACATAGCCTTCGGTTGTAAATTTGGAAAACTTAACAAAAAAAAAATAATAAATAAATAAATAAAATAAAACGGGAAGACATTACACGAGTCCTATACAGCTGTTCCCAATGTTCTCATTACCAATATAATGATCAACTGTTCCACCGCCATCACAATACCTTATTGAAGCAACCAGATTGTAAGCAAGTGTATTTGAGCTTTATCATAACAGTATTTGTCGTAGGGTCCTTCATTAATTACACATTCTGAGTTGATAATACTTACTAACAGTGGATAACTTCCTATGATATTTTGGTTTACTTCGGTAATATGGGATAACAAAATTTAGGAAAAAAATTCTAGTTAAAATGTTAAATCATTTAAATTGTCTCATATTCTATAAGTTATAGGTTATAGATAATTTAAAATTTGTATCCATGATTCGTTATCTATTTTTAACCGATAACGTCCTAACTATCAATTTTGAGAAGACGGGGACCAGTATTTTAATTTGAGGGCTTCAAGTCTACAATTAATTTTGAGAAAATTGGAATTTTGAGTTTTGGTCTTATGGCAGCTTGTCTGATAAGTTTATAGTTTGATTGTTATTTGTTTTAGAGATTGACGTATCTTAATGCAGTTCGGACTAGTTAACCGTCGAGGATCGCGCAGGTTAGAACACGCTCTAACCATAAAGTAATGACGTTAAGAAGGGGGGGGGGGCAAATGGCAATCGTTATGTATGGATGTGTAAAAAGCTTGTGCAATGTTGATTAATTAATAATTCATATTATTAAAACTAAAGTAGATAAAATCTAACATCACAGAAACAAATTTATACAGAAACCGATATTAATATTGCCGTATAATTTGCAAAGGACCGACCGTACGATGTCACTCATGAGAATAGAGTAAGGAATCTAATTTAGAGTTTAGTAAAGAGAGGGAGGGTAATTGCAAGTCTGACAAGAACAAAGTGTCATTGCCTTCTTGAACGTAAAGTGCTTCATCTCTGTACAACAGGCTGTGGTACACTAAGTCTACAAATTAAATATCTAATGGGTGGTAAGGTTCAGTAAAACTACCAAAAATAATACCCATTTTAAAACGCTTTTTAATGGATTCTGTCGTTTTTGACACCAAATAAATAAACGCGTTTGATTAAGTAAACGTAATTTTTGTGAGATCTTGTATTCGAGTTATATTCTATCTAATATTATCTCACAAGTCAAGCTCAATATTTGTTTATAAGGTTATGATTATTTTGTCAATACTGTATTATCAATGAACTGTGAAACAATCTCAATGTAATAATGTATTAATGTAAACTAATCAGTGCAAAAACCTTCCATACACTTTCTAGCTTATCCCAAAACTAAATAAAATTAAACAAAAACAATAGCCGCCAAAAATGTCAGTTCGAAGGTGTTCGTCAATTAGTGAAAAATATTAGTTTATTTAAATGTGGTTTAAACTGTACTTTATTAAAATGAAGGTTCTTATTTTGCTAATTAATTACTACTGGATCTTTTTTCATTACGTGCGATTATGCACAAGGGTTTGGGTTATACAAGAGTTAAAATTTTGGAAAATTAGATATTTTATACTGTTTTATAACAGGCCCAAAGCTGACATATTTTGTTTTGTTTTTACCGACAAATTACGAAGCGTGATTTATTGGAGAAATGGTGACCATTATATTTTGTTCAGGTCTTTAGAGGCGACATATTCGTAAATTAGATTAGAATTGTTCAAGTCGATTTTGAGAAAATCATAATTTGGTGTTTTTTTTAATGACACCTACCAGTTTGAGTTATCAAAAAAAGAAAAAAGAAAGAAAAGGAAAGCCCACATACTACCTTTGGTTTGTAATATTTAACAAGGAAATTTAGTATACATAATTATAATACTTAAAAATATATTCTTCCAAATTTTATTAAATGTATGAAATCAATTCAAAGATATGAAATAACAAAAAATATATTAATACCATTGGGTAGCGTTCAATAATTAATGTTTTATACATACAGAGTTCGGATAAATAAATGCTTCAGAATCTATTTTGGTTTTGTTATTTACTGGTTTTAATGAAGCCCATAAAATGTGTGTATATTTAAAGTAATTAATTAGGAAGATTTTAGCTTTCCATGTCCATTGTTTTTATTTGGGACTAGGTTTTCTCAGTTTTCAATCAAACATAAAAATGAATCGAAAACTGCATTCATTTATTCGCATTAAAGGAAGACATAAAGTATTTATTTAAAGGTTCATATGTTCGCGTTTACTTTAATTGAGAAGGTAATACTTGATCAATTGGTTTGTAAACCTAATGATTGCAGTCCAATTAAAATTAATTATTGAGGTAAAAGTCAGAAGTACTACTTGGTAAAAAGCTTAGCACTGTAAAACCGGATGTTAAGCTGTTGGAATAATTGCTAGTTTTATAAAAATTGATTAAACTTGAAGTACCTTATAGAAAAAAAAATTAGAGCTATCCTGTATATAATATATAATAGTATATTAATTTAAAAGGGTGACCAATAAGCAAAATGACGTACTGAATTTAATTGCAATCAATAATGTCTGGTGCGTTTTTATATATAATCACATGGTGTTGGAAAGATTGCATTTTAATACATCAATTCCCAAATTAAAAATAGTTACAATTTATTTAAAACATTTGGAAAATAAAAGCCTAATAATAATAACAAAAATTGGACATTAAGATAAACTAATCTTTAGATTTTTTTTATACCATTTTGTAAATACAAAAACCTACAATTAAAACATAATTTTGGATTGAGATTTCCTAAAAATTACATCCCCCCCCCCAAATGAAAATTTTAGTTATTTGTAATATTTATAACAGTAAAAAGTAAATTCTTCCTAAAATAAAAATAATTTTCTTGGGTTAAAAAATTCGTTCCATAATTTATATTTATTTAGCCTATAGAATGTTATAAAGAAATTCATTACGAAATTCGTTCAATAATTTGTATGGAGTCTACAGAATGATATAGAGAGACATTCATTACGAAAATTCGTTCAATAATTTGTATGGAGTCTACAGAATGTTATAGAGACATTCATTATGAAATTCATTCAATAATTTGTATGTAGCCTACAGAATGTTATAGACATTCATTTTGAAATTCGTTCAATAATTTGTATGTAGCCTACAAAATGTTATTGAGACATTCATTACGATATTTTATTGAGATAATTGAGATATTTTAAGAATAAACCGGATAATGAAAAAGTTGTAAATATCGAAATTAAAATTGCTTCCTGCCAACGCCGAATGTAAAGATTTAAGTTTGTAGGCTCGTTCTGATCACTAACACCTATTAAAAAAATATTGGCCGGAATTTTTCATATCATGAACATTTTTCAATATATTCATCAACTATTTTTAGAGTTATGTGAGTGTACAAGAAACTTGAGTTGGAAGGTAATAAATATGTTAGTGTTATATTAAAGCAAGAATTTTTTGACTGGATTATTAAAAAAGAAATTCACGACGATTTTCAATTTTAAAGAAGAAAGAGGAACAATCTAGGCCGGGTAATCTTGCTTATGAGGAGAAGGCAGTGAATCTAATTTAGGGTAATCTAAGGAGGGGGGGGGGTGACAAGGACAAAATGCCGCTGCCTCCTTGAACAATAAAGTACTTCATCTCTGTACAGCAAGTCTCGTATAATTTATGGGTTCACAAGTTTACAAATTAGTTATCTCCCATGCGTTAAATTTTTTTATTAAAAAATATAATTTACCGAGGATGAGTGAAACCTGAGGAATATGTTTTGTATTAGAGTGAAACATGTGTATTGAAGGAAATAAATGTATATAAAATGTCGGATGCCTACTTTTTCGATCTTTATTTTTATATACCAGGATAATTATTTTGACTTAAATATTAAAGAAAATTCGCTCCAACTGCTTTTCTAAGCCCATCTTTTACATTTTTCTCTTGTTCTAGGGTTTTTACTTAATAACAAATTTGATCAATATTCTCGAAACGCCGTATATTTATTTTCTATATACACAAATAATGCTACATGTCCGAATAAACTGTCAAAAATTCATGTAAATCCAATAACTTTAAAACTAGAAAATACATAAATTATTTTTAAAAGCTTCAGGAAATGACAATACAATGTCTACCGTCCCCCAACATTAACTGAATAGAATTAGGTTGGTCAAAAGTTCTACGCATACCTCTCACTACAACACAGCCAAGTAGAATGTTATTAACTGTAAGAGCACCTTGGTAGAAACGGCATTGCGGAAGGTTCTTTTGATCAATCAGAAATCTATAAGTTAAACATTTCGTGTGGGCTTGGTATCCCAAAACGTTATTCCAAATCGTTTAATTGTTAAATTGTCTGATTTTTATGATAGTTTTATATTTTGGAGAGATGTGTTCAAGGTAGGTTTTACACGACTTTCATGTATCCCGAAAAAACAAAAATGGCGCTAAATTCGAATTTAATATCGGTGTTTTAGCCAGTTCATTTTTAGTCAATTTTAATTAATGGTATTTAGGTAACTTTGTAAGCTGAGTTAACAATTTTGGAATCCTCATCTTCTCTGTCAGATCGTAATAGGCAGGTGGTGAACGGGTTTCCTTCAACAAATTTAATAACCAAGACAGAGTGCCAAATTATATTTTCACAACCAAACAAAAGTTGAGGTTTAAATCGAGCTGAGCAAGTATACACTTAAGGTTTATTGCAACAAATAACTACCGAGGACGGACGCCGGGATCAATCACTAAGGGAAGCAAGCTTTTTCTGAGAGCACTAAGTATAGTGGCTGAATAAAATATCTTTACCAGTTTACCGAGCTTCGGCAGATTTCCAGGTATTCAGCCATTCAGGTATTTAAAAAAAAAACTTTAATTTGTTTTATTTATTTATTACATAATGTGTTAATATGTTATTTATATTAAATATAGTAGTTCTAAAACACAAATATGTATTCTCTGAAAGTGACGACTTAAACCGCTTGGCTACCAACAGATTCAACAAATATAATAAATCACAACTTTCCTCAATAAACACTTTATTTTGTAAGAAGACGAGGTTTCTGTAACTAAGTCATCATCATCATCATTCTATAATTGTTACACACACAAATATTTTTGGCAACGAGACAAAAAAGAACATTAGTCTTGTCGCTGACAATTCATTGCCAAAATGGATTGCGTACTTATAACAATTATTTGAACTTGGTAATAGAAACATCATCTTATTCAATTAAATTGTTCATTGTGGTTTTCTTTCTTTTCTCTAGTGATTGAAGTTTTCACAAGTGTTGCTTACTTTAAATGAATGTAGTCAGATTGCCTATCTACGCCTTAATTACATTTTCCTGCATAGACAATATAAAATAATTAAATATATGTTTTTAGACTGCAGTATCTAATACATTAATTGTTTTTAGAAATTTAATAACATTGATAATTGTGGTCCAATTTTAAGGACCTAATTAATGATAATTTGTTCATATATTTCAAGCTAAATGAGGAAGGTGGGGGTACATTTAAGTGTTAAATTTAGTTTGCTACCTTAACTCTTTGTGGGCTGATTGGATTTATAAATTCCTTTACGTATTTTTTCATTTTTCTATCACTAAAATACAGAATACAACGTGGTCAAGGAAAAGAATAACCATCTAACCAAAAACAATATCTAGATCTACTGTTCTCAGAACCACTTCAAAAGCTAGATGTGCAAGATAGCTTTTCGGTCGGCTAATATTTGGTTAGGACATCGAAATTCCCGACCCGTTGTTCTAACTTTCTCAATCAGAAGCCCCTACCAATGTTGCTTTATTAATGTTTTAAACCCCATGGGGTTTAGTCAGAAATCTCTCACTAGTGAAGTATGAGCGCTAACCCCTAGAATATACCTGAGTTCTCATAGATTCAATTAATTAAATTAGTGTTATTTTCTAAAAACGTGTAAATATATCATTATGAACCTTACTAAACTAATCAAATCAATAGTCGTAAAGAAAATCTATACGTAATTAGACTTTCAACAAACCCATGGGGAAGGGGGGTGAGAAGGAGGATAATTAAATTTAATTTCTAAATTGTAAATTAAGTTTCCAGCATTGCTCTTAGCTCCTGTTAAATTACATTAAAGACAGCGAGTTCTGCTTGAAACTTGACATTCAATTATGCCAATAATTAGGAGCAAGTAACGGAGACTTGAGGACAAATTACGTTATCTGGAAACTCTACGGGCACTTAAAGTCTGAATAGAAAGACTAAAGTAAAGAACGAAACAAGGTGACATTGATTCTAAGAAAATTATTTCTATAGGCTAGCTATAGAGGATTGTTTCTTCTAAAAAAATAAAACGCCATTATTGATTCTTATAGGACGTAGATAAAAAGGAAGTACCCAAACGACTTCCATTTTGAAATTTTAAAACTATTTGTTTTTGTGTAACAGTCATTTGTCTTGTATTGTGTTTTGGCTAGTCCTGTAACTTGTCTTGACCTGTGTCTTGTCTTGTATCTTAAATGTACCAGTGTCTTGACCTGTCCTGTAGCTTGTCCTGTCCTGTATCTTTCCTTGACCCGTGTCTTATCTTGTCCTGTATCTTTCCTTGACCCATATATCTTATCTTGTCCTGTATCTTGACATGTGTTTTGTTGTGTCCTTTATCTTGAGTTGTTCTGTGTACTGTTTAGTCCCGTATCTTTCCTTTACCAGTGTTTTGTCTTGAATTTTGTTCAGTATCTTTTCTTGACCCGTGTCTTGTCTTGTCCTGTATTTGACTTAACCTGTGCCTAGTCTTGTCCTGTATCTTGTGTATTGTCGTGTCCTGTGTCTTGTCTTGTCCTGTATATTTCTCTTCCTTTACCCGTGTCTTGTATTGCCCTTTATCATTCCTTGATCCATGTCTTATCTTGTTTTGTCCTGTATCTTGACTTAATCTAAATCTTGTCTTGTCTTGACCTGTGTTTTGTGTTGTCCTTTATCTTGAGTTGTCTTGTGTATTGTTTTGTCTTGTGTATTATCTATTTAACACTTCTCCAATATTGCTGATTTTTCTAACATTTCTGAATATTGGATAACCGCTAAAAGCTTGTTTTTGTGAATTAACAAGAATAGATTTTCTTATTTTTTTAACGGATATGTCGACTAAAACTCAACATACAATAAAAATAAAGAAATCATCTTGTTCAGAATTAAAAGGGCTAAATACTTTGTATCTTATAAATATTTTGTAAATCAATGGTTTTATAAATATTTGTCATTAAACATTTTAAACGAACGCCATTTTGAAACGGTTAATTGTAAATTATAAGATTTTTTTTGTGTGTACGCTAACTAATAGTATAAAAAAGTGCTAACCTTGTGTATAACCTTTGATTATGTAACCTATGGCAACTTTGAAGGTTACAATTTTGTAAAAGTATATAAAAATCTTTAGAGCTTAACAAAAACTATAATGCATATATTATACTTTTTGCTGAAACCAAATGTTTAGTGAAACCTTCATAATCTTTACTCTGTTTTTTTTAAAGCAGCATTTGTATTCTCAATAGGAACTTCGGAAAAAACATTAAAAGTCAAGTTTAGGGTGAGAAAGGTAGTTAAGAGAGGGACACGACCCCTAATGGTCTGTTCTATAGCACAAAGGCTAAAGGTTGGAGCAACCGAGAAGGCAATGAAATGTGCGAATTACTCTCTGAGGCTTATTTGTCCTCAACATATTTAGTGACGCTTGACTGCAATCTTGAAATGTTAAAGCACATCATATCTACTACATTTCTACACACTGGAAGGAATAGTTTTCATTGTTGTACCTAGAATGCAGCACTGTTAGTCTGATAGATTTAGTATTTTTAATTTCTCACAAATACGTAGACTAGAGAAAGTTATGTGATGGTACAAAAATGGATTGCTCCGAATTGTATTTGGAGTGATGTCTGTTGGCTGTCTGAGCAGTGCTTTACAGCTCAAACCTGTAAACCGATTTTAATAAAATTTAGTATGTGAAGTTCATGGAACTTTTACTTTCTTTTTTGTTTTTTATTAACGAGAAAATTAATTGTAGTTATAATAATAAAAAAAAAAAAAAGTTAAGAATCGGCGATAATTAAATTTCGCCTAAGTGTATAGTTCGCCATCTCTCTAAAAATAGCGGCACGTGAGTTATAAGTAAATAAATATATTAAATCGGTCTTGGCGTTAGTAATTTCTCACAATATTCTCTACCGATTTAGTCATAATGTAGTGAAATGTTAACATTAACAACCTAAAATCATGTGGAACATTACAAATAACCTTGACTTTCGTTATTAAAAGCTCACTGAGGATGCGTTTATGGCACAAGGGAAGAATTTTTACGACCTAATTAAATGTATAATGTTTTCTAAAAACGGGGTCCGTGGTCTTTCATTTCTCGTTTGACTGAACTGATTTTCGGTGACAAATAATTTATTTTTGAGTTTAGGTAACTCGAGAAGTTTGTGCAACGTTTTTACAGTTTAATTATTATGGTTTATACATTCCTTTTATACTGTATCATCAAAACGAAAATAAATCGAAATAGAAACACAATATTTTCATATCACTGAAGACCTACTCAGTTTAACATACAACTAGTAAAGACAACGAACCTTTAGTCATCGACAAAATAACTTTATTTGGGAAAACAACTGTTTAAATATTGCTTCATATATTTTATAATGTTTGAACAATTTCATATTTTTTTTTAAACAACCGTTTGAAATTCCTTATTTTTAAATTGAATCTCAGTGTTATGAATAGTGGCTAACATGTAACATATCTAGTTAAAACAAGTGTGGGGACAATAGCTGACCAACAAACAACTCATTGTTCAGCTTCATTATTCATTAGACCTAATTTATGATCTAATCGTAGTGATTTCTCTATTTTATTTTATACCTGGTTGAAAGTGAACACGTCTAGTCATTCTATCATACAGTGTGAATAACATGAAGCTATTTTATTAATCGGTCATTTGTCATCATTGGTATATATAAAACTATTACTCAATGTTTTCAGAAAATAAATCAACTTCTGTTGTCAAGTTACGATTTATCACTGTGGATTTATACTCTGGAAACATAGTGAATTAGTTTTTATAAACACAAATGATATGAAATATCCGATGAAATCTCATTAAAGATTGTTTTTTATAGAAGGTCTCTAAATAAGGTAATGAACAACGAGAGTTGATCCATGAGTAAGTTTGTCACACAAAGAGGGTGTCCACAGAGCGGCTTTCTTTCGCCGGTTCTGTGGAACCTAAGGCAGATGATCTGCAAGCAAGGTATGTTTAACAAAATACAACTATACTTCTAAGACATGTTGCTCTGAAAACCCTGGCAAAAACTAACAAAGTAAATTTGTCATCAGGGTCAATTTGACTTTCGGGTTATCAGGGTATTGAAGGGTGTGACAGACTAGTGTGCCAAAAAAGAAACTGAATACTCCATCATTGGCCAAGAACTTGTGAGAGCAGTATCTTATACCCTAGTGTCTCCGTGTCTCCCAATGGGATTTGAAGCAACACCTGAAGTTTTGGGAGAGAACGAAGGATAATGTACAGTCTAAGAGTATGCTCAAGATTCCGAGACTCCGCACAGAAGAGGCTCTTAGATTGAACAGAACTGATCTGAGGAGAGTGACTGGATTTTCCGTAGCCATCTAGATAAAATAGTGTCACGCACGTTAGACCTTTTGTGTATCTTATGTGGTGTAACTATGGAAACGGTCCAACACGTAGTTTTTGAGTGTCCAGTTCTTCACAGGAAACTAATTGAATCCCTAGGCACTCTTGATACAGATAGGAAAACAGGAAATATTATCCGAAACATCTCACGGTTTTCCAAATATCTGAGACTCGATTGATAAGAAATGAGCTTAGAAGGATATCCAGAAAAGTGAATCCTGACCCTCCTATAAGAACAAATCTCGAAACAAATGATGACAAATATAAAAAATCACAAAATTAAAAATAATAAAAACTAAGTATTATTTTAAAAAAGTAAAAAAAAATATATTTTTGAGCACTTTTAAAAATATTTTTTGTGCTAAAAAAAGTGGTTTAAATTTAATCTGCAAATTAATATAAGATACCGTACTTTGTAAAGCTGTATAAAATACATGAGGTTATTGTACAGACACGAAGCAGTTCATTGTTCTAGAAAGCAGTAGCATTTTGTCGTTGTCAAAGAACGCAGGGTTGCCACACCCCCGCTGATAAATTGCCTTCAATTAGTTTCGCTGTTACCTCCTCACTACGGCTTTGCATACATTAAACTTTATTTTTACATATACGTAGCATATAGAAGGATATGTGATGGGTTTAAAATGTTTTTAGTGGAAATCTCAGTTTTGAAATCTTATCTGGGCCCAAAAAGTGGTTTTAAAAAAAATAATTATCTGTTGTTTGTGCATTAATCTCCAGCAAAACAAGTGGATAGATTTTAGTCAAATTTCATATGTGACAATATTTGGGCATATCATCATGATTTTTTTCTCGGTCATTATCACTTTATAAAAAATGAATAAAATAACGTAAAATAAAGAAACCCAAAATCGAATACTGTAATAAGTTCAGAGTCGGAAAAAACAAGAGTTTTTCAAAAATAGACCTGATAGGAAAGATGAGAGAGCGATTTAAACCCAGACTATTATGAAATAGGCCCTCGGGATTACCATGTCTATACTCAATATAAATGAGCTGCTAAGGAGTACATTAAAATACGAGTCTATGAACAGCAAAGCGAGTTTAAACTCTATTTAAATATAACTCAAGATAGATTTTTGAAAATTTAATAAGGGGAGTCCCTCATATACCAACTTATCTTCCGTAAGAAAAACACTGAGTCGACGAGTATTAGAGAAAAGAAAATTTTGGTTTTCTATTTCACCTAAACTATAAAAGAATTTATAAGGTGTTGGCAACAGTTTGTATTTTTGATTTATAAAGTTTGCAATGTGAGAAAGTTAATGCAATGTTTATTTTACATTTTATTCTTTTACTCATTATTTAGGAAACCATGGATTAATTTATCTCCAACCCCCATTGAATCCATGTGATTCAATGTGGTTGTTCAACCCCCATTGTGATTCCCACCAAGAGCAATGTGATAAGAAATTCATTGCAAGACGTCTGTCAACTCAGCTGAAGTGTGAACCGTGTTTAACAAGGTGTACTTGATAAGAGGGTGTTGGTGATAACAGGGTGACTTAATCATTTCAATTCAATATCACAAAGTAAAGTCAAGAGACTGCAACAATAGAGTTTGATTGTCAAATGTAACTTTGGATTATCTTTGCGCTAATATCATAATTATGTAGTGTTCTTAAAAAGTTCATGTTTTACTGGATGACTACTAAATAGCTGTAAATTCAATGTTATTATATGAACTATGTACAAAATAACACGTCTGGATAGTCTTAATTGCAAAACACCACTTTTCATAACATTTTGTCTACAATAATTTTATAACGTCATATTCATTAAATTGAAACACGTTTTCGAAAATCCCCCAAAAAAATCTATTTCTAAATGGCCGATAACGTCTTTAACATTATTGTCCTCAAATTTGGCCCTTACGTTTCTCAAAAAAACAATGTTACTATCTTCCAATAGTTCTCGTTCGAATATTATTTGCAAAAAAGTTTTAAATGCAGAATTTATCACTAGCAGTTCGGTATTTTGTTAGTTAGATGTTTTAATTCGGCCTATAAATCCTTTCTGTAATTTCAACATGAATAGTATTTAGCAAGCAAAGTAATCGAAAAATATTCATCGACCAAGAAAAATACCAAATAATATAACAGCTACAAACCCTTAAACAAAACACCATATACTGGGAGAAATAATTAATATAAAATACTTTACGAAAGGATTGCTCCTTGCATTTGGGTTGATTCATTAGGATTACAGTGGTAGTTAATATATTTTATCCATCGTTGTTTCAACACTCTGGAGTCTTTAGGTGGTCACTTATAATGAGTAAGAGTGTGGAAATTCCGAGCTAAAGCTAAACTAGTCACTTACTCTATAATTTCCTTCATCTAGTCTCAAGTTAGATCCTCAATCTCTTCTATCAGATCTCTCTTGAGCATTTCTCGTTCTCTTCCTAGAAGATATTAGATTATTTCGAGTACTATGGTTTTTATTTCTCTTATACCTTATTTCCTCAATGTAAATGTATGATATAAATAGTGAAAATATAGTTAATTTGGTAAGGAGCAAGTGCAGAGAGTCGAATCTCTAGTGCCAGTTGATGAAGGTAAAATTTGAAAGTTATTGTTGTTTGGCTTTTGCTTCTATTTGTAAGCAAACTTAAAAAAGGTTTTAATTCGTAAAACTGAAAACATTAAAAAAATTAAATGGTCATATAAAATGATAGTACGAGATAATTTTAGAAATCACTTCAAATATACTTTATAATTATTTCTAGTCTAGTTTTTGTACGATTGCTCGTTGTGTCTCGTTCACACTATTATATTCAATACTTCTGAGCAGACGTTTTATTTATAGTCGCAGCACCCTATTGCCAAGTTCATATCGATTGGTAGACGTAATACTTCGAAGGACACGATTTATTCCTAGTCGGAGCACCGATATTCCCACATTTCATATCGATTGGTAGACGTAATACTTCTAACGGCACGATTTATTCCTAGTTGGAGCACCGATATTCCCAAATTTCATATCGATTGGTAGACGCAATACTTCGAAGAACACGATTTATTCCTAGTCGGAGCACCGATATTCCCAAATTTCATATAGATTGGTAGACGTAATATTTCGAAGGACACGATTTATTCCTAGTCGGAGCACCGATATTCCCAAATTTCATATCGATTGGTAGACGTAATACTTCGAAGGACACGATTTATTCCTAGTCGGAGCACCGATATTCCCAAATTTCATATCGATTGGTAGACGTAATACTTCAAAGGACACGATTTATTCCTAGTCGGAGCACCGATATTCCCAAATTTCATATCGATTGGTAGACGTAATACTTCGAAGGACACGATTTATTTCTAGTCGGAGCACTGATATTCCCACATTTCATATTGATTTGTAGACGTAATACTTCGAAGGACACGATTTATTCCTAGTCGGAGCACCGATATTCCCACATGTCATATCGATTGGTAGACGTAATACTTCGAAGGACACGATTTATTCCTAGTCGGAGCACCGATATTCCCAAATTTCATATCGATTGGTAGACGTAATACTTCTAACGGCACGATTTATTCCTAGTCGGAGCACCGATATTCCCAAATTTCATATCGATTGGTAGACGTAATACTTCGAAGGACACGATTTATTCCTAGTCGGAGCACTGATATTCCCACATTTCATATCGATTGGTAGACGTAATACTTCGAAGGACACGATTTATTCCTAGTCGGAGCACCGATATTCCCAAATTTCATATAGATTGGTAGACGTAATACTTCGAAGGACACGATTTATTCCTAGTCGGAGCACCGATATTCCCAAATTTCATATTGATTGGTAGACGTAATACTTCGAAGGACACGATTTATTCCTAGTCGGAGCACCGATATTCCCAAATTTCATATCGATTGGTAGACGTAATACTTCGAAGGACACGATTTATTCCTAGTCGGAGCACTGATATTCCCACATTTCATGTAGATTGGTAGACGTAATACTTCGAAGGACACGATTTATTCCTAGTCGGAGCACCGATATTCCCAAATTTCATATAGATTGGTAGACGTAATACTTCGAAGGACACGATTTATTCCTAGTCGGAGCACCGATATTCCCAAATTTCATATAGATTGGTAGACGTAATACTTCGAAGGACACGATTTATTCCTAGTCGGAGCACCGATATTCCCAAATTTCATATCGATTGGTAGACGTAATACTTCGAAGGACACGATTTATTCCTAGTCGGAGCACCGATATTCCCAAATTTCATATAGATTGGTAGACGTAATACTTCGAAGGACACGATTTATTCCTAGTCGGAGCACCGATATTCCCAAATTTCATATCGATTGGTAGACGTAATACTTCGAAGGACACGATTTATTCCTAGTCGGAGCACTGATATTCCCACATTTCATATCGATTGGTAGACGTAATACTTCGAAGGACACGATTTATTCCTAGTCGGAGCACCGATATTCCCAAATTTCATATAGATTGGTAGACGTAATACTTCGAAGGACACGATTTATTCCTAGTCGGAGCACCGATATTCCCAAATTTCATATAGATTGGTAGACGTAATACTTCGAAGGACACGATTTATTCCTAGTCGGAGCACCGATATTCCCAAATTTCATATCGATTGGTAGACGTAATACTTCGAAGGACACGATTTATTCCTAGTCGGAGCACCGATATTCCCAAATTTCATATAGATTGGTAGACGTAATACTTCGAAGGACACGATTTATTCCTAGTCGGAGCACCGATATTCCCAAATTTCATATCGATTGGTAGACGTAATACTTCGAAGGACACGATTTATTCCTAGTCGGAGCACCGATATTCCCAAATTTCATATCGATTGGTAGACGTAATACTTCTAACGACACGATTTATTCCTAGTAGAAGCACCCTCATTGCCAAGTTTCATAAATATTATTAAAACGCGTTTGGCCGTACTGAGTAACAAACATCTATACGAATTATTAAATGATTGAGTTAAATAAAAATACACCAGATTTTGATAATTTTTGTAAAATAGAAGATTAGTAACCTAAACCATTTTGAAAATTTCGGAAGAGAAAAACTTTCATACGTAAGTAATTTATGGAAAAATAAACTATAACCTTGGAACGCGGTAATTATAAATGGTACGAATCGAATTTAGACTCTTAACGTGCCACCGTTTCCTGTTTTGCTCTGCCTAAATTTTAGATATACTATTTACAATCATTGTTATATTAAATGTAATTTTTATCATACAAAATGTAGGGTAAATTTATTTAGGAAATTTCTAATAAATTGAAGGTATTGCAATTTCCCTTGTGGGTACGTAGATACTCTAGACTGAAAGTCCAACGATTACACCCATAGGAGTAATTTGGCGCCATTTTTATCTCACTATATTTATAGGTGTGTTGTGGATGCGTTTTTGTAAACGCTCTAGTGTTCCGGATTTTTGTCGTTTTTAGTGAAATCAAGTTGGGTGGTTTTAAGAATCTTTGGTCAGGTTTGTTAATAAAACATGCATTTTAAAATTTCAAAAATGGTAAACGTGGGTCTATAAAGTCCCAAGTCTGCTCAAAGATGCCATCTAAGATAGAAAAAAGAGGTAGCTCTAAAAATAATATATCAACCACATAACCTCAACATTAAAAAAAAGTAATAGTAGGTATGATAACTGAACTTTTAGTTAATTTTGGCAAGGGAGACAGTATTTAATATTCACATCCCCAAAAATATTTGTTACTAACCACGTCAGTTCGTTATTTGTTAGTTCAAAATTGAAAATGAAAAATGGACAATGTCTCTGAAAATAATATTTATATAACTTGCTTTGGTTGTTCTCATTGTAAAATCAAGCTTTTAATGGCGGCGATCCATTTGTGTTTTTCGCTAATTATTCTTGAGCTGTACTTGTGTAAAATAACCGATTTTGCGCACGGATTTGTATCTTTGATCTTCACATTTAATTACAATTTGAAAGAAATCGGTTGAACCGATTTTTATAAATTACGTCGACCACATGGCCGATTTGTTTTTTTACTGTCGGGTTTCCTAAAGTTTCGCCTTATCTAGGTACTATACAAGATTGTAAAACCTCATTTTGTTTAGTATCAAGATCTGTCTACTCGATATCAAGGTCGAGATCGGCAAACGAACTATTCAGGAAATAAAAGATACACAAACATTATGGAATCATTCTGACATACTCATATTCAAAACCCTCTAAAAGCTGAAAATATAAGAAGTCGTCATAAAACAAAAACAATAAGTTTTATTTTATCAAAATTTACTTTAACCATTTTGATAAAATGCTAAGTTACTTAAAATATTGGCTCTAACGGCACATTGGAATCATATTAGTCCCCATTTACCTAAAAATCTGACAAACAATGCCAAACTTTTGAAGCAGTGATGAAGAAATTATTGTTCATCAATAAATTGGTTATCCTAAAACCTGCAATAAAAATAACCATGTATTTCATGAAAAGAGTAAATTACATTGTATCTTTAAGTTTACAGTTTTGTATATAACTGACATCAGTTTAAAATCGATTTTAAATTTGTATAAAATCAGAATTCTGGTTTTAAAGTTATTTGATAATGATATTATTAATATGGTTTAATCTGACATTTGCTATCATTTGTGTATATAAAAACTAATATACGACGTTTCGAGACAATAAATCAACTCTCATTATCAAGTTTAAAACTTGGAGCATTAAATCGAAAAACATCAACATAGGTTACTGACATATTGACCAACATAGAAACTGTAAATAAATCTATAACCCAAGAAAAGAACTCAAGTCTAAAACTAGACCTGAGCAGTCAAAACTAAGACTAAATACAAGCGTGATCAGATAAAGCCACAACACACAGACCTACACTACACAAAGGTTAAAGGGGTGGTGCCAAGTAAAAATTGTCCTAACTATTTATCGGGGCAAACAATCTTATACCCCCCCCCTTTCAAGAGTTTAGTCCTCGATCGCGTGACGACTCCCTTTCTAAATGAAGCGGAAATATTTCTTATATAAACTATAACTTTTAATATATTAGTTTTCAAACGTAAATTAATCGAATCCTCATGTATATCGGATAATTCTTTCGGCCAATTAGTTTAGAAATCAAGTTATTGTGGCTTCCGTTGATAAAAACTTAATTAAAAAACAGAGACAACAATTTTTCTACTTTTAATAAGGTGTAATTTTCCGCTTCATCCACAAATGGGAATAGTTTACACTGTTAACAAGAGTTGATTTATACTCTCGAAACGTCGTGATTTATTATTTATATACACAAATGATTGCAAATGTCCGATTTAAAATATAAAATTCGAATGTTTTGTGTACTCATTAAAAAGTATTATTCAAGGATTTAGTCATAATTTGTATTCGACATTTAAACCTGTTCCTTAGAAGTAGGTTTCTTTAGAAAATACACAATTGGAGAATTACGGCCAAAAGACGTGATTCAGACATGTTCTTTTGAACCCTAGACTATTTGAATAGATCTTTATCATAATAATTAAGGTTTCAATTTAAACAAATTTCCGACCTGGTTCTTTGAATTAAAAAATTATCCTTTTCTGTGTTTGTTTTGCACTAATTGTGTTTCTAAAAAAAAGTAATATATACTTCTCATTAAGAATTTTGTTTTTTTAACGATTGGAAAAGTAACAACGACAGCCAACTTAAAAATAAAATAAAACACTCGTACGTATACAAGAAGTATAAAATATAAAACGTGTCCAATTAGGAATATTTCTTCGTTTTGGTAAAAAGAGTTTTGATTATCGCACTGAAATATTAGGTTAAAAATTGAAATAAAAGCAAATATCAAAATGAGCGACATAAATATATATTTAAATAGTGAAAATGTTTCATAACAATAAAAGTTAAATAAAAAATTGGCAGTTATAGGGACTGCCGATAGAAGTGAAAACTTAGAACTTTTAGTATTAAAATTTGAAATTTCATAATGTTTAAATTAAAATTACCAACACCAATCTGGTTTTCACATCTATTGACACTGCGAGCAACAATTATATGCATGTTTATATGGTTTTTTAATTATTCAAATATATTACGTGCTGTACAAGATCATGACAAAATATAAATACAATTTAATTGAAATAACAATTAATTTCTAATAATAAAATTGAATGATATAAAATTATAGATAATCATTTTGCCAAAAATAGCAAAGCACATATTTTATTTTTCACAATTTAAATTAATAAATAATGATTTCGAAATATTAAATTTTTAAATAAAATAAAATATTTAATGGAATGAAAGTCGGAGCCTTTTTCATCATTTTAAACTAAAAATTTTAATAATATAAGGTAATAAACTATAATTTTGCATTAATAATCAAATTTTAAACTTCAACAGATTAATCTTAAATTGTTATTAGATTTTATAAAATTTTCAATTTCAAAATCCACGGTAAAAATATGATTAAACCACGGTAGTAAGAAAACGTTCAAGCCACTGTGAAATACTAATTGCGTGATGTATTGCAAAGGTTAAAATATTAGCAAATAAATAATATAAAATTTTCAAACGCCAAAATAAATACGAAGATTTAAAATAATTTTCTGTTATTTATTTTTCATCTTATATATATTAGTATATTTATTTAGTACTCACTATTGTACTGCACAGTGATTCTACAATTAAACACTTCCACAATTCAAATAATAATCAAACGAAAACACAAGATATAGCACTAATGTTGCACAATACGTCAGCTGTATAGCTATAGACATACTGCTATTAAGCATGTCGGTGACGCGAACACACGAGATTTTACCTATCCAAAAAGCGTCTAACGCGCACAGCATACGGCCGCTGCGCATGCGCCAGTCATGAGCATGTCGGTGACGCGAACCCATAAGATTTTCCCCTACCAAAAAGTGCCAAACGCGGCTAAAGAAGTTTTCACTTCAACAGGAAATAACACATGAAAAGTTATTCCATGAACCGACATACTGTCTAATTAAAATGGTATACATTTTATTCAAGAGAGTTTAATGTCTGTGCAATTCATTGGTTATGCAATAATTATAAAACTTGATGTGGAGATTAAATTGATTTCAAACTACTTCAATAACAACAGAATTGCAACAAGTGAATCGATATAAAGTGCAAGTACTATGGAAGAGGAGAGAGAGCTAGTAACGCAGTATAATCTGTGCGTTGGATCACAGATTCAATTACAGTACTTATATTAGAAAAGAATAATTATCAGTATTAATATCTTAATTCATAATACATGTAAATTCATCTTGTTGAAAGAGCTAAATATTGTGTATCAAACATTTTAAATTGAACGCTATTTTGGAAAGGTTAAGTGAAACATTATTATGTTTCATACCTTGCAACTATAGTACAAAACTTTCTGTTAATTTGGTATCGTAACTCAATCAGTTTATAATATTGTTTAAACAAATTTCAAACAGTCAAAAGGAAAGTCAAGCATTTTTGTGTCCAGAATAACCTCCCCTACAATAACCAGACACCCTGTACATTTATGAGATAATTAGTTTTAATTTGATAAAGTTTTTCCTACGTAAAAGTCATTTGCTGCTCGTAATAACTATTTAAAATTGCCATGTTTTGTCTACAAATTTCTTAAAGAGCAGTTTTAATAATAGGTAAAATAAAATAATTATTTCTTTTTTATTATAAACAAATAATAATAATTTTTTTATTGTTGACCATGTAAATAAACAGAAGAGACTAAAGCAAAAGGTCATTTGGAAGAGAATTACAAAGCCACGACCCTTAAGGCTCAACGTTATTACCCTCTGACTAAGGGTTGCAGTAAATGAGGGACAATAAAATGTGGAAACGGAAGTCCTTCCATCTGAGTAAGGATGCAAGAATTTCTTTTTACAATAATACACGTATGGTTTACAACTTTAGAGTCATGTTACATTAAATGTGCGAACATCATAAACTACCAACATTGAAAATATTGCACAAACTTTCTCACTCACCCATCTATAATAATCAATCAAAACTATTTATCATCCAAAATATCAGTTCGGTAGTTGTCAGTCAAAAAGTAAAATTGAATCATGGACACCCTTTATACAAATATGTATATATCGTTAAAGGGCGTTACGGTCCTCAGTGTAAATTGTATTTAATTAAAATTGAGCTTTAACTGACGGCAGTCAAGGTTCATTCACTTTGCTAATTGTTTCTGAACCATTATAATATTTTTCCAACGATATTGCATATGGTTTTAAGTAAATTCTTAATATTTTATTAAAATTTGAACGAAATCGGTAGTGCCGATTTTTAGGAATTATGTCATTTAAAAGAGCCACATAGCCGAGTTTTTGGTTTTTTTTTACCAAGAACTAGTGAACCGGCCTACGTTTTTTTATAACAAAACCCGACCATTACGTTTAGTTTGGGTTTTTAGAGGTGGGTAAACTCATGGGGGGGGGAGTTAATTACCGTAAGAAAAAAATTATTTTTTCAAAATCTGCTCTAACGATTTTGTTGAAGTGCAACCTCTAGACACAAACAAACGTATTGGGCGTCATCTCTCCACGTCGGTTCGTGAGTTATCGAGAAAAAATCGGCCATGGAAATAAGGTTTATAAAAGAAGCAATTTCTCAAAATTGTCTCTACTCATTCGTTTAAATTTTAGTGAAACGTGTAGATTAATGACTCAAACCCGCCTTCAAAATCGCAGGTAAAATTATTATAGTTAAGGAGTAATTGGCAAAAAATGAAAAATGAACCTTGCTCATCAAATAGGTTTATGGTATAATCAAAAAAAGATTTGGCCCTTTTAAGATGTTTAATTTTTTTTTTCGAAGCCCATAGTTCATAATATTAACTTTTAAATAATAACTAAAGAATTAAAGTTTTTATGATGAATGATTTTTGTAAGTCTTTATTTGGTTTTGGCGATGATAGAGTGATAAAATTGTTAATATTTTCCTACGATTTATATTTTTTATGTTTCTGTGTCGTTTCTTTGTATTTAATTTATTTCCTATCCATTTTCTTTATCCAAGTATTTTGCTAATTTGTTTGGATTTTGTTTTTTATTAAAGATTTTATTATTTTTTTAATTGTATTGTTTTAGGATTTATAATTCTCATATTTCCATGGTGTATCCTTTTTCGTTATTTTTATTTAAATTCTTATCCTTTTATTATGTTTAATTACAAGTATCTAATGGGGGGGGGGGGTCTGTTTTATTTGAGTTTTGTTGTTGTTTCGATGATTCTAGATACTAGCAGACTAACAATTTACGATATATGGTTTCTTCAAATAGATTATCTTTTTCCAATATAGTTAGGAGAGTGTATTCCCAAAATATAATTCAACGGTTCTATTTTAAGATTCTGTAAATTTAACATTTAAAATAACACGATTCTATTTAAAATAGCTAAAATTAAATATTTAATAACTTTGTATATTTTCTATAAAAACACTAGAAATTTATATGAACGAATTATACATTATCCTATGCCGCATAGAGATGAAAGACTTTATTATTCAAGAAGGCAGTGGCAATGAACTAAGAATCCTCTCCCTCCTTCCGTAAAGATTAACTTAAATTACCCCCTTCTCCCTCAGGGGTAACAATATACCGAGTTCACAACTCGTCCTTATTTCTGAATTAAATAATTTTCACAACGAAGCTCGGTTTGTTGAAACACAGTTGCACCTTTAAATGTTTACATTAGTAACACAGTTACATTCTCAAATATGCACCGATACACAAAACCTACAGACGCACACACACACACAAAACTTACAGACGCACAGATACACAAAAATTACAAACGCACACACACACACACACACATACGTGTATTGGTACCGTTGTGAGGATGTGTGTCCCCTACGACCCTTGTGAGAAAGGTGTTATAAATCGGTTTAAAGTGATTCCAGCTATATTATGTGGCAATTAACAAATTTCATGATATTTATGAGTTGTTAGGAGTGCCAAAGTTTATTCGTTGAAATATTGTTTTTTTTAATGTGTCCTAGACTATTTTTAGAGGGCTATAACGGTTTTTGTGTTAACTGTTTTGCGAGGATATGTGTGAGACTTTGTGAGCCTTTTGTGTAAACCTTTATGAGGAGTTTAAATGTCTCACTAACTTGTAGCCCCTTAGCTGTAACAGAACCATTAATTTCCCACATATCTAAAGCATTCGTAATAATCACAACCATCAACATTTGTGCAATGTTCGAAATTAAAAATTAAAATGTATATTCTTGTGTATTTTTTGTCATTGAACTCAAATGTTGCATTTATTTTTCGATTTGACCAACGGTTCGTCTGTTAGTCCGTCCGACGCCAACAACTTTAGACTGCTCAAACTTAACAGACTATATTCTTATGTATTTTTTGTCATTGAACTCAAATATTGCATTTATTTTTCGATTTGACTAACGGTTTGTCTGTTAGTCCGTCTGTCCGGCGCCAACAATTTTAGAATGACAGAATTTAACCAATTAAATTAAAATTCTTGTGTATTTTCTGTTGCTGAACTTATTTTTGGAGAATGGTATGTCCGTCATCAAAATTTTAATATCTTACAATTCATGTTTGTTTTTTTTTATATCTTAACGCAAATATTGTATTTATTTTTTGAGTTCGCCAACGGTTTGACCGTTAGCTCGTCCGTCATAAAACAAATCGGGCATATTTAGATAAATACCAAACATCTGAATATATTTATATAATTTATTGCAACTGAATACACCTAATAAATAATAATGTATGTAAAAAAAAGTTTTCGTGTATGACCTTATAAAAATATTATCTCCATTTATATTGAAATGTCAGAAGTATGCAATGACCTACGAGAAAATATAATGTCTTAAATCATAAATTAGCATGTTTGAAAAATAAATAATACAAATATATTGATATCGCCAAAGATTCAAAAAATGTTCAAAGTCTAGCATTAATGATTTTTGAAAAGCAAGAATTTATTACCATATAAAACAAAATTAACCGAACCAAAAAGCAGGGGTTTTATTCTGCTCCAACCTACATATTCAGAATATAATTGGATTACAAACATATAATTAACTATCTGCACAATTAGAGAATTTTAATTCCTATCATCCAATAAAAGAAAAAAAATCTACAAGCCAAGTAAAAAAAGATAAAAAGACGTTTATGCGGGAGGGATAATTCACATATACACAATATTACTGAGTGTGAATTGAGGTAAATTAATTTATATAAAATATATATCAAAGAAATTAATTAAAATCATTATCAGAGTAAACTTATTGGTGTAAATTAGAATACATAAAATAAAAATTTCGAAATTGAGAAAAATTTAGTCAAAAAGTAAAATTATATATTGAGTTGTAGAAAAAAAACTATCTAAAATAGAAATACATAAAGTCTGCATTAATGAAAAAAAATTAATAATAGAAATGTAAGCCTACGTTAAAATTGGTTTACCTAATAGTTTGGTTTTTAATAGTTTTAATGCGAAAATAATACATATTATGTCATATTTATTATTTCACTACATAAATCTATTCATTAAAACAAACTTATATTTATCCCTGGTAGTGTAATAACTCTGAGAATAGTTTCTTAGTCACGATTGACCAACAATTAATTTTTTAGACAAACCTTCAATACTTTTAATTTCTACATTCTACAACTAAAACAGGTTGTCAATGAAACCTACAAATTATGAATCCAATAAGTATTTATTCGAGTTAGGGCAATAACAAATTTTTATCATTTGGTACATGAACAATTTTATTATTCTTTTTTTCAAACATTATGCCTAGTATAGTAATACAAATAAAACTTAATCGTTTTGTACATGAACAATTTTAAAACTTTTTTTCAAACAAGATTCCTAGTATATTAATAAAAATGTAACTTTATCATTGGTACATGAACATTTCAAAAACTTTTTTTTCAAACAAGATTCCTAGTATATTAATAAAAATGTAACTTTATCATTGGTACATGAACATTTTTTTAACTTACTGGCAAACATGATTTATATATAAGTTCATAGACCTAAATAACAAAATCATATAAGTTAACTGTCTTCAAGAAAGAAATAACTTAATAATTTTGAAAACTTCTTAGAGAACACTTGTTTTTGTAGTATTAAACAAACAACTACCACTTTACTATAATACTTATACAGTTCTAATTTGATTATTTATTAAATTTAATTGGTACAGTCTTCAAAAAGTCAAGAAAATTCTTAGTTATTTTAATTTACTTCTAGGTTATCCCACAATTGTTTCTTTTTTAAAAATCAAATTGTATACACACCATTTTATTTTACTCCAACCTCTCTCTTCAAATTGCGGATATATTTTGATAAAACTGTCATAATCATTTTTTTCCCAGAAATCTTTTACATAAAATACTTTTTAAAAAGAATTTATTCACAATATCCAAGTCACTATCGGTCCAGCTAAATTTAACACAATTTTTCCTTCGTATGCCTCTCCCTTTCTGTTTTTTTCAACTGTTTTCCTGGTGCTTCAAAATCAGAGAATTCAGATTCTGATTTGTTACCTGTTTTTTTTTTCTTTTGTTACAATTGTTATTTTCTGTCTTTTCTATGTAAGAACTTTCAAATTCTAAGATGGAATTATGATTGTTCCTGGTCATAGGCCTATTTTTTTTTACTGTTTTAACAGTAAAACTGTTAAACTGTATTGACAGTATTAACTGGAAGGTTTTCTAACATAAAAAGCTCCGAGTTTGAGTCGTCAGATTCATCAGAATTTTTGTATAATGTATCATCTACAACAGCTATTGATTTTTGTTTACTAGTAGTGTCTTTCATTTCAATGTCTATTTCAGACAAAGACTTTAACTTCATTTCTCTTAATCGTCCTTGTTCTAAAGTCATTAGTATTTTGCTAATTTGTGTTTTTTGGACCATTTCTTCTGGCATGCGGTAATATTGCCTATGGACTCGTATATTATGGCCAAGAAATTGAGCTAGATTATCCAATTCATTTTCTTTTAAATTTAATACCTAGGTAAAGCATAATTTATGTATAGATTATTCATAACATTAAGGTGTTAGTCTTAAAACTTAGATTTAGGTAATTCTGAAAAAAAAACACATTTCTATAGTATCTTGATGAAATATATTTTTTTAAATCTACAATGACTAAATGTAATACATTCAACAGACATAATTGGCAGAAACAGTTCTAACCTCTTGAGAGAAAAAAATTATTAACTTCTAAACTTAATTGTAAGGGATGTTAATGCCACCTCATTCTGATCTGTTAAACATATTTGTCAAATTCAAACAAATTAGGACTGTGCATGGGTTAAGGTTTTACATGCTTGTTGTCTAATTATAAGTTTCAATATCATAATAATTGAGGTTTAGGCCTAACCTTAATTACGACTATCTGCAGATTAGCAAATAACGTTACATTGGTCCCTATAAACAGTAATTTATCATGTTTATAAACATACATATGCCTACTCTTCAAGGCAATTTTGTTTCAAGTTAAACTTTCTAAAATGAGAACATTAATCCCTCTACGTGATATATGACCTGTTATTCATACGTAACAATTATTTCCACAAAATAAAGAGAAACAATAAATAAACATCGTATTACGCATGAGCGTGGCTTTATTTCTATTCCTTTTGTTTATTACCTAACCTATTTGGAGTGATTCTTGCATCTACCAATAATCTAATCTAAGTTATGTTTTTGTTTACCAAAAACTCTACAAATAAGCTAGGTTCTTCCAGGTTATGTTATAATGTACATTCAAATACTGATGAAGTTATTTAGTTTAAAAACAATACAGTTTAAAAATGTAAGTTAAAATGTTAAATGTTGATTCTAATTTTATTTCAACCTAGATTTTTAGTCCACTGATGCAGAAACAAACACATTTACAATTACTTTAGTAAATAGTGGCTGTAATTTAATTCTCTTTTGTTTTGTTTTGTTTTTTTCGAATCAACTGATGAATTAGGATAAACGCATTTCTAGTTAATTTGGTAAATCTTGGTTCTAATCTAATTTGTTGCAGTAATTTTATAATTAGCTGGTGCACTAAAAAATATACCCATTCGTAATTAGTTTGGTATATCTTGATTCTAATTTAATCCTCAACACGATAAACTATTTCTTTCCTTTAAGGCAACAACTGTGATTAATTATAACGTGTCTGTCCTAAATCTCCATTCTCATCATAGATAATGAAACCAATATCATAGCTATGAAACAAGTCGATCTTTCAGAACAGGACAAAATACTATAGGCCTAATACTGCATACAGTTAAGAAAGACAATCACATCTCAAGAATTACGGAATGTAGGCTAACATATGACAAAATACATAGTAAAATGTTAATTTTATAATTTCATTAAGATATTTAGAATTGTTTCCATCTTTATTGCTTTTATTATTGGTCATATTACCTTTAGATGTCATAGATTTCAATAAAAAATTTATTTCAACAAGATTTGTTTTTAATGTGTGCTTTCGGAATTAGAGATTTATTATGTTGTCTATGCATTATGCTATTTAAAAATGTGTAAACAAAAAAATCTAGCCTAATTAACTTTTAGAACCTATAGGTCCCTACTCTAGATTTTTCAATTAAGAAAAATTGGCTAATTGAATCTTGTAAAAGGCAAATTAGGCCTAAGCCATAACTTAACCTTGTTTATTTAAAAACAGCCCAAGAAATAATATAGAGGTGATGCCTAATTAAATATTTTTCTCATGGGCCTTAATAGAGGCATGCAGTGCATAGCCTATTACAATCCTTAAATATAGATGGCCTATTATGGGAACAGTTGTATCAATTGTTCTGGGTAATGAAAAAGTTATAATTATGTAGGACTTAACCCAGAATATTCTAGGCTTGTACAAAAGTAGCACAATTAGGCTTGAATTGTAGTCCTATACAATTTTATTTTTTTAATGTTCTAAGTTGTATAAAATAAATTTCCACAAGTTGTGAATCTTTAGGTTGTTAGTAGTTCAATATAAACATTTATGGAAATAAAATAAACTTATCCAAAGCTTCATGGCGAATGTAGGAAGGTGCATAGAAACTATTGCATTATGTCTAGTTACTAAACAAAACCCTAACATGAAAAGACACTTGACTTAACATTTTTATTTAATGAACATAGAACATAAGTTTACCATACATTTTCCACTGCTAAACATCTTATTTCATATTACTTGAACTCTTCCACTGTGCCAACTGCCAATCAAAACTAGGCAAGTGTGTAAAGCAAATGACTACTAGCGCTACCTAGACCTTACACACGTGAACTTCGGGTTGTCCTATACTATTCTTATAAAGCTTTTTTCAATATCGACAAAAAATATATGTATAGGTTCGGACTAGCAATCTAAAGCCATTTCTATTGAAGTCTGAAGTGACTACCTTATGAGGATATCCTCACAAGGGGGCATATCCTCACAAGAATAGAATGTGACTTGTTTACAGCCTCATAACAATAGCAATACAAGTTCACACACACACACACACACACACACACACACACACACAAAACCTACAGACGTACACATACACAAAACTACATTTGCACACGTAGACAAAACCTTAAAACGCACACATACACAAAACCTACAGACGCTCACATACACAAAACCTAGAGACGTACACATACACAAAACCTACAGCCGCACATATACACAAAACCTACAGACGTACATATACACAAAACCTACAGACGCACACATACACAAAACCTACAGACGCTCACATACACAAAACCTAGAGACGTACACATACACAAAACCTACAGCCGCACATATACACAAAACCTACAGACGTACATATACACAAAACCTACAGACGCTCACATACACAAAACCTAGAGACGTACACATACACAAAACCTACAGCCGCACATATACACAAAACCTACAGACGTACATATACACAAAACCTACAGACGCACACATACACAAAACTACATTTGCACACGTAGACAAAACCTTAAAACGTACACATACACAAAAACTACAGACGGCCACATACACAATACCTACAGGCGCACACGTAGACAAAACCTACAGACGTACACACACAAAACACACTGGCGTACACATACACAAAACCTACAAACGCTCACATACACGAAACATACGGACGTACACATACACAAAACCTACAAACGCTCACATACACAAAACTTACAGGCGCACACATAAACAAAACCTACAAACGCACACATACACAAAACATACAGGCGCACACATACACAAAACCTACAAACGCTCACATACACAAAACATACGGACGTACACATACACAAAGCCTACAGGCGCACATGTAGACAAAACCTACAGACGCAGATACACAAAACCTACAGACGAATACATACACAAAACCAACAGGCGCACACGTAGACAAAACCTAGAGACGTACACATACACAAAACCTACAAACGCATACATACACAAAACCTAGAGACGTGCACATACACAAAACCTACAAATGTACACATACACAAAACATACAGACGTACACATACACAAAACCTACAGAAGCACACAAACACAAAACATACAGACGTAAACATACACAAAACCTACAGACGCACATGTAGACAAAAAATACAGACGTACACATACACAAAACCTACAGACGTACACATACACAAATAAACAGACGTACACATACACAAAACCTACAGACGCACACATACACAAAACATACAGACGTACACATACACAAAACCTAGAGACGTACACATACACAAAGCCTACAGGCGCACATGTAGACAAAACCTACATACGCACAGATACACAAAACCTAGAGACGTACACATACACAAAACCAACAGGCGCACACGTAGACAAAACCTAGAGACGTACACATACACAATACCTACAGACGCATACATACACAAAACCTAGAGACGTGCACATACACAAAACCTACAAATGTACACATACACAAAACATACAGACGTACACATACACAAAACCTACAGGCGCACACATACACAAAACATACAGACGTAAACATACACAAAACCTACAGACTCACACATACACAAATAATACAGACGTATACATACACAAAACCTACAGACGCACACATACACAAATAAACAGACGTACACATACACAAAACCTACAGACGCACACATACACAAAACATTCAGACGTACACATACACTAAACATACAGGCGCACATGTAGACTATACCTACAGACGCACACATACACAAAACCTAGAGACGTACACATACACAAAACCTACAGACGTAGATACACAAAACTTACAGACGCACACATACACAAAACCTATAGTCAGGAATGTTAATAAAAATGGTTTTTTGTATAATTACTTATATCATAATTAGTAAATTCTAATTTCAACAATAATTATGCTGTTATTATAATTTATTATTATTTAGGTAACTAAATCTTGTAATCAATATAATAAGATCAATAACACATAAACTTATAAGGAATAAAAGTTTAAAATATTATTTTATCACCGCAAACACACCACAAGAAGTTGTTTCAGTAAATAAGTCGTCATCCTCAGAGTTTTATTACCGATATTTTGGCTTCACCCCTACAATTTGGGGGTTTATCTTTAAAATTTCATAAATTAAAATGGGTCATTCAAGAAT
The DNA here is from genome assembly GCA_963513935.1 of Aphrophora alni. Taxonomy (NCBI): domain Eukaryota; kingdom Metazoa; phylum Arthropoda; class Insecta; order Hemiptera; family Aphrophoridae; genus Aphrophora; species Aphrophora alni. The sequence continues at coordinate 43,245,721 of OY740773.1, read as the reverse complement.
ACATTTGTATTCTAAAAGCAATTCCGTAAACTGAATTATAAAATAGTTTTCATTTTACCCCAAAATGAAAAACCATTATACCAAATCAATTATGGTATTCTTCCATTACAAGATAACCTAGACTAGCTCTCTCTGTCTGCTGAGACCGTTATACTGAAGAAGATCAATTGGTTAATTCTGAATCTCAAACAGTGTTATACAGCTTCAGACAAGAATTTTATACCCATTCTTTATTGTGTTCACCTGTTTCGAAGCAATCATCACTGGTATCAAGGTTTAGGATGAGGTTTTTGCAATTTTATCAGTCCTTCTATTTCCCATTACACCATTGTGCTCTTATATCCGTTGAATGGGTATATCTTTGTTCTTGTTATGATGTACTTCATGGATATAATAAAATGTGGTCATGGATTGTATATCCGAGATTACTCATCGAGTTCTGGCGGAACACGGGCGTCCTTCCCAATTCCAATTATGACAAACTCTTTTGACAGTATTTTCTTCCTTGTGTTACCTAAACGTGAAAGAAATGAAATAATGTTTGATTTGATTGTTGCAGCCTCTTTTCAACCCTTTAATGTGTTATATTACCTATTACTTTGCCATTGTTATATAATTTTATTGTTGCTATTTTTACAAAGGAGCAAATTAGTTCTTCGTTGATTTTACAGCAATAATGAACTCGATAGTTTTCGTATTAAAATATATTAATTAACCTCTTACACAGTTATAGCAATGACTACATAAATACTATAAGACACGACATAGGATAGGGAAATAGTCTACGCTTTACGGGTGCTGTTCATCACAAGTTTAAATCACAGCTATCAGAAAGCGCTAGCAGCAGGTGCTTGACTGTACGCATCCCACTTGGTTGAGACTGTACAACTATTGACCTCTCTCTCACAAACCTTCTCGCTTACTTCCGTCTTACTAATTGTTTTACCCGGCTTCGGCCAAAGCTGTGTAGATTGGAGGTTTATTATTATTTCTATAGTCTTGAGCTTGTACATGTTTTCATTTTGATAAGATAATTTTTAATTTGCACATATAATTTAGTATTTATAGGCCTAATGCACAGACATGGTTTTGATGCATCCCTCTACATGTATGTATAGTATGCCTTTTTAAAAAAAATAAAAAATCGTTTTCTTACTCTCTGAATACAAAAAATTGGTTTCACGGTTATGTATGTCTGTGTGTGTCAGAAATATCCAGCTTCAGATTCAGATGAAATTTTGTATCTATTCAATTGAAAACCAATATTTAATTGACAATTTCACCACAATTCCAGACGTTAGTTTATATTTATATTTTAGGGGTTTATGGCCTCCCCCAAAACCCCTAAAAACTGAAAAATCTAAATTTCTCAAAAATTGTCAATGTTTATGGGTACTTAAAAAATACTACAACATTTTTATAAATTTTTAAAAGATATTTAAAAGTTTAGTAATTTAGTTTAAATAGAAATATAAAAAATATATAAAAATTTTAAAAAAATCCTTACCCTAAAATTAATTTTAAATATACCACATCATACAAAAAGAAGCAGCGTTATGAACTATAAGCTTGAAAAAAATGGTATAGTAATATATTTTGGGGAAAGAAAGCCATGAACACAAAAATATGTCTTACCGTTACAAAACTTTTTGACTAACAAAGTTATATAACATAGCAGAATAATTTTTATAATTATTTTCAAGATGTACAAAATTTTAGTAATTCACTTGTGAACACAAATCTGTAAAATTATTTTTCCCGCGACTTTTCTGTATATGTTTTTGTCTGACAAAAATATGTTTTTGTCTGACAAAAATATGTTTTTGTCGCGACTTGTCTATAGTTGGGGCCACGGAATCGGGCGGTTTAGTGATTTTGCGATTGCCTACATTGGTTATAATAATGTGAAAATGCCTACATTGGTTCTTGAAAAATTGAGCTCAAAATAATTAGTCCTAGTATAATATTTTTTTAAATTACTTCCGTTATCGTATTTCTTAATCTGTTGTGTGTAAAATTATCGTTTGAAAACAAATTAATTTATGATTTGTTAAAAAAGGAAAGGATAGTGGGAAACCCCAATACCATACCCACATCTTACTGTAACAATGTCGTGAGGTGTTAAATTGAAGCTGCTAATGCTTTTCTGTTAACTGCTTTTCTTCTATCTGTTTTTAGGTTTTTTTGCTTTATTTCAATGTTGATGTAGTGAAGTAAGGAGTGTTTGGTCAGTGTAAACGTTTATATCTACTTTGTGAGTTGTTTGAAAATTTTAAACATGAGTTGTAAAATTTGTTATGCAAACATGTTTTTGATTGTGAAATCAGTCATAATTGCGTTTTCACCCATTTTATCATTTGCGTTTGAAAAACTAGTGGTACCAGTTAAGGGTTAATGTAATATTACACCCCATTATAAATTCATTGTATGTTGCAAGTATATAATGGCTAACATAATAGAATATTACGTTTTGAGATTATAATTTAATTATTTATTACCAACACTTATAAACGTTTATTTTTATCCTGCCAAATTGTTTTATAGCCAGAAACAGATAACGACAGGGCAGCAGTTAGAAAAAAAACAAACTTAGAAAATTGAACACAAATATTCTTACTGCTTAGTCCTATGATGTTATTTCTTGTCATATTTTTATGTAATAATATATTTTATAATTTTGCGATATTTTAGTTCTATGTTGACTTTATAAATTTTGTATTTAGTTATTAGTTTCACAAATTTATCAAGCTATTATTAAGGTTTTTATTTTATTATTTTGACTACAAATGAATTTTATCTGTAATATTTATGATTTTTACAATTTAAATCATTTCCTTAGTCCTATGATGTTATTTCTTTCATATTTTTATGTAATAATATATTTTATAATTTTGCGATATTTTAGTTCTATGTTGACTTTATAAATTTGTATTTAGTTATTAGTTTCACTTTTTTTCACAAATTTATCAAGCTATTATTAAGGTTTTTATTTTATTATTTTGACTACAAATGAATTTTATCTGTAATATTTATGATTTTTACAATTTAAATAATTTTCTTAGTCCTATGATGTTATTTCTTATCATATTTTTATGTAATAATATATTTTATAATTTTGCGATATTTTAGTTCTATGTTGACTTTATAAATTTGTATTTAGTTATTAGTTTCACTTTTTTTCACAAATTTATCAAGCTATTATTAAGGTTTTTATTTTATTATTTTGACTACAAATGAATTTTATCTGTAATATTTATGATTTTTACAATTTAAATAATTTTCTTAGTCCTATGATGTTATTTCTTGTCATATTTTTATGTAAGAATATATTTTAAAATTTTACTATGTTTTAATTCTACGGTGACTTTATAAATTGTCTTTACTTCCCCCCCCCCATAAATTTATCAAGCTTTTCTTAAGGTTGTTATTTTATGTTGTTACGTATGTAAACAAAGTTTTCAAATCTCTTTTGTAAAATATTGTAACAAATATTATTAAAACATTTTTTATAAACGTTTTCAATAGTATCCAAACAATATTTTATTAATATTTTCGAAACATTAAACAGTATTGCAAAACATTTTCCCATAAACCAAAATCAAATATGTTTTTAACTTCTTAAAAAATATTTTCCGGCGTATATTAGAAAAATGTTGAGAAAAGGTTTATAAAATATTTCATTACAATATTTTCAATATATTTCAAAATATTTCTAAAACTATAAACGACCAGTGTTTCCGTAACAATTTTTTTTTAAAGATTTTTAAAATGTATAAGATCACATGGATATTTTACTCATAATTACGATCGTCTTGGGGAAAGTATTATTTTAACGTTTTTGTTCTTTTAACTAGATTTGCATGATAGTATGAGTATTTAGAAAATGTTTTCAGCAAAAGCGGATGTTTTTGGTGCTGTTAGTAGTGACGAGTCCGGGCGCAGAGAAATGACCAGTGCAGTAGGTTAGATTATTATTTATTTACTTAACGTCGCAACGCAACTGAAACATTGTTTGACCGTAGAGCCACCTAGCGCCAGTCACATCAACTTCAGATTTTCTAGCAGAGCGACAGCTCCACACCCTAGCGGGTATTGGACAACTCAAGAATAAGCGTAGAATATCTAACATGGCAATGTCGTGTCTTATAGTATTTATGTAGTCATTGGTTATAGTAAGTACGGACTTGAAAATACCGAAGGATTCTAGCTGGATATATACTTTTTTTATGTAATCTTGGGTTAGATCCCTTTCTCTCAAATACCTCTGACCAACTCTGGTTCTCTTCGGATACTATTACAGTATACAATGATTAGGGGTCTTATTTTATATATTATTTTCTTCCTTTGTTATAAGGCCATGTTGACAGATTCGTCTTTATATAAAGGGAGACTCCTCATTTAAAATTGTCGTGTTAATAGTTATACATATACATTTTAACCGATACTTTAAATTTTGTACGATGTAGAGATATTATTGCAATTAATTTTAATTTTTTGAAATTTTTAAAATTGTTTATTTTATTCACTACTTTCGTTCAATAATGGATATTCAATTTTATTTTGGTACGTGAAATTTACAAATGTAAAACATTTTGTAATAAATGGCATAATAAATTAAATTCCAAGTTGTGTTTTAAAGCGTGATTGTTAGGGGTGTACATTAAACACTGATGTAATGATAAATTTACCCACGGGCGGATGTAAGCAGACGGGGTTGGAAGGGGGATCTGGCAGATTGTTGCTTACTATACGACATTTTGTCCCTGTCAAACAAAACATTTACTTTAAATTAATTACATACAAAAACAAGATTACCTCTAAATTAAATTCACCTCCATCCTTCTCTAACGTTGACTTTGCTTTACATACATCAGGCCCATCGTATAAAAATAAACAAGTATAGGGGTAGGCTATACTTAAAAAATAACTGCATACTCAAAAACGTAACTGTTTAGTGCTTAAATTTATTGTTCAGTGAATTAAATGGTCTAGAGACAAGTTTGTTAAATATTTCTGGATCAAAGAAAAAGGAAATCATATTTTACTTATAATACTTATTAAGCACTGTCTTATATTTCTTCAAAAATTAAATGTACTAATTATTGATTCAGTTAATCTGGAACTAAATTCATTTAAACAAGTATATTAGTGTTTTGATGAGCAGTAGACTTAGCTCTTTAGATGTTGTAATATATTCAATAAGTAGTTCTTTTAAATCCATTGATTCCTAATTTGATTGCAATTATGAATTAAATATAATAATATTCCAAAAAGGAATTCTTTTGTTTATTTGATCTACGCTGATTATTTGTCTTAGAATCTGTTCCACGATTACTCAAAAATTTCTGATGGAAAACAGGAAACCTCCGCAATGCCGATTCTGACAATAAAGCACTTGCTCATTGATTTTGTTGTACAGAGAGGATGTTGTACTTTTGTGTAAACAATTCGATTCAGCCGATGTTGATGAATGATGCCGAGATCCTTGTTAGCAATGCCGTCTGGACATTTTTGACTAAACTTAATTCTATTTAAAAAAATTGATTGTGTGAGACTATTTACAGCTCTGTAATACAGTGTTTATTGATTTGATAGAAGGTTATCATTATTAATACGTTTTATTTTTATTATTTTTTTGATATTTGTGTACTATTTTTACTAGTTTTATTTACCCTGTAGTAGAGTGTGGGCCACTTTAGCACAAAAATGGTAGGGGTACCCCACCCCTCCCCCACCCCTCCCCTCCCCCTCTCCCCTCCCCAACCCCCTCCCCTCCCCCGCCATTTTGTTGCCCGACGCCATTTTGATACCCCTCCCCCTTGCCCCTCCCCCTTTGCCCCCCTGCCCCTCCCCCATTGCCCCTCCCCCTTAGGCCCCTCCACCCCTCCCCCTTGCTCCTCCCCTGTAGGCCCCTCCCACCCCTTCCCTGCCCCTCCCCATTGCCCCTCCCTTTTACCCCTCCCCTGTAGGCCCCTCCCCATTGGTCCCCCCCCACCTGTGACGTATTGTTGTCGAGACACACACACATGACGCCATACACACATGACGTCATACACCTAACTTTTTTAATACCAGTGGGATTCGAACCTGTGAAGTTTGGATTTGAAGGCGGACACGCTACCGACTGAGCTATCGTGCATAGTATTACAAGTCGGATATTTAACGCAGTATATAAGCCGCGAACGCCAGAACCTTTCGTAGAAGTTCGGACACGAACCCCTTACCGTAAGACGTACCGAGTTTTTCGAAGTTTGGATTTGAAGGCGGACACGCTACCGACTGAGCTATCGTGCATAGTATTACAAGTCGGATATTTAACGCAGTATATAAGCCGCCAACGCCAGAACATTCCGTAGAAGTTCGGACACGAACCCCTTACCGTAAGACTTACCGAGTTTTTCGCGACCGCGAAAAACTCGCGTACGTCTTACGGTATGGGTTCTCAGTCGTACCTCTAGGTTACTCTGACAACAAATAGTAGTGTCCAAATTGTAATGTGCTTGTGTTAACCTAACCTATAAGTTTCCTACTTTTGCCTACCACAGCCTATCAGCTGTTACAATAATGTGTTATATATATATAATGTGTTATATATTTATATAATGTTAAGATAGTTAACCTATAAGTGTCCTACTTTTACCCATCCACAGCCAATCAGCTGGTACAATAATGTGTTATATATATAATGTGTTATATATTTATATAATGTGTTATATAATGTGTTAAGATAGTTAACCTAACCTATAAGTTTCCTACTTTTACCCATCCACAGCCAATCAGCTGTTACAATAATGTGTTATATATATATATATATATATATAATGTGTTATATATTTATATAATGTGTTAAGATAGTTAACCTAACCTATAAGTGTCCTACTTTTACCCATCCACAGCCAATCAGCTGTTACAATAATGTGTTATATATATAATGTGTTATATATTTATATAATGTGTTATATAACGTGTTAAGATAGTTAACCTATTAGAGTTTCCTACTTTTGCCCACCACGGCCTAGGTACATTTAATGTGTTAAACGTAGTTTCCTCCGTTGTCTACCAGGGTGTAGCACATGTGTCTATGTATCGTGTTAAAATATTGTTAACCTAGACTTAATTCCTACTTCTGCCTAAACCTATGCTTACCACAGCCCACACGGGTGTTAGTCTGGCCACTATTTAACCGAACCGAAATTACCAACCGATTTACCAACCGATGTACCAACCAAAACCAACCGATTTACCAACCAAAACCAACCGATTTACCAACCGAAATATACTTTTACCAGCCGATTTACCAACCAAAACCAACCGATTTACCAACCAAAATATACTTATACCAACCTCCAACCCACCCCTACCATCTCCCGGGCGTGTGGCAACCATTCTCCTAAAAACCTAACCTAACCTAACCTAACCTAACCTAACCTAACCTACCATAACCTATCCTAACCTAACCTAACCTATCCTAACCTAACCTAACCTAACCTAACCTAACCTATCCTAACCTATGGCAACCATTCTCCTAAAAACCTAACCTAACCTAACCTAACCTATCCTAACCTAACCTAACCTAACCTAACATAACCTATCCTAACCTAACCTATCCTAACCTAACCTAACCTAACCTAACCTATCCTAACCTAACCTAACAACCATTCTCCTAAAAACCTAACCTAACCTATCCTAACCTAACCTAACCTCACCTAACATAACCTATCCTAACCTAACCTAACCTATCCTAACCTAACCTAACCTAACCTATCCTATCCTAACCTAACCTAACATAACCTATCCTATCCTAACCTATCCTAACCAGACCTAACCTAACCTAACCTATCCTAACCTATCCTAACCAGACCTAACCTAACCTAACCTAACCAATACCAACCGATTTACCAACCAAAATATACTTTTTGCAACCAATTTACCAACCAAATCTTGGTAATTTTATCTACGGTTTGGTAAATCGGTTCCTAACAAACGTTACGACGTTATATATTTAAAAAGGAAAAATGGGGGTTGGGGGGTCGTGTCGTTTTCGGCTACAATTCCAAGGTCACATCAAATATCTTCATCTCTACTAAAAAGAGTTTTGGTGGAATGGAGGTAACAAATTACAAAGAATATTATTTTAAAACATTTATTTATTTATTTTTAATTACAAGCACAGAAAACAACTCTTTCTTTGTGCTTAATTGCAGTGGTTTTTATCTTGTCCAATTTAACATTAAATTTATAGTTTAAATCTACATTTAGCACTTTTATTTCTCTTTCTAACCAATAATTCGAAACATACAATTCATCTAGATTTTGGAACTGCAAAATATAACAGATCTTATGTCTGTAATCAATTTGTTTGATTCCACACACTACTAATTCTGTCCCTTCTTCCAGCTCTTCCAGCCGACGACACTTTCTTGGAATAACTTTGCCTTTTATTTCTTGCATGCCAAGGGTGGATACTTGCTCCACTTCGTCCTGGTTGTAGGGGAAATCTTCTGGTTTTTTCCAAGCATCTGTCAGTGGCTTAAAATGCTCTATCTTCGGAAAAGAATGATTATTAAAACTGGTAAGTCCATTCGTCGTAAATGTAAAAATTGTTTCTTCTGTCGCTAAATGCACAATGTCCAGGTCGTTGTTGGAGGTTAAAACAAACCCCTCTTTTGTTAAATTTTGTTTGTCGTTGTAGGCATCCATTAGCCACGATATGTACTTTCCTTTAAAGAAGTAAACACTTTTACTCCCATCTCTTTCTGCGAGTATTCCAACAAAGGCATATTTCGCTTTAGTGTTAACGGTAAATGCGGAAACCTTGTAGTCTGCATGTATATCTAAATTCTTCCAAGTCTTGTTAAAATATGAGCCCATCCGCTCTCTTGTCTCTCTAATAATTTTCTCTTTCTCCTGCATTTCTTTGTATTCCTCTTTTAAGGAAGCAGCATGTTCCATGTATTCCAATTTTCTCCGTTTTAAGTCAATTTCTTCCAGTTCCAGTTTTCGTTTCTTCGCAGACAGTAGGTAAACGGTGGAGAATGGTTCTGTTTCCTTTATATTGTAGGGTTGTAGCCTGTTTGTAATATTCGTTCTCTTCTTTAAAATCTGTGGAATAATATTACTCGTTGGAACCATCCCACAGTTCTCGAGGCTTACATCTTTACAAATCACCGAGAAAGCAGTACTAGATTTCGAGAAGAATGTCTCGCCACTCTTAATGTAGCACTTTTGTACCACACTAACATGCTCTCTATTAGCGACATCTTCCACTATCTCCAAGTAATTTACAGGCAAATAGTTAAAACTATATGCAGAGAGTACGTAATTAATTATTTTTTTCCTCTGGTCTTGGTCGCTTGGTAAAGTAAGTTGCACCCCGGTTAACTTCCTCGTGTTACTGTTTCCCCAGTAGGCATATTGTAAAAGATTATTGTACACTACACAGCAACTGTTCTGGAGACTGTCAGCTAATTTCGTCCACATTTTAGGGATGGCAACAGAGTAGAACGGGGCTTCCTGGAAATAAATTTTGCTGTCTTCCAGGAGCGTTACACAGCTGTCCAGAGGATGGTCGCCGCTACCGTTGTAGATCGTAGCCTCCAATCTTGTAATGCCATGCTCCTTACCCAGTGGGGACAGAAACGTCTGTCTTAATCTGGAGTCTGGACAGTTGACAAAATCCACAATGTGGTTACCAATTTGTTTGTTAACGCCAGGACTCGTAATTTGGCACACGAACTTGTTGTAGATTTTTACTCTTGCACCAGTAGGAGTAATCCAGGTTAGGCAATCTATCCCAACAGACTTGTCGTGGTTAACAATTGTATTGTAGTTTTCTTTGTACTGGCCGCCTTGGTAACGAAAGTCATGGTCCTGTACTAAATGCTCACACATCTCTCGCTTGTTAAAGATCCCCACAAAATCTTGTGTAATGTCCAAATCCATAAGGTAGAAGTCGTGGGTTTGCAGCTCCAATAGTATTTCGGGCATTTTTTCCTGTAGAGTAGCCAACTCAACATCCGCTAACTCTACCTTGTAGGGGATTGCAATGGGATTTTTAAATTTCTTTGCAATGGCTTGCATCCCATCTGCTCCAATAATATTGCATACACGTTTCGCCATAGGTCTCTTTCCATTCAAAGGGAATGGTAATTTTACTTTTACGCCATGTCTTGCGGAAACAAAATCCGTAAATTTCCCACGAAGATAACTGTTAAATACTCCACAGATATTCTTCTTTACGAGGCTCTTCCCTTGTTCGCAATCCGAACTGTCGGTTATTTTAACAAGCATTATGTTGTCGCAGAATGGTTTTGTAAGCGGAGTTAGTGGTTTTATATTAACTCCAGACAGCAACTCTTCTCCTTGCGAATAATTAATATTTCCAATATCTGTTACCAGGTTGTTGTTGTGCAGATTTTCTTCCAGAAGCCAAAGTCCAAATCGTTCGTTGGTTGGTTTAATCCTGCTACCCAAGAGCTCGGAGACCTTATACATCTTGGAAGGGGCCACGTTCAATATTCAAGCTACTAACGTAAACTGAGCTATCTCCATCTAATCTCCTTTCTTAAACAGTTAATCGCGAGTAGTACGCATGCGCAGTAACATTGTTACGCACTGTTGTACAATCCGGCTAGACCAGTCAGAACCTGTCTGTCTAATCTAAATACACCTGACCTTGGAATGGTAGCCGAGGTTTTTAGGAGAATGGTTGTTAGGTTAGGTTAGGATAGGATAGGTTAGGTTAGGTTAGGTTAGGATAGGTTAGGTTAGGTTAGGTCTGGTTAGGATAGGTTAGGATAGGTTAGGTTGTGTTAGGTTAGGTTAGGATAGGATAGGTTAGGTTAGGTTAGGTTAGGATAGGTTAGGTTAGGTTAGGATAGATTATGTTAGGTGAGGTTAGGTTAGGTTAGGATAGGTTAGGTTAGGTTAGGTCTGGTTAGGATAGGTTAGAATAGGTTAGGTTAGGTTAGGTCTGGTTAGGATAGGTTAGGATAGGGCATAGGTCGCCAACAGGTATATCGGGTGGATGTTTGGGTTGCTAAAAGTATATTTCGGTTGGTAGATCGGTTGCTAAAAGTATATTTCGGTTGGTAGATCGGTTGCTAAAAGTATATTTCGGTTGGTAAATCGGTTGGTAAAAGTATATTTTGGTTGGTAAATCGGTTGGTTTTGGTTGGTAAATCGGCTGGTAAAAGTATATTTCGGTTGGTAAATCGGTTGGTTTTGGTTGGTAAATCGGTTGGTTTTGGTTGGTACATCGGTTGGTAAATCGGTTGGTAATTTCGGTTCGGTTAAATAGTGGCCAGACTAACACCCGTGTGGGCTGTGGTAAGCATAGGTTTAGGCAGAAGTAGGAATTAAGTCTAGGTTAACAATATTTTAACACGATACATAGACACATGTGCTACACCCTGGTAGACAACGGAGGAAACTACGTTTAACACATTAAATGTACCTAGGCCGTGGTGGGCAAAAGTAGGAAACTCTAATAGGTTAACTATCTTAACACGTTATATAACACATTATATAAATATATAACACATTATATATATAACACATTATTGTAACAGCTGATTGGCTGTGGATGGGTAAAAGTAGGACACTTATAGGTTAGGTTAACTATCTTAACACATTATATAAATATATAACACATTATATATATATATATATATATAACACATTATTGTAACAGCTGATTGGCTGTGGATGGGTAAAAGTAGGAAACTTATAGGTTAGGTTAACTATCTTAACACATTATATAACACATTATATAAATATATAACACATTATATATATAACACATTATTGTACCAGCTGATTGGCTGTGGATGGGTAAAAGTAGGACACTTATAGGTTAGGTTAACTATCTTAACACATTATATAAATATATAACACATTATATATATATATATATATATATATATAACACATTATTGTAACAGCTGATTGGCTGTGGATGGGCAAAAGTAGGAAACTTATAGGTTAGGTTAACTATCTTAACACATTATATCTTAACACATTATATATAACACATTAATTGTACCAGCTGATAGGCTGTGGATGGGCAAATGTAGGAAACTTATAGGTTAGGTTAACTATCTTAACACATTATATAAATATATAACACATTATATAAAATATATAACACATTAATTGTACCAGCTGATTGGCTGTGGATGGGCAAAAGTAGGAAACTTATAGGTTAGGTTAACTATCTTAACACATTATATAATTATATAACACATTATTGTTACAGCTGATAGGCTGTGGATGGGTAAAAGTAGGACACTTATAGGTTAGGTTAACTATCTTAACACATTATATAAATATATAACACATTGTATATATATAACACATTATTGTAACAGCTGATTGGCTGTGGATGGGTAAAAGTAGGACACTTATAGGTTAGGTAAACTATCTTAACACATTATATAAATATATAACACATTATATATATATAACACATTATTGTAACAGCTGATTGGCTGTGGATGGGTAAAAGTAGGAAACTTATAGGTTAGGTTAACTATCTTAACACATTATATAACACATTATATAAATATATATAACACATTATATATATATATATATATATATATATAACACATTAATTGTACCAGCTGATTGGCTGTGGATGGGCAAAAGTAGGAAACTTTAGGTTAACTATCTTAACACATTATATAATAACACATTATTGTAACAGCTGATAGGCTGTGGATGGGTAAAAGTAGGACACTTATAGGTTAACTATCTTAACACATTATATAAATATATAACACATTATATATATATATAACACATTATTGTAACAGCTGATAGGCTGTGGTAGGCAAAAGTAGGAAACTTATAGGTTAGGTTAACACAAGCACATTACAATTTGGACACTACTATTTGTTGTCAGAGTAACCTAGAGGTACGACTGAGAACCCATACCGTAAGACGTACGCGAGTTTTTCGCGGTCGCGAAAAACTCGGTACGTCTTACGGTAAGGGGTTCGTGTCCGAACTTCTACGAAAGGTTCTGGCGTTCGCGGCTTATATACTGCGTTAAATATCCGACTTGTAATACTATGCACGATAGCTCAGTCGGTAGCGTGTCCGCCTTCAAATCCAAACTTCACAGGTTCGAATCCCACTGGTATTAAAAAAGTTAGGTGTATGACGTCATGTGTGTAAGGCGTCATGTGTGTGTGTCTCGACAACAATACGTCACAGGTGGGAGGGGGACCAATGGGGAGGGGCCTACAGGGGAGGGGTAAAGGGGAGGGGCAATGGGGAGGGGCAGGGAAGGGGTGGGAGGGGCCTACAGGGGAGGGGTGGGAGGGGCCTAAGGGGGAGGGGCAATGGGGGAGGGGCAGGGGGGGCAAAGGGGGAGGGGCAAGGGGGAGGGGTATCAAAATGGCGTCGGGCAACAAAATGGCGGGGGGAGGGGGAGGGGAGGGGGGAGGGGGAGGGGTGGGGATGGGTGGGGGAGGGGTGGGGGAGGGGTGGGGGGTACCCCCACCATTTTTGTGCTAAAGTGGCCCACACTCTACTCCCTGTATTGTGTTCAAACGATGATGACGATGTTTTTTGTATTAAAAAAAAAAAAGATATGAATTACATTTTGTAATATTTCAAAAAAGATCTTTAATTACTTAATTTATACAATGTATTGTTCAACAAGAATAATTTAATAAATTACAGCATAAATCCATACAGTAATATTTGCTTTTATTTTTAAAACTGTTCTGTTACTAAAGAACAAATTCAATAGATCGCAGCACTGTACCGTTTTGTTGAGATTATTGAAACTTGAAAGAATCACAATGTATAGTATAGTCTTGTGATTGTTGAAACTATTATTGTTTAGTTATGATATACTAATTAATAAGCAAATACAAAATACAAAAACAAATAGAGGAGAAAACATGAAAATAAAAGAAGGCATTAAATCTGCGTTGAATGTTTTTGTATTATTCTTAAAATGTTACTATTAAGATGTTTATTTACAAAAACAAAGACTAGGTTTTAATTAGGAAATTATTGTGGTTATTATTTACAAATTTCAATATTGAGTTTATTAAACATAATTGGAAAAATTATTTACAGATTATCAAAGAACAAGAGATATTTGAGTTTAACTGGAATCGGTTATGAATAAAATATGATATTTATGGTAACGGCATTTTAATTTTTAATTTTGACTTTAAGCGAGTACCACAAAGCTGAGGCTCATCAAAAACGACACTAACTGAAATTTATGACCGTCAATTTTAAATTTAAATTTATCCAAATTTAAAGTTTGAGACTTTTTCTTCGGAACTGTAATGAAATTAGTTGATACATTAAACACATGTTACGTTAAAAGCAAAACTCTCACATTTAAATCAATAACTAGGTTACTTTTCTTTCCTTTATTACGACGACTTAATACCAAAGGAAAAATTATTGGATATTGGTTTAGCTGTTTACGGGGTTGAAATAGTCTAAAACGAAATTAACACCCAGTTTTTTTTTAGAATGTTAATTGGATTCATTCGTTAGGGTTGCTATTATGCAATCTTCGATGTATATAAGTCCTGTAATAATGAACTAACAAACGAACCCTAGCATCGTTGGATCTCAGTAGCAGGTGGTCCAATAGCAGGTGTAAATTAAATATACTCTTCATATTGTTCATATGTAAAAATTAAATGAAAGTTATATAAAGTTTTATTGAATGATTTTTGGAACGAAACAGTGTTACTGTTATGTAAATAATTTATTTTGTGATTTTGAAACGTACTAAAAGTTGAAGAGTTTTAATAATTCATACAAATAAAAACATAAAAAAGTGAACAAGAAAGTTTGGTCAGGTAAAAATTTCCCGTGGATAAAAAATTTAATTTTTGATTTGAGGTTTTTTGGTGTGCAATTGCTCCTTATGTGTCGTTCACACAGTTACATTGAATATTTCCGAGTGCACGCTTCATCCCTAATCAGATCACCTGCATCTGTACTTTGAAACAGTACAGTTACTGCTTTGATTGTCATTTTAAAATGAAAAAAAAATTAAGAACACTTGCAATGAATATTATTCCTAAATTCATTGCGATTGGTCGAGAGGTTCGGCCGTAATTACGTAACAAACACACTAATATCCAGACAAAATGCCAAATCGTTGACTTAATTATTTATATTTAACTTACAAAAAAGTATCGATTTTCTTTAGCGATTCTGAGAGAAATACAAAAATCAACTACAATTTAATACAGATGTTTTAAAGTCATGTGTGTTTAAATTCTAGCGTACAGTAAATCTTCATTCATGTGTTTAGTGTCAATTAGCATATCGCTACTCTACAAAACTAACATGTAGAACTAAGCCTGAACGACGGTAGAAGCTTTTATCAGCTGCCACCAGACTACGTTATCCTAGCAACCCCTGATTAATGGATCCTGTTTCAGAGTCTAATAAATGATGGTGGAACGCGTTTTTCTCCAAAAAAAGATAAATAAAATAATGAAATTTCTTCATGTCATTGAGTGTTTTGACGCGCAGATTAATGGCTTTCACGCTTTCAGTTTCATTTTTAGGATTTGGAGTGGGACAAAAGGCTTAACGATGAAGCTGTGTCAACGCGGGACACTTATTGTATTCGGGGTTTGTCTTGTATGAAATATGAAGCTTTCATTTTTAATAAAATATTTTTTGGTTTTATTTGTGGAAAAAAAGATTGTTTCTGACAATAGAATGATGGAAGGACCTCGTAAAGGATTATGTACCAGTTTAAGTGAGATTTACTGATAGAAAAAATTGTTTTTAATAATAGTAAATGGTGCTTTTTAAATTAAAATAATATTTATATTAGATTTAAAATAGAATAAAATTTTTGTAGGAACATTGCACTAACTTTGTCATAGACCCATTTACAAAATTAAATTCTAACCAAAAATATATTCCTTGTCAAGTCCTAAAAATCCGTGTATAATACTTATGTTGAAAAAATAATTAAGGGGAGAATGTCTTTTTTTATTGGTTAGTTTTTCTATTTATTTCTCATAGGTTTGTAGAGAAGAGTCCCCTATATGAACTTTTTATGCATTTTTTAAACTATTTTTTATAGATCAATAAAATATTTAAATTTAGGGTCCTTGATATTTTTTCCTTTACCTCATTAAAATAATAATTAGAACGGTGCGGTGGTGATGGATTTTTAAAGAAGTAGGTAACAGTAGTATAAATCCCCTCTTAACTGATGAAAAATGACTCTATCGCTACGTAATTCAGTTTATGTCTCTAGGTGTTTTAAAAACTAACAACATTGCTAACTTTATATTTTTCTATAAAATGAGTTAGATAGAAAATTATAAATAAATATTGAGCTTGACTTGTGAGATAATATTAGAGACCTCGAACACAAGATCTCACAAAAGTTATGTTTACTGAATCGTTGAAACGCGTTTGATTAATTAAACATAATATTTGTGAGATCTTGTGTTCGAGTTTTTGTTCTATCAAGATAGAAGTTAATAAATATATAGAAACACAATATTTAGTAAAAACCACGAATTTCATTAAAACCTACCCATGGTCACATTTGTTGCCTTGTTAATGCGACAATGTAACAGCGAAACCACGGTCGGCAGGTTTTAATTGAATTTGCTGTTTTTACTAAATATTGTGTTTCTATATATTTATTAACATGGAATACCACCAGGTACCAAGTTTTTAGCATACATAGTTTAATAGAAGTTCATGTAACTGTGCAAAAATATGATTATTTTGTTTTAAAATGGAGTTACTTCAAAAATTGGATAGACGGATATGTTTTTGGGTAGCTAAAAAAATTAGCATGTGTTTTTGCATACCCCATAACACTAAGAAAAAACCTGCGGTTGAAGCACATTAGTGAAACAAATTCAACGTGTTATTACGACTGATTTTATTAGTTTTAAAATTAAATAATATTTACGCCAAAATTCAGTAGTTACATGTAAAACACGATTAGGTCATCCGTTCGAATTTTTCAACATTAATATCAAAATGGTACAGGGAAATATCGACAATCTAGGAGTGGTTTTGGAGTTCCGTCCGGAGTTAAATAAACCGAGGGGTGTAGAACTCCTGAGGCGCTATCGGAAAGCGTTTGATAGATTCCGACCCCTTTTCAGCTGCCCTTGGGCCATTCGCGAATTTATACGCAGCATCAAACGTCATATCGCAATCAACCTGAAGTAATTTATTTCAGTTTATGCAAAAGGCAAACAGTAAACAGCAGTACATTACTTAGAATGATCTTCTAATTTAACTTATTAAGTGAAAAATAAGCTTTGGCTAATATAAAATCAATGAGCCGTAACAAGGGATGAGCACAAATTAAATTTGACTAAATAGAAAAAAACACAATTTTCTACAACAAACATTTAACGTAAAAAATTCGACTTTTAAATGATTAAATCATCATCTCTAGTTGTTTACTTTGACACTGAACCATCAGAGAGTAATCAACGTTTCAAAGTCAATGCCTTGTCTCTTGTGGTTCACTGTCATAAAGGGTTGTATACATGTATTAACTGAAGATGAAGACTTACTACATTAACAGGCCATCAAGTTTTAAACAGTGTTTGTTTTGGAAATTATATTGTTCAAAAATTTCCACAAATATTGTTAAATTCAAAGGAAAATGTGTTTGATATTAATATGAGATTAAATTTTGACATAATACGTATACAGTAAAGTACTTACAGTTTATAAAATGCAAATTTAACTGATTGTAATAGTGAATGTTTAATAAATATTTAACTAGGTCTCTCGTGTAAATTACCACCTGTAGGAGTAATTTAATGGAGTTTTCCTCATTAAGTGTTTTATATCGTTTTTAAAAGTGAAACACCTCTCGGTCATCATCTAATAGAAGAAGAAAAGGGTATAAAATAATGACACTCTAGCTCTCGAGTACTCTAGTAATGTCAGGGTTATAAGAGAACATGAGTTGGCCTGAAGAAGAAAAGATTGACCTAAGACTTGGGTCGATCCCGCTATGTTCCTCGGGTCCACTACACCTGTACTCAGGCTACTCACTATAAGAGAGTCTTTGAGATATGAAGTTCTAGGTAGCCCTTTGTTGTTGTTAAAAACCCCACACTTTGAAAAACTTACGGTGGACAACTTCGCCATTCATGGGGGAGTAATGGAGTATCTTAAAATTGTAGCAGGGGTCGTATGATTATTTTAATGATCCTGAAACGTAAAATAGAAACGAAGAAAAGAAAACTCAGTATGTTGAGTCAAATAAAAATGATAGCCGATTTTTCGGCACTTATTAGGAAATTTTTAATGATAAATCCACAAGACCAATTAAGATAATTGTTTTGATACCTCAACAACTTCCGCTAGGAAGGGGGGACAGAAAAAGTTATTATACTAAAAACGTAGCATCTTTATCCAAATTAAGTCTGTTCAAAGTTTGGATTTTGTAGTCCAATTAATAACATAATTAGATAGAGTAGGGAATAGGACTTTGTGTGTGTTCTAGTAAACACTCTTCAGAGCTCAATTTTCATCATATGTACAGAAACTAGAAAATATTTATTAAAAATGTTATATTTTAACGACACGAAAATTACTGTTGAAAGGAAATGTAACAATTGCCATTTCGTGAAGGCCTTCACCCCCCAAGTGCTAACCATCATTAATATTAGTGTCAAATATTTAATGGAGCGAAATAATTTTATAATTGGATTTCAGTGTTTGGGGAAACTCACGTTACAGATCCATTTATTAGTTCTTGAAGTGGACACATAAATCATCCAGCGCTGGTGTAGCGCAGACGAAAACCAGGGCTAATATTTCAGAGGAAATAAATCAAATACCACAAAGGTTATTGGAGAAATCATAACTGTTACTTGTAGAAAACTGAGAAGGTAGGAAATTTTCACTTTTTAGTTTTCAATTTTATACGTAGCACAGAAAAAGTTTAATGACGAGAAAAAACAATATTGAGTTTTTCGGTGTTTAAATGTTTTCTATCCTATTTTAAATTTATATTGAAGCATAAACTATAATATCTTATACTCTTGAAGTAAACATCTTTCATAATAAGAGAACCTAACTTTTCCCCACATTATAGTTAAGTAATTTATTTATCTATTAATATTGTTTCAATATTTGTTCTATATTGTATTCTTCTTTTTTAAGGCGCTACTAACTAAGTCGAACCTTGGTCCTCTTTACCCATCTTGGTTTCCTGCTACCCATTTCCAGTTCATAATTCCATTGAAATTAATTCTCATAGCGTACGATATATGTGAGTTGAATAGTTGTGAGGTCCTTTCAGAATACACTCGTCTGGGAGGACTTAGAGAATACAATACAACATGCTGTTCTTGAAGTTATCAAAAATTAAACGACAGCATTTTAGCCTCTAATTTCTGAGCTTCAAATCATACCATGAAGATGGTTTATCTATTTTGTACTATCAATGCTAGTACGAAGTAACTCAGGTGTATTCTTTGTCCATCCATCTCAGTTATGGCTTTCCAATCGTTAATTTACCACCTGGATATTAATATCTTCTTTAGTATCCGTGCGCCTTATCTCAGAAAACTTTATCTTTAATTGGAGCGAAAAAATAAGTTCTTCATATAGTCGTGCCAATTACAGATTATTCCGAATTTACACACAACATTCTAACAAAACAAATTGGGTCATAGTAACCTGATGGTACCATCTTACCCGGCCTGTTATTTCTACCTGAAGAAGAAATAGGGTGTCACCGAAACCCTTCTATTGTCTAACTTTACTGCTCCTACACATCACGTCTATTGTTAGATGTCTTGGGAATTACCCAGGCGTGGTGGCACCATCCAGTTTAGGGAGGGGAGGGACATTTTCAATATTTCAGTTGATGGACAGTAGAAGTATAGTACGACCGTTTAACTGTGCGCGCAGGCTGGTGGTTGGGTTGCAAGGCGAGAGGGGGTGCGGGGGGTCTTTTCTAAAAACATAGGGTTTCAGTCGAAACCTTCGTTGCCGGTGATAGATTATAGACCCTCACTTTCACCGTCCATCCACTGGGCTACCTGACCCATTTTGTTTTGTTACATCATCTTAACCCTAGATTACTACTCTTAGTTCATTGTTACGTGATCACTATTCATTCGTAAATTTTACTACATTCTGTTTTTATATTTATTATTATTTTTTAAACTTTACTTTACTGTTGACTATTTTTTTATATTAAATCCTTTATTGTTTTTAAGTGTTTTAAAAAATATTTAACAATGAACTCCTACATAGTTTATCTGTAAAAAAATGTCTTTTACCACCACTACAAGTACGTTTTAAAAAAATAATTAATCTGGAAAAAAATCGAAAAAAATATAAATATTATTTTATTGGAAAAATTAATCGGACATTCATAAAATACATCATTTATAAGTGTTTAATTTATAGAAAAATGATTTACAATAAGTTCATTAGGTAGAATGCCAAAAATGCCAAAATTAGAGTCCTGTCTTCACTGAGAATCACATGCATTTTTCTTATTGGAATCTAATGTTTATTTTAATTGTTAAAACAAAGTCTATTAACATAACTTACATTTATTTATAAATATATTTAATTCTTGACTAACGTGTTACGTTTTAATTTAGGTTGTTGTAGCCACACCTGAATATTTCTTATTTAAATGTATGTTTATTTTAATTGTAAAAACAAAGTCTATTAACATAACTTACATTTATTTACAAATACATTTAATTCTTGAATAACGTGTGTCGTTTTAATTTAGGTTGTTGTCACACATACAATTTTCTTTGATAGTACATATCCATTTAAATATTTTATAATTATAATTTGTATTTATTTTTATCATAATGAAAGACATGCTAATATGATTGGGTACATTTAATATTAAATAATACTGTAAAACATAGTCTGATACTTATTTACAATGCCTTTATAAACATCCCTTTTAGTATGGCATAATAACACAGCACAAAATTAGTGTTGGGTCGGGCGGAAAGGAGCAAACAATGCCATAGGCTCTCCATCAGTATGTTTTCTGCCAAGATAGTAGCGAAGGGTTCGCGCGCACAGATAGACGGCTGCAGTATACATATCAGTCGACTCTATCTGGTTCATCTCATTTCAGTTCATTTCAGTTCATTTCAGTACTTCAATTCCGTGAAATTCATTTTGAACCTAACCTAACCTAACCTTTCTCTAATAGTTATCAAGTAGGAAATAAGTTGAGAATCTTTTTTTATTTTTTGCAATAAGCAACAGTCTGTCTACCTTGCCGGATTGAATTGGAAGTGAATGAAGTGATCATAAAAAACTAAATAGTTGCTAGATTTTATAGTTGGAGAGCAGAGATCAAAAATGACCCTTAAACAATCTGGTGGTGCCATCGAAATGTTTACCTCCGATATTCACAGCTTTTGTTTTGTGTAACAATGAGTGACCCTTTTCGAGTCGAAAAAGGATTCGGCCAGACCTTCATTCCTAGAATCCTTCTTCTATCCTCCTCCGATGGTACCACCAGGTTACTATAACCAATTTATTCATTGGTTATATGTATTCATTGCTATAACCCAACAAATTAATTATTAAATAAATTATCAATTATTTTAGTTATGCTGCACAGGTAAAAATATTTACTCACATTATATTCTTCCTCTCAATTGATTTTTTCTACTTAAACTTTTAATTAATTATTCTCTTTATTTTGGTTATACGTCAGTTCTTTTTAACGTTAAAGCTCAGTTACAAAAACTTATAACTGAATTATTTCAATTTTAAGGTTATAATGAACTCGAAGATGGCGCGGAGAGAGATAATCTGGTTTAAGTTCTGAGTTGCGTGTATAAATTAGTTTGCCTCCATTAATCTTAGCCTCGCCATGACTTGGAAGGGGAGTCGTACATCAATCTTTAAATCCAACTCCACAGGAACCGAGATCCCAAAAACAATAATTATAGTTAACTGTTAACTGTAAATGAACGTAGAAGAAATTTCCCACTAATTCATCCTCAGTTCTCTTTTTAGTCTTTAGTTGATGGTTTTATATTTATGATTAATGAACTTTTAATAAATATCTTATAATATGCACTGCGGTCTATTTACTGCGGTCTATATCGTGAGATAGCCGACATCCGAGGCTATGAAATGTCCATCGATCCTACTTCATAAGATTACTCAGCACAATTTAAATAATATTATTTTGCTGGGTATTGTGTAATAACTAAAATCTAACTTAGGTGCAGCAGACGCGAAGCTTCAAGTTAGTTGTCATTCACGCAACGTGTTATGGCATCGGACGTTTTATGAAAATTACATTGACGATGGAGGAAGAATGAAAAGTTGTAGTAGACAATAAAATGAGAGGAACTAAAGATATTGTCAGTCCGTAAAGAACCTCAACTTGTCTCTGTCGTCAAACAATTATTTTTTTATTATTTTTTTTTCTTTCAAGGATTTCTGATGAGGCCCGGGAATCCTCCGCAATGCTCATTTTGTCAAGGAGTTCTAACGGTAAAGCACAGCCAGATTGATTGTGTTGTAAAAAAGCTTGTAGAACTTTTGAAATTAATTAAGGGGATGTTGGAAGATCATGCTGAGGTCCTTGATTGGGTGTTGTCCTTCTTTCTTCACCTGACAATTTATCACTGATTTTATATAATTTGTCTTGATAGTTCCACAACTTCTTTTACAGATTTGTAATATGTTATTTTGTTTTCAATTGAATTGATTTTATGAAAGTGAACCATTTTTATTTAGTAGTTTTATTGTTATAATTTTTGATCAAATGTTTAATGTTATTTAATTTTCATTTTAAATTAACGAGCAACATTTATGGTCTAAGGCGAGGGCGACAGCGATAGTTTTACGCCTCTATCCTCACCAACGAAGAATGCTGTAAATATTTGTTAGTAAACGCTCTGATGATTGTAATTTTATAATTAGTTTGCTTAAATTTAGTATGTAATCTTGGTTTTAAAATCGTTAGACAACTTTGTAAACCATAAAAATGTATTGTTAACTTTACAAGTAGTGTAATTTTTTCCAATTTAAAAATTATTTCTTCGAGGATAACGTTGTAGGCTCTACAATTTCAAACTAAAATCCATTTGTGTTTTAAAATTCACAAGTCGCCACTAATTTTCATAGCTGTAACATAAGAACACAAGTCACACAGGTATTATCGGAACCCAACTATGTGGAGATGGAGGGTAAACGAACGCCCCGGGGCACAATTTAAAGGAGTGATGGATTTACTTCCCCTTGTACAGACGGACCAATCCATAAAATTAAGCGTCTACACAGCCGGGTTCCTGTTGCCTTGTCGCAGCTTTTAGCCTCGCTCTGGGATATCTTGTACTTTGGAAACCTGTTCTTTATTTATTTTCTTATGTGATCTAAACAAAACAGCCTCCTGGAATTTATTCCGGTTTTAATGTTATTGAATAGTGGTGGTGTGTTGGTAATTTTTTGGACATTTGTCATCATTTATATATTTAAAAATTGATACATGACTTTTCGAAAGTATGGATAATATATAGCAAGTATTTATTTAAAATTAATAACATACAATTATTGTAACCTAGCGGCAAAAGACCTTTAGGTCGACGCCGGTGAGGCCTCTGATGGAGGTTATCACAGCCAGTTAAAAAAAAAAAAAAAAAAAAAAAAAACCAGACTAATTAACTGTTGTTATGAAGTGATGCGTTAAGTAAGGGTGACAAGACTATGCGCTATACTCTGAGAAAAGGGCCTGTAGACGGTTTATTACCAAAAACCGTTAGGTAATTACCCAGTTGGCACACAACCCTTTTATTCAGTTGGCTTGTATATAATATTAGTTGAATTTGGTGTTTGTTATTCCTTGTGTTAGTTCTGCTAATTTTCCTAATCATGTTTGTAAATATGTTATATAGTAATGTTTGTGTCGAAAAAAACACTTCCATGAAAAGTGAGAATGTTTTCCTCTTGTTTAAAGACAAAAACCTGTCGGTAATCCACCTGAAAAGAAAATAAGAATTATAAAATAAATACCCCCTAGTTCTTGAATACTCCAATAGCAACAGGGTTAGAAAAGAACAAGAGTTGGACAAGAGAGACTTGAAAGAATAGATGAAAGAGAGAGATCTGAAATAATAAAAATAATAGGACGCGAATATCTTTTTCGGTCGGTGGCCTCGGTTGTTACAGTGTTTCCATTAAAAACTAATCAAACTTATTTCATTTGTTTACTCTCGGTTACTGAGGAGAGGATAACTATGAAAATGTTTAAAGGCTGCCATTTTAATATCTAACATGCTCTATTTTGGAGTAACAAACTTGTTTAACGAAATAATAAAAGCAACAGTACGTTCCATTTTACTTTTACTTAAATCCAACAATATGTATTGAGGTTAATGTTAAAAAAGTATTAACTTTCTTTATTATATGGATATTGTCATAATATCAATAAATGAAAGAAAACACTTTTCATGAAAAAGATTTTATTTGAAACAAAATTGTATTTCACTGACTAAGAGATGATCTTTAGTTGTTACATGTATACAAACTTTCCTTACACTGAACCACAAGAGGCAAGACCAGTGAGTTATGTAGATAGCAGCATAACTTACATGCCTTAAAAGTCCAATGCCACAAAATATAGACAACGTGGCGGTGTTTAAGCTTTAAGCTTCGGCGTCCAAAGCTTGAAAGAGATAAGTGTAATAAATACAAGAGGAAAATTGAGTAACAGAAAATTTAATTAAAAGACTTAATTTTAAAAAAAAATGTTTTTGTGGAGATGATGAATATTATTTTTTGATCAGTATTTCATTTTGAGAATATGTATGTAAATATTTTGTACAATGTTTTTTACACAGTAAAATTTGTTTTTATTTTATATAATTAATATACTTTGCAAAATATATTTATTATCTCTAGCTATATGTGCCTTGTAGGCTGACAAAAAATTAAAATGAGTACGTAGTACCATAGATGAAGTAGATATACAGGGTGATGATCTTGTCTTGAAGTTTGGTGTATTTTTGAGAGTCGTCCGTACTTCCCATTGTTGCATCAGTTACAAATTTCATTAGTCACAGTCTAAGTAGTGTAAAATACTAATTCAGGTCTAAAATTAAAAAAAAAAATTTCCGGGACAAATAAAAGCTTGTTCAAATGTGCTAATATTTTGTGGTTTTTATCTGTTCCACAAATAAGTTATTTTAATTTTAGTTCTTCATTGGTATTTACACTTCTTAGACTATTCCTAATTATTTTTTTAAACTTGATGAAACAATAGGAAGTAAGGAAAATCGCCATTAAAAAGAAACGAAGGTTCCCCAATTTAAAGTTTTTTATAAGATCAATAAGAGATAGTAAATAGAACAATAAACTCCATTGTTAGTAATGTAATGTAAAACACGTAGTTATTTTAAAGGTTTTAATATTTTCACAGACGTAACCACACTTCCAACTCGTTCCGCTTACAAATGCAAAAGTAATTGTTCGGAAAACAAACCGTGGCCACATCATAAAGTGTTCATCCTACTGAAAGATAAAATTGTCTAGAAAATTCCTTGAGTTCTTGTTTTTGCGGTACTTTATTTTAACGTTGATGACCGCAATGGTCCCCTTCAATGTTGCTATGGCAACCCGGATATTTCCCCAAGCCACGATAAATCACATGATCACACAAAAGACTTTCTCTCACTCTGTCCCGAGTGAGTTAACAGACATTATTTTGTAGGACACGAGTGTTGAGTGTATATAAAAAAGATACATAGGAAGGTGCCTTACATTTTAAACATATGAGAAGAAGATAATTTGTAAAAAAATAAAAATAAATATTTAAACATTGAAATTCTGATTCGTTCCTAAACATCACATATCCCACAAATCAATACATTCTACAAAAGATATTAGTTATTTTTATATTGTACGATTTTGACAATGCCATTAGTACGATAGTTAGAGATTGTTAAGTTGGTAGTGCATTGTTATGTTATTAGCAATTGTTTTCAGTTTTGTATTAGTGAGGTTATGTTTAATCTTGGCTAGTATTTTTTGTGAATACTAAATGATGGGAACTAGTTGATTATAGAAAAACGGAATTTGTATAAAATTCTATTACAAGCGTAGTGTAATAGTTGTTATTTAATAACGGAAATATAATTTGGAAGTGCAGTACCATCAAGAAGAAATATATTTTTATTTGGTGGAGTAATTTGAAATTAAGGATAAATATTAGAGATTTCCAAAAACTATAAGGACAGAAGAAAAATAGAAAATAGTATAAACTATTTTGGTATCTAGCTTATCTATATGAATTAGGAGATTATCTGAAATGGAAAAAATTCTAAAGGGCTCAGATCAGTCGTACTGTGCAATCATGTAAGTGTAAATTTTACATATCGCGTTTGGTTCATGGTTTAATGAATGATGACTCTAACAGATATACAGTATTCTGAGAAATGCAATTAGGTTTGATAAAGCAACTTATATCACTAACAGCAACCTTGCGATTGAAAATCAATTTAAACAACCAGGAGTTTGTGTTTACAGAGGATTATCATTCTTTGGAGTTTGACCAACTTTTATCATGGACCATTCACTGGTGAGAATTACTTAGAAGTGTCATTCCAGGAAATCATTTAATACACTGTGAACACCGTCTACTATTGATGTATTGTCTGCGATTTCCTCAATGCAATCTTCCCGAACAGAATAACTGAGAAAAGACGAGATGTTTAGTGGGATCCTAGGTCACCTAATCTCACTTATATCAACTGGGGGGGGATTCTTGGGGGTTCCTTTAATGAGATAATTAGATTTATGATCACGAGTCAAGCGGTACATAAAAATTAAAGTTTCATTAACGAATAATTTGGTAAAATTGATTTAACAAAAACTGGTTATTTTGTGGGAAATTTTAAAATTGAGACCCAACGTTTATATCATTTAAAATTGTTGGTTTGCAAACATCCTTAAAGCCAAAATGTTTTAGTGAAATAATTTCCAAAATTGTCGTAACAACACTTAATTTCGAAGACGATCCCACGATAGAGGAAAGCAGCACTAAAGAGTATTCGTAACAAATAAGAACAAAAATCCTCTGTATACGGAAAGGTCATGAGCAGAAGAATATAAAAACTGAGTGCCCAAGCAGGAGTGAAGGAATGTGATAATAGTTCCTTGTTGGATTCTGCCAAGAAATTGAAAGTTTAGGGTTTTAGTAGGTATACTTGAAAAAGACTCTGGAGTCGCACATATTGAGTATTCTGGCTCTCTTTCATCTTTAAAGAAAACAGTCGAACCAATATTTCTGGAGAGATGATAACCAATATATGATGGTAAACCTTGGGAACTTAATTTGAATAAAGTAACATCAAAATAGTTAAGTATCAATTTTAGAGAAATCATAATTTTTAGTTATTTTTTCCTACGGCGGATATCTCTAAATTCTTAGATATCCAACGACTTACAAAATATAAATGTATGACCGAAAAATAGTCGAATACATCTAATTTGTTTTGTCAATATACTTAAAAACCTTCCAAATTGAATTTTTACTAGATTATGTAAGAAATTAAAAATTTGTAACTTAAATATATTAATTAAATATTTCTTTTAAATGTACATAATTATTTCTGTAAATGACAAAAATGCTTTAAATAACAATCACACAATTAATTCAAACCACTTGCCATGTGTGATAAGTAAACATTTCGAAGAGTGAAAGACCTCATATGACGCCACTATAATTGGCATTCCCCCACATGCCCGCAAGCTTTATCTATAATACCTGCATGTCTGTGCGCCTTTCAAATAATACTAATGTAAAATCAATAGGCTTCTACAGAGATGGACTACAGACACTACTTACATTTTTAATTTTTAATCAGCTTCATGTCTCAGATGTTGTAGTGTAGTTTGGGTCGTCTTGGATAGTGTATGTAAACATGTTATCTAAGAATGTCTGACATTTTATTTTAAAATGTACAGCCACCAAGTGAAGTCTAGTCCATCTGTATTGAATATTCGGTGATGAAACCATCTTTATAAATTTATATGTTATTGTAAGCTGACATGTTTACTTTAATTCGTATATTACATTCTCACATATACGTAGTATAGAGAAAGATATGTAATGAGATAAAAAATTAATGACGCATTTTTGCGGATATATTGAGGTCTACTGAATCTTCACAAACTTTCAATGTATTATGTTTAAGTGAGAAAGTGAAACAAAACACAAATAGTTTGGTAATTTAATGCCCTACATAGACTGACTAATGGAGTCAATTAATGAGATAGATTGATAATCTAATAAACTAGATGGACTCTGTTATCTTTCTCGTTTGTTATCTATGATGGTTAGTGTGTCATACAAATTATTGGATGCAAAATTTAGTTTATTATTTAATAAAATAATTGAGTTGGTTTTAAATATTTTTTTTTTGATTTGGTATAATTCTAATATATATTTAAATATGTTTTTATTTTATTGGATTTCTAGATTTTTGTTTATTATCCATAGTCTTGATTCATAAATGAAACTGAATATTAAGATGTTGTTAGGGCGTGAATATTTCCTAAATTGGATTTTAATATTCCTTCCGGTTTGACTAATATACTGTCGTTGCTGTTGGTTAATAAAATGAGGTAAACATCTGAAATAAATGGTGCTAAAACAGTAGAATTTAATTCTAATTTTAAAATGGTTATATATAGTATTCATATTATGTTACATGAAACAAAAACAAAAAAATTATTGCGATTGGTAGTTTGGTTTGCTTTCTGAATTTGAACAAATATTACTCTTTTAACGAGTTGAAAATGGAAAGACCCAATCTAAAAGGAACAAAAGGAAATGTAAAGAAACCTAGATAGATGAGACTAAACTATATAAACCAGGAAACAGTTAATTGCAGAATGATTTACAAAAAGGGAGAAACAGAAAAAGTCATGCTTCTAAGTATATTGTCCCGTCAAAATAGAAGTGAAAAATATAAATCTGCTGCTTTTTTCAGTTCGACCAATCAGGCTAATTTTTTTAAAGTGAAAAAAAAATCGACGCTCGGACATATTTTAATTATTTATTTAACAAATAGCCAATTATATATACCTTTAAAACAATTAAACCGATATCGGGAAATAATTGGTATAATTGACTAATTATTTGAACTCTGGGGTTTCTGAGTCGCTAAATAAGATTCTGATGTTAAAATGGCAAAAATGGCGGATGCCTAAATGGCCACTTTACAGTTAAAAATACTTCACTAACTTTAACTATAAAATATTAATTGAAAAAATGTCAAAATGACTTTTTTTTTTTAAGAAATACAATTTTTAAGGTCCCCTCTTTTATTTCCATACATTTTACTGTAGGTATTGTAAATATCTGCTTATTGTTTAATCAATAAACTTATCTAAAAATATATTAATAAAACTTATTTAAATAAAGATATCCCAAAAACTCCTGGATACAAATTTTAAGACAACTATGAATTATTTCCCGAAATAGGTTTTCCCATTATTTACGTATTGGTTAAAATGAATAGAAGGGGAGGAAGGGGAGAAGTGCGGGAATTGCAAATTGTATACTTTTATAAAAAAAAGTGTTGTACATTTTCTCAAAAAATATTTACTATTAATAGTTAATGGAGTAGCATTAAAAAGCATCTTTACTTAAAGAGCGTTCATTTTGGGATCAGCCATTTTTAATTTTGTCATTTTAACAACAGAATCTTGTTTAGCGACCCCAAAAACCTCGAGAAAAAATTTCAGCCTTACCATGCAGTTAAAAGAATTTTGACGCGACTATAATGAGAGAACGAAAAGAGTTTTTCCATAACTTAGTACTATTTAAATAAAAATCTATCTTGACTTGCGAAATCTTTTAAATTACAATAAAACTTGAACACAATATCTCACATTTACGGTTAATAAATTAAACGCGTTTCAACGACATTGTTGCCATCTTCAGTGATGGATGAGCTGCAATAATTAAACTCTTGATCATGGGAGATTCAAAATCACAAGGAGGAGAACTGTGGAAAAGGAAATAAAAAATGAAGGTTAGACATGGGGAGAACTAAAAAAAAAGATCTGAAATTGCATCTAATGGAGATTTGTTGCTATATCTATACGTCCTTTTAAGGAATAAAGGACATAAGTAAGTTAACACAAAGCATTCTCAAGAACCCACCGATTTTTTAAACCGTTAATAGATTTTTAAATTAAGCCAGTTTTATTTGGAGAAATTAAACATAAAACTTATCAATAGCTAAACAATTTTACATCTTTACATAGTTTTTACTGATACTGGAAATTTGCATTCTTGATGATAGGTTACTCTAACGATTTTTCAGATAATATTATAGATTTAGAGAAATCTATAACATTAACATTAAGAAAAACTAACTTCGTTTTTGGTTCGACGAATAAATTTAAAAATAAGTAAAACACAATTTCATTTAAATTCTAAACTCTTTAGAAATAAAATTTTCATGATATTTTTAGAAACTCTTGGAAGACTTTTCAAATATCCTGGAAGTGGGAATTGTTGATAACCCAAACTGGAGTACATGCATCCGTTCTCTTTTTGCAAAATTTAATTCAACTTTTTTTGCACTTTACGTATTTCCAGTTTTGCCACTATCAGGTGGCTTATTGATATAAGCATCTCAGATATTATAATGTATTTATCCGAGGTAATTCTGTAGAGTGTATTAAAAAATATAAACCATTTTGCAGATATTTATTTAAGAAATTAATCATTTTAACAAATTCACGTATTTACAGTTTAAATAATCAATTTATTCAGATGCTAATTCAACCAGAGTGGTGTCATTCAGCAAACTTGGGTATTTCATAAGAATAATATACTCCAGTACACTATTCATAGACTTAAAATTATTATTTGAATTGGGTGTAAACTTCTTTGATTTTAAATTATATAACAAATGTCTTAATATTTGTAAAGGGAAAATGTTTTGCTGAGTTTGATAAATTTTAATCGGTTAAAGAGTTTATGTTATTTATGTGTTAATTATTGTACTGCATGATAAGTGTAAGATTTAAATATATAGTATTTAGGTTTATAATATATCAAATCAGGCATGTACTGCGGACTTGCTGCATAAGTACGTCTAAATGTAGGCTATCTCGTTAATTTTGTCACCATACCATTTCAAATTTCTTTAAAAGAACTATTAATAGCTTTTGTCTGGTAATATGGACTCTATTACTTTCACACATGTACGTCTTATGGGGAAAGTTATGTGAAGGGTAAAAAAAAATCGATGTCGTATTTTGCTGATACATCTGTATTG
Source organism: Aphrophora alni (assembly GCA_963513935.1). NCBI lineage: Eukaryota > Metazoa > Arthropoda > Insecta > Hemiptera > Aphrophoridae > Aphrophora > Aphrophora alni. The sequence continues at coordinate 43,214,414 of OY740773.1, read as the reverse complement.
AAGTTCCTCTGAGCCAAAAAAGTGGTTTTTGCAATAACCTGACTGTCGTCTGCTCTCTATAGCCCAAACACAGGTGACGATTTTAATGAAATTTGATATGTAGGTAATCATGTTTTGGCCATAAACTATGTCCATGAGAATTTTTTAAACTACCATAGAAAGCCAGAGATTAGGGTTTTTTCAAAATTTGCTCTAACGATTTTGATCTAATTTTACTGAAATGTAGCCTTTAAAGACCTAAACAAAACTTATTGGTCACCATCTTTACAGAAATATCGGTTCGTGTGTTATCTGCAATAAAGATGCCATGTTATAAAAGACGTAATTTCTTACAGATTTCTTTAAAATTTTAGTGAAATATGAAGATTAATGATCCAAACCCGTGTACAATATTACAACTTAAAAAACATCCGCTTCAGAAATAATAGTCAAAAAATAAAACTGAACCTTTACTTCATCATCCAAAGCTCGATTTTAATTCAATAATACGTATATTCGTATTGTCATAAAGAAGTTAGTTTTGGCTTTATTTAAATATTCTTTCAGAAACTGCGACTAAGGTTCATATTCAATCTTTGACCTAAAACTATGGAAATGACATTTTGTTGAAGAAGTTTTGGTTGGTTTTTATTTGGTTTTGGAGATGGTTGAGTGAGAAAAGTTTGAACAATGTTTATACACGGTTTATTTAACTCACTAATAAAGTAACATAACTACCAACCTACTGAAGATGCAAAAAGTGTGTTCTTCAGAAATAAATGTTTTCCATGACAGAATCCACCCTAATAACCCCAATTTAGTGACTAGGTTAATAATAGATTTATAAAGTTTATGTTTATTTTATTAGTGGAGGGGGATGTTTTAAGGATGTCTATTTGGGGGTATTAAATTGCTTGTAACTAGTTATCAAGAAGGGTAAATTGGAAACTGTGGTAAGACTGTAGAAGGAGGGAGGGTTGTAATTGTGGAATGGAGGTTATACTTTGGTAAGGGGTGAAGTTGAGGTCAGTCAAAATAAACGAAGGGGGGAGTGCTATCTGGTTTAAGACATGGAAAGGAATAAAAATATAAATGATAAAACAGTGAGTGTTTGGTTTGTAGTTGTGGACAATCTTTTCGTGATATGAAAATAAAGTTATCTTTGAGCGGAAATAAGATTATTTTAATTCAAGTGTTTTTGTTTGTATTTTTTTTTTGTGTGGGAAAATTACCATTTCAAAAAAAATTGTTGAGGGTTTACAAAAATTTGGCTTGTTATCAAACGTAAAGTAAAAGATGAAGCAAGTAAATGGTGATATTTAGAGGAGAGTATAGACTTCCTCCGAATTATTTGTTGGAAAGGTATTTCAAAAATTTGAAAACATATTTGTTACGTAAGATATATTTCACGGTAATTAATTTGTTTATATAACATTATATCCAAAAAGTTAGCATCAGCTACATACTGTCTGTTTTCCACTATGTATCTACTCAAATTATTTATATAAAATGTTAATTTTTGCTAAATTATCATCATCTGGTAAATATTACATCATTTATTTAGAAGTGACATTACAATGACTAAGTCATTGATTTCAGTCAAAGAATGTGCTATCGAGTAATGGCTTTGCCTCTTGAGTTTAGTACCGAGAAGATTTAGTAAATATACATATAACAACTGAAACTATTAACTATCTATTCAGCGACATTATTTTCTTATCTGATTATAATTTGAACAATGATGATGGTTATGCATATTACTCATCGGGTCGGACATTTATAGATTAATGAATTATCCCATCTTCTGGCATTTTTACTGTTGAACTCTTCGCTATTTTGAAAGTTCTTACTACCATTCCTTTGGTTAATGATATTCCGATTTAAAAAGTGATCTACAGATACCCAGGATACGTATACTAAGAATCACTAGGGTCAGGATATTTTTATTCCAGACGCAGACTTCAGCTATGAGGTTTTGAGATATCAGTTTTCTGGGTATTTGGACACTACGGAATAAATGGAAACACAAAAGCAGACGACGCAGCAAAGTACACTACAAGTCGTGTTGATATCTTAATTTTAATGGAGAATCCTAGAGGTCTTTGATTGGGTACTACCCTTCTTACGTCGGCTAAATTCTTTTGATATGATGAAAAATAATGTTTGATTTTATTGTTGCAGGATCTCTTTACATGTTGATTTGTTGTTTATTGATTTTATCGAAGTTTACCATTGTTGTTATGTTACGTTAGCAGTAAGTAAATTGTTTTTGAAAATGGAGTTCATCCGTGAAGAGTCAGCAGAATTTAAGATAATTTTAGGAGTGGCAGAAGAATGTACCCTGATCAAGACTCAGAGGCGGTTCTGTTGGATTACCAAAACAATATCTACAACACGAGCTGCGGCAATGGAGATGATGTTAGGGTTTTCACCCATTGATTTATTTATCATGACAGAGGCTAGAAAGGCTACCTATAGACTAAAGTGCAACGGATTCTGAAAGACCTTACTCCTGGAGCATTCCAGAATTACAGGAATAATCGGCCACTCGGTCCTGCGGGTAAATAGACACTACTTACGCTTGTTTGTAATACATTAAAGTCAAACTGACCTATGGGTAGGAGGATCTTGTATTAGGTAATTCAGGGGACCCGGTGTGGTACACCAACAGTTCCAAAACTAAGGAAGGCATTGGTGCTGGGGTATATGGGCTGAGACTAGAGTTAAAGCTTTCGCATCCCTTGGGATAGACAGTATGCCACACTTTTTCAGGCTGAGGTAATGGTCATAAATACCTATGTTCAGAAGAACATGAATCGGGTTTAAGAACCTGAATTCTTCACTGACAGTCAGGCAGCATTCAAAGCACTTGCAGGCACTAATATAAAATCCAGTTTGTTCTGGTAGTAGCGAGAGAACCTCAACGCTCTGTCTTTGGAAAACCGAGTAACTTTGAATTGGATACGTTGCATCATAAAGGAGTTAAGAGAAACGAGGAGGCAGTTACATTGGGTAAACACGGTTCTTGATCAGAGTTAATAGGACAAGAACCGGCAGTATGTATAGTCAAGATGGCCATAAATAGGTGGGTTTAGAGAAAACACCAGCAAAGATGGAATAGTCTTGCGGGCATTTACGTAGCAAACTACTATTTAGAGAGGTCCCTTTAAGTATACTGACGTTGGGTAGAGTGCAACTCAGACAAATTAAGGTACTTATTACGGGACACAGATATGAGGGTGCACTTGAATAGGATAGGAGCGTACCACAGCGAAACTGTGCATAGACCGTGCAGGACGGGTGAGGAGGTCGCAGGTCATATAATCGTTGATTGGGAGGCTACTGCCAACGAGAGGTAAAGGGTTTTGGGCTTTTAAACTCCAGGTAAACTCTCATTGGAAGAGTTAGACAGTGGATTACTAAAATTCGTAAAGGGAACTAATGTACTGGACAAGAATTAGAGGCTTAGTTGTACAATAGGCCAATGGTTGTGGTGCCCGCGGCTGATTTATCCCCCTTAACCTCTTCTTCTAACATAATTTCTAGAAATGGCAGAAGAATGTACTCAAATTATTTTCTATTGTTATCTATTTTTATTTAGTTATTGTATTATCATATTTGTATTATTTTCATTGAGTTTTTAGTTTGTGGTTTTCTTTATGTTCTGTTGTCTACGCAATGACATTTCACCTTAAAAGAAATAATAATAATTGAAGATGATCACATAGACATTGAAACGTCGTCTTACTGCAAATAAAGTGTTTGTTGTGTAAAATGTACGTTTTATTTCATTTGTTTCTTTAAGCGTTGTTCTTTTCTACTGAATCAAAATACTAGATTACTTCTCACACACGTAACAAATCCCTCAAACTGGCAGAACTAAATTAAAACATCATCATGATACTACCCAGTTCCAACATACAATGAAATGCAACTCAATACACTAAATATAATGGAAAAAAGTTGTTTCTCGGGCTTTGAAGAAAATGTTAAATTGTATTGGTGGATCAAATGGTCTTACCCAATAGGGTAAGGTTGTTGAAACAGCTGTTACAAAGTTTTTTGAAATACGTAATTAATTAAATCACTACTTTTTTGTTGTCGGGTAGACCGTGACGGATCTCGCAGATGTGTATATATTAAAAAGTTTCCAGCACCTATGTGTCAGCGTCTCTGAACTAGTGGGCCTGGAATCTGTACATGTACGAAAGTGTGGGGGACGCGGCCTTTGTAACTATATGAATATTGTCATATTTTCTTGAGAAATAAGTATTCAAAACTACTTTTAATTTTTTACAATACCTTAGTTATGGTAGAGAGGAGTGTTACAATGACATCCAAAATTAAAATGTGAAAATTTTTTATCTAATTTTGTGTTACAAGTTAGATATGAACAATAACTGTTTAATATTGCCAGAGATGGCAAGTCGAAAATGATTTTTTCGGGTTCCTGAGGCCACGCAAAAAGAGAAGATTTAGAGCCAAAAAAACAGAAACCCATATTTTTGCGATTTTAAGATTTATCTTATACTTTGCATACTGCGCAAGTAAAACAATAAATCCAAACGAAGAACAAAAACAACGCTACAATATTCCTTCTACTTTAATAAAATATGAAGCTGTATTAGGTTAGCATTAACCAAGATAAATTATAATAAGGAAAGAATACAATTCAGTTACAAATACTGAATTCCATTGGAAGACGATTGCCACATCCCTTCCTCACAACAACTTCATTACTTTTATAAAGGGTTGAATTAGGCGGAACAAACCGTGCGGTTCCAAATACTCAAAAACTGTGCTGCTCCTCCGACAGCAAACTTTCTTTCTCCGACAATTGTTTTTCTCGGCAATAAATTAACCATTCAATTCCACTCTTCCTCCTCACTTTATTTTACTTCACGACTTTTCACGAAAAGAAAGAAGGAATTCAAAATATCTGAATGTAAAACACGTAGGCCTAATTTTTGTGATTTGTTGCTGAAGGAAAAAGACAAACTTTTTGTCCTTTATATAATAGTTTAATAAAAAAACCTAGAAATGTTCAAAATTCTTACGTTGATAATTTCAATCATAAAAATGATATGTAACTTTAATGTTAAACTCATTAACTCTTTCAATGCATTACGTAATATACAGGATGTCATACAAAGTAAGGTTCCAATAAACATGAGTCCAAAAAAAATGGTTATTATGCCTACCAGTCTATTTTTCTATTTGTGTTCTTCCAAAAAAAAAATATAGTTATCCGAACCGATTAATATATTGATATCAAATTTAACAGAATGTTTTATTCTATTAGCTGTGTACCAACAATATCTTACTTTTTCAAATGAAAACGGTTTCCATTTAAACTTTTGATGCCATTTATATAGAAAGCCGTTAGTTTTACAAGACATGTAAAAGAAACAAATGCTGGTAGCCTTTTATTGATGAACATAATGTTAGCTTTATTTTTATTGTATGTTGTAGGATAGCCGAGATATCGGTAAAAAGCTAAAAAGAAAATAATTCTAGGGTTTTACTAAAATACAATAAATATTTTCAATAATATGAGAGCGAGAGAGAATGATAATTCGTCGACACTTTTTACCATTGTTAGGTTAATGAACACTGTCATTCAGATTTGATTGTATAATATTTTTTTTCAAAATCTTGTAGCCTTTACAAAATCTCTTGTGTATTCTAACAAATTACCACGAAATATTAGTATTATTTTTTACCAATATCTGGGGCTTCCTTTTAGATGTAATAAAAATAAGGTTACATTTTGTTTTGTTTTGTAATGGTTCAGTATTTTCCAAGTTATAACAATATTTTTCTACAAGACCAATACGAAAACCAAAATTTATGAATTATTTTATGCATTTTCTTAAAAATTTCTGCAATAACGTATTTTTTTCAGTTACAAATATGGTAAATGTTTTTAACGCTAATAAGAACGGGAATATTTTTAAAAAATCAGTGCAGTAGTTTTCGAGTTGTATCCATTTTTCCTGTTGAAAGATAGGAAAGTTAGATTTCCTGACACATTTTCTTAAAATATTCATTTACAACAAATGTATTGTCAGTGACATAATTAATTGGTATATGATTTAAATACTAATTGGAAATAAAAATCATTAAGGCATCAAAGTTATGGAAGATTTCAGTTTGAAAACATCCGTATTTTAATTTGAGTACTTCGCGTCAAATCAATGTAAGCTCATGTTGTTCTCACATGGACACATGGCTTGTTAGAATACAAGTTCTAGTAACAATCCCTACATGCTAGTGCCTAAATGGTAAAACTAAATATTGTTTACAAAAAGCCTTATAGAATAAAGACTTTTCTCTCATTATCTCTTCTTACCTAATGTAATATCTAAAGAATAAACAAATTTTATTTTAATACAAACATTAAAAACACGATAGTAGAATAAATTCATTAAAATGCTGACTTTATCAACGTATCTACAAATTTAAAATCAATCCGATTTTATAATGGTTTAAAGTGAGTTTCATACATTAAATAATGCAAATTTATCATTCCACGCAAGTCAGAGCCGAAGGCGAATTATGGATATGCACACAAAGCCAGATTTTAACTGAGCCGTGTATAAAGTTAGTTTATATAGGCAGATAATGTTGACATATACATTTATAGGGTTATCACAAAAATAAATATATTTGCAACTATTAAAATGAACTTATACGCATATTTTGTATATACAATATCCAAAAATAGAATATTGAATTGGTTTTAGTAAGAGAGAAGTCGGTCAACAAATATTCTGAAATTATTAATAGCAACATGTCACAAAATTTTGTCTCTGAAAAAATCAAGAATTAAATTAGATTTGGCAACCTAAGTATTACAGTTTAAATAAATATTGAGTTTGACTTGTGTATTGTAGCTCATGTATCACTGAGGATGGAGACTTTGTCGTTGAAACACGTTTGATTAAGTAAACGTAATTTTTGTGAGATCTTGTGTTCGAGTTTTTTTATCTAAGTATTACAGTGTTTATGATTGATCCTTCCTGGGTTAAAATTATTCTCCCTGATTACATCTCGACAAAGGACTCTTTGTTATCCTGAAGGCAACCGTCAAATCTCCTCTCTCACTGATGTATTAAAACATCTCAGTCCCACAACAACATATTTCCCACATATTCGATAAATCTTTTATTTTCTTTGTGGAATTGTTTTTAAGTTGTCTTAAAATTGTTGTTTTTTGTTATTGAATAATCAATTTATTTTTTAATCAAATTTACTTTGCAGTGATATTCAGATCTAACTTGGATGGCTACGAATAATTTAAATCATAATTTTATACCTGATTTCAAACTGTTGACATTAATTTAGTGCTCTTCAAATAATTTAAGAAATACGTTGTTTCAACTTTTAATTCCAGTGTCTAAGAGTTAAAAGAGTAGTAATTATCTTTTCTGAAATAATTGATTTTAAATCGTGTCTAGAAATATCTCACTAAGTCTATTTGCCTAATGGCGTTTCAACGGAATGTCTTGTTAAAGTTATATACGAGTATCTATGTTATACTATAATCGATTATCTAACAGTCGATAGTCACAGTGATGCGGTAATGCTGCGGTATGGTATATCTAATTAGTTTGTTAACAAAGCAACCGTTCTGTGTTTAGTTTTGGACTAGAGTAACCAGAGACTCGTGGTTGCGGTTGATTATGTCAAAGGTTCCTGGATAGGTATCATGGTTCATTGCTTGAAATTATTATATAGGGGTGGACTATAGTATGTAATATATTTTATTTCTCGATTAGATTTGTAAGTTTCGTAGAAAGATATTTGACTTGCGTTGGATAGCTACTTACACAGTGTGAAAAAAGCTGCGGTCAAAAAGAGGAATATTCTTTCAAATTCAGAATAACGGTATAGTAAGGGAATTTTTCAAAATCAATAAATATTTTGAAACTTATGTAGCAACAAAAGACAAAAATTTAATTTAATATATTTTCTTTTAATGTTTTTTTAAAAATAAATATTAAATTATTAAATTTTAAAATTTTAAAATTTAAAGCTTACCATCTCAAGCTGCATACTTTTGAAATTTTTCAAGTTTAATTAAAAATATAAACATATTGTAATTTTTTAGGCATTTAAAAAATAAAACAAAATGAATACATTAATAAAAATTTTAAATTTGCAGTTTTGGGATACATTAATGAAAATAATGTATTAAGATTGATCTGAAACCAAATATTCAGTACTAAAATAAAAATAAGATTTGGGACACTATATTTAAAATGCCTTTGCGTCAGATATTCTTAGACTTCTTCAGATAATAATACATTTTATTGGCAGTGTTTTAAAGAGACTATCCAAGGAAACTCGAGCTACTCCACAACATCTGGAATATAAAGTTTAAAACTAGAAGAAAGAAGTAGACTATGTGGTTCATTTTTCTAAAAGCCTATTGATTAATAGTTATTATTATTTGAAAGTCGCACAGCCCTGTAATAGTATAACTAAGATAGAATCTGCAGGCATTTGGAGGAATACCAATTACAGTGGTGTCATTGCGGCCTTTCAAGTTTTTAAAAAGTTGCTAATTTAGTTTGTGTGATTGGAGTTTTTATTTTAATTATTTAGAGATTTATTTATAGTAGTAGTATTTCTGAAGCGTAATAGATTTTACATGGGATTTTGAACGTAAGTTTGGGTTACACTAATTTGAATGAAATTAGAAGAGATGATTTTGAGTAGTTATTGTTTTTATAATAGCCTATAATAGCCCAATAAGGCTATTTTTTGAGTTTTGAGCTATATTTCAAGAATTGGTATTTCTGAAGAGATGACGTCAAAGTTCCCTGCGTTTTATTTCCGTAATTAGAGGATACACATGAGCGAAATTTTATCACAATCGTAATTTAGTCGTTTTTTAAAATTATTTTGAATTACCACAAAATTTTGAGTTATCGAAAGAATAAAAAAAGTCCTTCATGTGGCCAAAATATGCCTAGATATTAAATGGTTGTAGATGACTAAAAAAGTGACAGATGACATACTGTTAGACAGACAGATATCATTCTAGAAAACACTTCAACAAGTATATACGCAAGAAACCCATGACACATGACATAGCCATCTCTATATATGTGAGAAAGTAAAACTAATGACAAATGTTTGAATAAATATACCATACAAATTTTTATATATGATATTTTCACAACAAAATGTTAGCACATTATGTGAAAAAGTTAACTAGAGGAAACAAAAATAATTATTGTTTCTAATTGTTGACATCCAGATTGTAGAAAACAAATTCTTGCTTTTTTTTTACATTTTCTAATATCCTTAACTGTTTCAGCAAAGCTGTCATCATTAGGTAATACTAAAATACTTCTCAAATACACAAACAGTTATCGGTCCCTTATGGTTGGTTATATACAGAATTAACCAGTCGCCTGTAGATGTACAAAAGCGAAACCTTCAATAAGAACCAAAATAACACTATAAAAGAAATCTTCTACTTAAATAATATTATATGTACATATTATGTTGACATTAGCGGAGATAAATTATAAGAAGAAAAGAAAAGAAATTGCTGTCGTATCTGGAGTTAGTATCTTGTCTCTATGTGTGTTCCTTTTGGTAAAGAATATTATTATGGAAAGTTCAGCAGTTATTGAGAAAAAGACGCATTAGCTAGAGTTTACTGGAAAGACTGAACAATATTCATTTTGCTTATGATGTGCGCTTTCAGTGGCAGTAGACATGAGAGTTAAACTTAATGTTATGGGTCATGATATGAAGGGTTTAAGATTAATCATAAGAAAATGTTAAATAAGAATAAGTAAAACGAATGCTGTTTTTTAAACTCTATAAGATTTACAAGAGACAGAATATTTCTTGAAAATAAAAATTGAGAATTTTTAAAACAAATGCAAAGAGAGTTTTTTTTTCATAGAATGTCAAAGTCAGAAACTAGTAATTTGCAAATATTTGTAGTTTTAAATGTCTCGGAAGAATTTTAAATATAAAAAAAAAACTCAATATTATAATAAATGAGGAATGGCTGACACGAGCGTATGAAAAAAAAAAAGTTCAGATAAGAAGAAAATGGAGGTAGGTATAACACACTTTGAGGAAAAATACAGAAAGTGCTTTTCTGGGATCCACACGTTTACAAAAGCCCTGAAAGTTCTAGTGGAGAAAACTGTGGAAAATAAGGACAGGAAACCATAGAATGGAGGTGAAGGTCTTGGTGACCATTAAGGTTTGGGTTTTCTGTTTTAAAAATGCCTACCTTACTTTAAGAGGTTTTCAAGCGGCTACCTTGCTATATAAAAATAAAAATATTATGGTTATTATTATTTTTGATTCTATTTATTTATATAAGTGTTTGCTTAACGTCTTTTAGGATGTATCACACATGAATACTAAACACTATCAATCGAACTCGAACCTTTGACGGTTTACAAGTCCGAACTGCACCAATGTAGTGGGCTTTGCCAACTCATGAGGTAAGTTTAACAAACTAATATTTATTATTCTACAAGTTCATTTAAAATTATTTATTCATAAAAAATAGTTTGAAAGACAAGCAATTATAATATAAAAGAAACGTCACGAATAACAACAATTAGTTCTTTATAAAAAATACATAGTTACATAAAACATATGATTCTTAAAACAAGCAATTATAAATATCTACCAGAATGGTCGAGTAGTGCATTAGGAAACCAATTGCTTGACAATCATCAAACAATTTTGTATAACAGTGATAAGGTAAAGCCTTTTTATAACAAAATTTCTTTTAGAATACATAAACAGGGAAAAAAAGAGACTCACGTTCTATGTTTATTAACACTTTTCAGCTAAACTGTCATTATTAGGTGTACAAAATTACACCAATAACTAAATACTAAAATTCTTCTTACACACAAACAAACGTTAATTCTTAGGTCTGTTGTAAGAAGTAACCGTTCACGGTGATAAATCTAACAGAGAACGCAAACAACACTAAATATTTCCTTCTACTTTAATAAAATTTAATAAAATATGAGTATCTTTATTATGTTAGGCAAAGATAAATTATAAGAAGGAAAGAAAACAATTCAGTTAAGAATAATGTTTTGTTAGAAATGAAAGTAATCTGCGAAACATTTATTCCATCGGAAGACGATTGCCACCCCCCCTCACAACAACTTGATTACTTGTATAAAGGGTTGAATTAGGCGGAACAAACCGTGCGGTTCCCAATGGCCAAAACATTGCTTTCTCTTCGACACAACAAACTTTCTTTCTCCTACGAAGAAGAATTGTTTTTCTCGGCAATAAATTAACTATTCAATGCAACTCTTCCTCCCCACTTTATTTTACTTCACGACTCTTCACGGAAAGAAAGAAGGAATGCAAAATATCTAAATGTAAAACACGTAGGCCTAATTTTCGAGATTTGTTGCTGAAGGAAAAAGACATCTTTTTGTTCGTTTTTGTTTTTATATATTAGTTTGTCTTAGTTGAATATTAGAATCGCTCAAAATTCTAAGTTAACAATTTCAATCACCAAAATAGCCTGTAAGTATATATTTTTATGTAGGAAGCAAATGCATTATGTAACATATATGAAGATTATTAATTTTGTATAAGCTCAGAATAGAAAAAGATATGATAATGGTTGAAAAGGCGATGTAAATTTTGTTCACGGAACTGATAGTTTTGAGGTCTTCTTAGTCCTACAAATGATTTCTGAAATGATATTTATCAGTTGTATTTAGAGCTCAGACAAAGTGCACAGATTTTAATCAAAGTATATTTTAACAATTCGTTGACATTTTTATGATAACTTAAAATTTTGTGTATTTAAATTACCGAAATTCAGACTTTAAGAAGTGAATCAAAGCAGCGACCTCTCGAAAATACTAAAAGTGAATACTGGGTGCCAATTTAAAAGGTGGTTTATGTCAAAAAACAATGTCAACTAAATGTAGGTAACTTGTAAATGTTTATGAATTAAACCAGCATGCTAAGTTACATATATAAAAAAAACTATTTTAACAAAAAAGGCTGACCACCATTTTTCAAATATTAAAAAACTAAATTGTCTTTGTTTTAAACTTAAAATTAATGTGTCTTTTAACAAGAATCATACAAGTGCGTTTATGGAATGAAAATATCTTTACAAATTTCAGACAGTAACTTAACGAATATGTAGGAGATATATTGTTAAGGGAATGAAATGTTTTAATATATGAGTGAAGGAGAAGATTTGATGGTTAGCTTCAGGGTAGCAAAGAGTTCGTCTGTCAGGATGTAATCAAGGAGAATAATTGGAACCCAGGGAGGGTTGACCACAAACACTGTAATACTTAGGGTTGCTAAGTCTAATTGAATTTTAGTTTTGTTTTTATCTGGTGCAACGTTGGACTACTTATTATTAACTAGCTGTAATCACGATTTCGTTAGCTTGGAAGAGAGGGTAATTATACTCCAAACAAATAAAATAATAGATTCATATCATGTACTGAGGGATTTCCTCTTTACATCTATAAACCAACAAAATACGAAACATTTGTTGGCCCCTATAAAACAGTGATAAAAAACAAAAAATACAAAAGATTCCTTAATAGCTTTAAGACAATAATTTAACAACTGAAAAATCACTTAGTCTAACAAAAATGATCATGAAATTCAGACATCCAAGATTAAGATATAATAAATAGTTTCATAATTCATGGTGAATCCTCAACGGTAGAGAAGTTGCTGTGAAACTTTCAGACGCAAATGTTCATACGTGTTAACTAGTTAAATATTTACCCAATTTACACTTATGTATGATGTTCCTATATTTACACATAATTAACTCAACTGTTCTGTACATCAGTGTAATCAATATTGTTAAAACGTGCAGAATTAACACAAATTAGGTAGCGAACAGAGCAGCATTTTACCGATAATTTCTAATAACATAGATTTATCGGTGTTAAGGATGTTCGTACATTAACTTGGACGCGTTGTGAACTATCGTTGTGACAGAAAACTATAAACAGATGATACGTTACTTTTAAACGAGGCCAGCGCCTTAGTACTAATTATAAATGGGGGTGAGAGCATTTTAAGGTACTTATCGAAGGGAATCCAGAGCATGATCAATAACGTGGCGTCGGTTTTTCCAGTTTTGGAAGAATCGTTGAAGATTTGTCATTTTGTTTGTAAAAAAAAACTCGTAAAAAAAAATTAAATTAAGAATCAAATTTGAACTGTTTAGTAAAAATTTCTTTTGGATTTAATGGATTAAAAAAATAAATAGGGTTACATTATTAATGACTTCCTTTTCTGCATTGTTTCTTGCCATTTCTTGAACAATTTGATATTACAGTATTGTCAAATAACTTTTACAAATAAAAAACACTAGCTGTATCATTACGTGATTAATAAAATGTAATCCTTAAATTTTATGTTCTAATGCCGAATTTGCAGTAAAATGTATCTTGCAAGAGAAAATCTCACAGATTCTGACACGTAAACGATTTTGACACAGGTTTTGTTTTTACATGATATTAGTAATACTTTAAGAATCATCGCTTTAACAAATACTAAAACTTTTCATTTCTTGTGTTTTTCTTAAACATGCCAACAGTTAGAACAGTTGAGTGTGATCAAATCGGTGGTAATTGTTTGTATTGGATCAACCAAGTTCTGGAACAAACAAAGTGGAACTTGATTAACCAGAAAAGTTGTTTGTCGGTCCCCAATGTCTGAACTTTGTTTACAGATAAACTTTCTTTAACTTTAGGGCTGATCAGTTGTTTGACCTGTGTTCTCCGATAGTCTAGAGGTGAAACAAGATAGGGGTGGAAAAATTCAATCAATTGTAATTTTTGAAAAAAAATGTACGAGTATTATTCAGAAAATTTGTCTCCTATATATTTGAATTATTTTACATTGAAGTTGCATTGTTTTACTAAATCGGTCTATCCGTTTTCTAGATTTAAGTAAAAATGTTCTGTCAAAATATACCTCAATTGTGGAAAATCAAAAATTATGAGTTTGGTTAAATCTATACCCGTCAATTTAAGAGGATGGAAATATGGAGTCCTGCTCAGGAATTATGAGAACAATACCTGTATTTTTGTCAAAAATTTGTTACCGAAACTAAAAGTCTAGACTAAAGCCGATAGTTTGAATTCATTAAATTTGAAATATGTGTCGAAACGGTCTCACATTTTTATAAAATATACAGTTTCATTATAATAAAATAAAACTAAAGTTAGGTACTGATTGAAAAAAAAAAATTAACAAAAACTACTCGGATTTTTGAAAACTTCTTGAAAAATATCTGACCATTCCCCCCCCCTCATATACAGAGTGAATACAGAGTTAAACAGGTGTAATCGGTATTCTATATGACAAGTTTACAAGTTACAAAAAAATCTTAAAAAACCAATTCACCAGGTATTTCTAAGTTAAAATCTAAGGTATTACCAAATTTTGTATATCATCAGCCATTTTTCTAATATGGTGGCCAGTTCTCCATTTATTTTTCTAATAGGAACTACAGCTTTCAGACATAACATTATTTTAAAACTCTTTTATTATTAGGTATTTTTTTATATCTCCACCTGTTTAGGAGCTACAGGAATTTCAATGTTTCAAAATTCGCAAATTTAAAGATTTTCTTATTTTTCTCAGTCAAATTGAGATGAAATTTTGAGGAAATGGAGATAGGGTAAAAGGTGTAATAAAGGGATTTCTTATTTGTTCTGTAGTATAAGAAATAATACAGTTATCGATAGAATATAAAAGTCATAATTTTCTGGTAATTGTCTAGAACATTCACTGGCTTAGATCAGCTCTTAATTCTTACTAAATGTATTACACCTTGTGATACAGTTAATGTTTTTAATGTGACAAATTCCATAATTAAGCACTGTTAATACATTTGTTTCATCTATACTATCTTATTCACAAAGTCTAATACTTCCAGCAATAATTAAGAGCTAGTGGAAGCCAGTAGGTTTTTAGACAATTATTAGAAAATTATGTTTATTGATAACTCCGTTATTCCACGGCCTACAGAAAAAATAACAATAACAATAGTGTTAAAAATAACAAACACTTTATCTTTAGCCCTAGTTAAAATCTCATCTGAAATTAACTTTCAAAAATAAGAAAAATCATTTTTGGAAAATGCTTGAATTTGCGAATTATTGGAACAAGTGCCTTTAGCTTCAAAACTGTGAAATAAAATGTTTTATACAAAATCGCCATAGAAAATAGGGGTTAATATAAGAAAACTGAGAGCTGGCCGCCATATTAAAAAATGGCAGGTGATATACAAAATTTGGTAATACCTCAAGTTTTAACTAAAAAAATCCTTGGGAGTAATCTTTTAAAACTTTTTTCTTGTAACTTTTGTACTTATCGAATAAACTGCTGTCACACCTGTTGCAAACACTCTGTATATTATGAGAAATGTTAGGTTTGCATCATTGTGAGACGCTGGTTGCCTATAAGCATAGATAATACTAGTTTTTCAGGCTCTGCATTGTTTGTTTAGAAAAGTAGATCATACCCCTTGAAAAGATATTTATCGGAAAACAGAAGCATATGCAAGTCAGTATTGTACAAATCTGGAGGATATACTTTCCTTAGGTGAAAGTACGGTTATTTGTTCAGATAATCAGCCAGTACTGAGGACTTGAGGTCGCTTCTATGAGAACAGTTGAGTGTAAAGATGCATAAAATGAACACAAGTTAAAAGAGTCAAACTGATCTAGAAAGCAGGACATTGTGGAAATAGGAAAGCAAGTTGGCCACTTCTTTTGTAGTTCTGAACCTGAAACTGGCAGTTTTGAGGGAAACTGGAAGGACAATTATATAAGAATTAAATACAATTAAACGAGTAATATCTATAAATTTTATGTTATAAACGAGTGTAAGTATTTTTATAAATCTGTCATTTTTTTATGTGAGAATAAGGGAGAAAGTGATTTAGCTAGATCTCGACTTTAGGTAGCGATTTACGAAACATAAATACAAGAATGGACCTAGGTTAAATCCATCGACCTTACCCCCTCAGAATGTATTTTCATGAATAGATTAAAATAAACTTTCTCACTACTACATCTATGATGTTTTGATTTATATTACGATTTCAAAAGGTTACAAAAATACCTATTAAATAGGTTTTCACTATTTTTTCTCCTGTGGTTTTCTGAAACATGATAAAACTTTCATGTAACTTATATATATATTCATTAGCAAATTAGAATAAAATATAAACAGTAGTCTGATTAGTTACGCTGCCAATGAGGAGCAAGGTTTACTGCTCACAGGTTTCCGAGTCACTTTAAACAAAACTTCTCATGACTAGATTGGCCTGACACTAGAAATGCACCTACGCACTACATTGCATAAGGGGGTCCTGCAACAATTTCGATAAAAACACATTAGCCAACTAGAAACAAAGACACCGCACTCCTTCTTTCCCTCCCTCTCTTTCACTTTGGAGCTCATTATCCTTTATCATAGTCTTGCTTTGATTTAAACAAGTTGAACACAAAACAGATTCAGTATTGTTGAACACAAAAAATGAGCTATTCCTGACATTCAAAGTGCCTACGTAGACTCCTATTAAAAAGGGGTAAAACATGTTTATATGCGAAGGTGAAGAGGCTAAGTCGAGGCACATATCAAGGGAAATGCCTGCTGCTAGTAGATCAAAGGGAGTGCGTTTTAAAACGTTGGCTGATCAAAGAGGGTGTTTTCAAAACGAGGGCTGTGAAACAATAGCACATAAGACAATAGACAGAAAGACTATGTTGTGTGAATTGCCAAACCTTCTTCTGGATACTAATCAACAACTTTTGCATTTCACTTTAATTAGGAACGGTTAGGTTAGGTTTGTCTTTTGATAAAGTACGTTCGTCTTTTGAAAATGTACATTCATTTCAAAAACTCTTATAATTAGTCTTTTAGGGGATGCTAATAAGTGGAGTTTTATTCCCCAATTAAATATTTAAGGTTTGATAGATAAGAATGTCATGTAAGCTACATAAACATATATTTTTAATGTTATTATTTAATTATTATAATTTATATTTACACTATTAGATATTCTAACAAAAAAAATATAAACGCATCGAATTTTTAGAACCTAAAAATAGTAGAAATTTGATTTTCTTAAATGTTAAACGATAAAAATTGACCGAAATAAAATTTGTATAAACAATTTTTGTTCAAAATTAGAATTTTAGTACTTTCAACAATTTTACGTAATTACATGAAAAATACAAATATAATTATCAGACACAATTTTTGAAGATTTATGTTATTATTTCTACTACCTAAATGGGTCCTTTTTATAACGTGTCAAAATTATTATTATTGCAATAAATAAATATTATTTCAACTTCAATCTCAATTTGCTCAGAAACTGTGAGTTTTTGGTGTGGGTAGAGGAGCTTACAGAGTTACTAAATAGTTGCACAAAATTCTAAAGTCTTCTTCTTCCTTCCTGTTACAAAACGAACACAATTTTTAAATACTGAAGTAAGAATGTTTGTGTCAGATAGATTAATTTGCCTTTATGTTAAGATATCTATTTGATAATATGTGTACACATCTTTTAACTAATGTAAATGTAATTTTATAAATACAGCAAGAGAGATTGAATTTGGTTTCAATCCATAACATTATTTGCGAGACTAAATATTCTCGTGACAACAAAAAAGTAAACTTGTAAATTATCGTTCATTTATCAATAGCTCATAACAATCTTGTCATAATGAATTATCAAATTAGGAACATTTATTTTCCTTCAAAAATGGTACTTCTATTCAAAATTATATCAAAAAAATCAGAACCAATTTCTCAGTTGAAGATATCTTCCTGAAGTCTTGTTCTGAAAATAATGTAGATGACAATTTTACTTCCATACGTACAACCAATTTCAAGATTACTTTTTGAAATGAAAGTTTTTCTCAATTCCTAAAGCAAACTTGTGACTTATTGAGATTTACTTCTAAATTCCACATCAAAGATTATTCCTCCAACCCATTTATTAACTTCTTCTAAAAAGCAAGTTGATCAGAGGGCAGTAACATAATATCATCTACGTATACCAATAGCGTTATTCTGATACCTCAAATTTGAATTACATCCTCCATTTTATTCTTTATATTATTTACAAATATACATAAAAATAGGGGGTTTATTGCATTCTTATTTAACTCTGGTACACTTTTCAAAGGGTCACTTAAAAGGAGTACGGACGAGGCAACCCCGCGGCCTCGCTAGTTATATCCAGCTCTTTTCTAACAGGTCTCTCTTAACCAACTCTTGTTCTCTTTGGATCTTGACACTATTAGAATATTTCACGTCTCTATTTTATACGCTTTTTTGCCAAGGCGATGATAACCTATCTAAACGGAAAAACTCCTGTCTAAATTTCAAAATTGTTTTCTCGAACTCTAAACATCTGCACTTGTACAGACAAACATATGCATGTCTAATTAATATTAAAGTCTTTTTTTTTTTTTTTTTTTTCATTTTAACGTCCATGTTACATAAATAATTACTTGTCAACTTGACTAATGAAATAGCACTTGTAATAATTGTTAATGAGAGAATGTATAATGCTTTATCCATACACATGTAAAGAACACATATGTACCAACAAAAGAAACAAAAAAATATTTTCAAAACACTCAATAATATGAAACAGAGAAATTCTTTGAACGAATGAAGGCTGTGACAATGTTTATGTATAACTTGTTGTTTCTATACTACTTTTTACATATTCATTACTATTGTGTAAGTTCTTTTCACTTTTTTTAAACATACATTTTCTTATTCTTTAATCATCTTCTTTAATTCTCACGTCTTTGACAAACATAATTTTTGTATTTGAAGATTAAAGTAACATAATCTCTGAGTTGTGATTACTTTGACTGTTGAAGATCACTTTGTCGTTGAATGTAAAGAAGAATGAGTCTTTGAAGGAATAACTGGAGCACGAAGTAACATACTCTGCTCTGACGTCATAGTTTATTATGAAATTGTGCCAATAGTGTATTCACAGTTTAAACTCTATGACTTTACGATAATATGGAAAAGCATTATTAATATAAGAATTCATGACGTTTTGAGAATATGGATTAACACTAGTTATCAAGTTAAAAGCCTACAAGGGGGGGGATAAATTATTAGATAAGGAGTGTTTTCATGTACATTTCAATTAAATGTTTACGAAATTTGGTATTTATTTGTATTTGGCTAAAAACACATATAAAATATAAACATGTTTGTTGTTTTGCATATAATAATTGTGATACCTAATGTTGGTAGCAGTGGCAGTCGGATTTGTTTCTGGTTAAAACAAACAACAGACAGTTAGTTGTTTTATTAGCCAAATGTTTGTATTATGATTTTAATAAGTGTGTTACTGTACTAGATGTTATATCGCGATAAAATACAATTTGCAACTGTGTTTTTACGTGCTTTTAAAGTTTTATGAAACCTTAAAGGAATGTTTAAAGTATCTTTATTTCTAATCATTTTCATAAATTGTAATTATCTCAGATTTAAGATTATAGCTAAAAAAGGTTTTCTTCTCTTGAAAAATTGCCCAAGTAAAGGTGCTTTTAGGTGAAAATATGTATTCCAAACATGAAATATTAACGAGAATCAGCATTTTTTTAATCTGCTACCCGAATTAAAAAATTTCGAATATGAAGCAAATCGAGTTGGAAAGTGTGATCGTAAGATAAAAATAAATGACTGAATGAAAAGGTAACTTTAAAATATTGCTCTTGTTAACAAGAGAAAGGTAATTATATAGATTAGCTGGTACAGCTAATTTAGGATATGTTTTGTTAATCCTGTACTATACACCTTATTTCTTAAGAATAATTTATTTCTTAAATTCGGAATTCACTTTATCACCGAAAATGGATTTCGTTGTTTGAAATTGTGAAAAAGTAAACTTCACATTGAGAAATAAATTATTCTTAAGAAATAATATATGATTAACGCAAAAAGTAACCAAAATTAGCTGTACTAGCTAATCTATATAATTACCAAGAGAAATAATAAAAACAGCTTACCTATAATTTAAAGAAATATCGAGTTATTTTTTCCACAAAAACAATCAGAAGAACACTAAACAGCGAACGACTAGTGGCTTAAGCCAAGGAAAAAACAAAAAATAACTCTTGCTATAGCAAAAAAAAACGTCTGGAGTGGGGTAGCATTCTTAAACACTAAACAGATGATGATGATTGGAGATGGTCCAGAAAAACCTTACATTGTTGAAAATACTTGAGATCTACACAGTACTTAAAAATGTTAAAATTCAAACTATTGCCTTAAGCATTTGAATGTTTTCTGAAAGATGAGTTCATTTTCAGTCATGATGGGGTTCCATGCCAGAGTAAAACGGTTAAAACATAATTAAAAGAAAAAATATATGTATCGCAACGGAACTGAAAGAACCACTGTGAATAAAAATCCGTGAAAATAAGATCACAACCAAATCAAACTTGGCATCATAATGGAAAAATCATAAAAACTGTGAGAGTCTTGTAAAAAGTAGGCCAAATAGAATAAAATTACTTATTAAGTGTATTCCCGGTACTAAAACCCAAGTTTATTAACTTATTAGTTGTACTTTGTTCATTGTATTAAACATTGTTTAAAAAACATTATTAGTGGAATAATTCATAATAAATATATTTCTTAGTCAATTATAGTCTCTGTATATGATATTTTTATATTATGTGGCTACAAGTTCCATTGCCACAGATAGCATCTTCATGCCAGTTAATTACAAGTCCACTTACTGAATATTACACAATATAAAATTATAAATAACACATAATTATACATTTAGTACATTGACATGTCGCACAACTTGTGTCGTGTTATATTTGAAAATAGAGTAATAGTTATAATAATTAGCGACTGGCTGAGGCAGTGAAACATGTAGCCACAAAATATACAAATATCGTTTAAAGAAGACTAAATTGGCTAAGAGAAGTATTTATTAAAAAATAAATGCAGTTCTAAGGGTAAACAACAATGAATATTTGTCCCCTTTCTGTAGTTATGAAAAACATGACAAGGCCTAACATAGGCCTAGTAGCTTAAGACTAAAAATAAAACTACTAGCGTACTGACATTTGTGGTGATGTTTATTTTTGCTTCGTTTTTATTTGATTTTGTGTATGGGTGAACTAGAAAGTTTGCGCAATGTTTTTCCACTATTTATTTCACGTAGAACAATTTATCCTTATTACCAATCAGAAGATTTTATTACAGTTATTTATCTCACTTTTACAACAAAAAACTGTAGGACCGCAACATTTTAAGATAATAAAGAAAAAACATTATTTATCACTTTTGTCTGAAGACGATGGAAGTACTTGCAGTCTTTAAACATGATTGGTAAGATTTCCCAGTGGTACCAACCCCATAGATTGACACTGATGGAATGAACCCTGACATGACCTCTGTTATCTGTCTTCATTAATGCACCCCGTAACACGCATCTCTACTTAGCTTCGTTTTTATACATTTGTCTCTGGAACCATTTATGACTGACATATTGAATCAAACCTTTAAGGACGACTGGCAAGGGAGTTTTCAGTTTGATTACTGCAAAATGCGTCATCATTGAGAATGGCATTTTATTTACACATGGGAAAGTTATGTCATGGGTAAAACAAAATCAATGTAGAGTTTTTAGCGAAAATATTTTTCTTCTCAGTTCAAACAAGTGTTTTTAAAATGTTGTGTGTTTATTATGAGAGCAGTGGATATACAGCTCAAAGTTAGTGAGTAGCCATATTTGGAACATATATCGAGGTGTGCTTTTCGATTTCGATAACTCAAATATGGGAGTAACTGTCATAAGACGAAAACTCAAAATTACCATGACCGAAAATCGGTTATTTTGTTACTATAAAATTTTGCTAAAATGTGGTTTCTAAGTTCACATACAAAACGTAGGCCTACTTGTCATCTCCCCAAAAACGCCTAATTGTAAATTATCATAGAAACACAAAAATTTAACATAGAGTTAGTTCTATAAGGACCTAATCTCTAAAAATGGATTCACATATTTGATTAAACATTTTGGTGCAATTTAAAGAGTAATGGACCTAACCCCGTGTCTTAAATAGCGAATAAAGAAAAAGTAAGGTGCAGGAATAATTAGCAAAAATTTAAATAATAAATAAAATGATGAATATTGGACTCCGTAAAAAAAAAAAAACAATTTTACTCAATTTATGTTACCGGCATTTGTTAAGTTAGGCATTATATACAATTTAAAATTTATAGTAAATGTGTATCCAAGTCACAAAGTATTACTAAAGTATTAACCTTATTTTCAGTATTGTGACTTATGTGAATATATGTGTTCTTAATGTTCTGACTATCTCCAAGGAGTGAAACTATTCTGATGATGGGATATAAATCCCGAAACGCGTAATGGTTTTATAAAAAAAGCATCAAAATAAGTTACAAGACAAAAATAAGGTTAGTATTTTAGTAATTATATACAATGTCATATATAAGTTGTATAAATTGCCTAAACTTGGCAGGTAAAGTATGAAATCACGCATTTTCATGTCTAGGCATTCTATAGAATGCCCGCTGCTCTTCAGTTAGAGTTTGGAATACCGGTTTTTGTATGGCTTTCAGGTTAAGTTGGGTCATTATTTACCTCAGTAAATATTTAGTACACACACATCCTATTTTCTCCATTTAATACTTTTTATATTTTAAATAAATATTTTTTTGGAGCAAATCTGTTCATTTATTACTTTATTTGATGAACTGTAGACATTACTAGAGTCTAGGCAAAGTGAGTGAAGATCTAACAAAATTACTTTCTTTCATATTTTGCCAAAAACCTTCAGGCAGTGCATAGAATGACTGGATTTTATACATTGCCGATGAGATTTGGTTTATACATTCTTTCATACATGCCAATAATAATATTTATCGTTATATTTACTTTCCTAAATAAAGAGTAGAAAAAACATTCTTTCTCGCTCATCCAACCTTAAAATCAAATAAAAACCAGCATAATTTATCGTCTCTAAAAATGTCATATAGCCCAATGTAATGGTTATACTCGTAATTCGTAAATGACAAATGTATATAGAGACAAACATAGAAAAACAATAAAACATTCTTAGAACCTGATATAAAAAAATAAAAATAAGTGCATCACAATGAGATCCTCACTATTACTTGACAAACAAATACGTAATATCTTCCAGAAACTAGATTACAACATAGCACATAGGTCAGTTAATAGATGAGAAGAAACAGAATATTATAATAGTGAACCTACAAACGGGAATGTAGTGATTTTACACAATTTTACAAAGGATAACCAGGAAGGACATTTAGAACAATATTTAAAGAGCATATACCGAAAAGCAACCGCCGCACAACAGATAGAACAACTAATAGATACACACCTACAAAAGCATTGAAGACAATTTAAATATTTTACTTAGTACAGGGAAGAGAAGAATATTGAATGTTTTGGAGGAATTTGAAACTTAGACACAGCAACAATAATCCAAGTGAAGTTTTGAATGATAAACTAAAATTCAATTTAAACAGTTTATATGAATTAATCAATCAGTTCAACCAACCATACTAAACAACAATAATAATTCCAGTTCTTATCCATAAATAAGACTTCTAAATTAAAAGCTAGTTAACTAGTGGAACCGTTCGAATACACATGTGGTCGCAACAACATTTGGTCGCATCATGTGGTCGCAACAAGAACATATTTAACTAATGACGCATACAAGTGTATAAGAATTACAACTATATTTTTATTATATGAATGTGTGTGTGTGTGTGTGTGTGTGTGTGTGTGTGTGTGTGTGGGGGGGTGTGTGTGTGTGTGTGTGTGTGTGTGTGTATAGTGTTTAGTATTTTATAATATCAGTCTGAAGATGTAACGGTGAAACATGTCACAAAATATATACAGGATGTTTCATAACTCTTGTTGGATATTTTAGGAGATTGTTCCTGGGGTTGAACTAAATATAGAATTAGCAATAATTTGTTTGAAACAAGCCTAGATGTCTGTCTATCCGCCATCTTGTGTTTTGTACAAAAAATATTTAATTTTTGAAAATAAATCAGATATCAATTCAATTTTTTATTTGACCTTTTATCAATGTAGCAGAAACCATGACATTGTTTTTACAAAATGGCGGCTGATTAAAATATTTAATGTTGAATATGTAAAAAATCGTGTATTAAAAGGGACGAAAAGGTTCGGTTTTTTAAAAATATAATGATAAAATCCATGTTTAGTCAACAATTGATAGTTGATCTTAAGAAACTTTTTGTAGCTTATAAAGTTAACAGTTTCTTGAGATATTCAACGTTAAATATTTTAAACATCAGCCATTTTGTAAAAATAAACATAAGGTCATGGTTTTTGGTACATTGATAAAAGGTCACATAAAAATATGTATACCAAATTGGGAAATGATATCTAATGTATTTTCAAAAATGTAATGTTTTTGTACAAAACAAAAAATGGCAGAAAGACAATTAAGCTTGTTTCAAAGAAATGAAAGCTCGTTCTATGTTTACTTCAACTCCAGGGACAATCCCCTAAAATATGCGACAAGATTTCTGAAACACCCTGTATATCCATTTAAGTGAAATTAAATCATGGATGCTGTTTTTGAAAACAATTAACATATAAATAGAGCTTATACTTGTTTCACTTAACGTACATATTATTTGTATAAAATCGGTCTTTTAACACGGTAATCAATGATCGTATACGGTTTTTTGTCAATTATTACAGAACCATAATTTTTCCATACTGGTTTCTGTCATTGATCTTAAAATTTTAACAAAATTGGTAGAGCAGATTTTGAGAAAATACGCCTTTAAAACAGCTCTATGACAGACATTGCCGTTTTTTTACCTATCACTCATATTTTTGAAGAAATGGCCATCAATAATTTTTTTTTCGGTCCTTAGACCAACATTTGATTCAAATCGTTATACCTAAAAACGTTTTGAGTTGTCCCCCCCCATTATTGCCAGCTATACCAAAATTATGAGTTATCGAAAAAATGGAAAAAAGGTCCCGAGGTATGCTCAAAATACGCCCTCACACAAAATGTATTGGTCTATGCGTTTTTGCTGTAGAACATTGCACAGACGACATAACCAAAACCATAATTTGGACTCCAGTGACTGCAAAAATGAAATTTTTAAAGACCAGTAGTTTTGTTCGGTTTACATTTGGTTTTATGGAAAGGTGTGTGAGAACGATTGTGAAATATTCTTGAGTAGATTATTTTATTCGTTGTATATTTAACTTTGTTTAACTATAACATGTTAAAATTTCACATTGTATAAATCGGCGTAACAGTAATACAGGCTAAATAAATTTCGCTTGCTTTGGAAAACAGTTCAGTCAATGACAGGGTATAAAATAATGAGGTTGTACTTAAAGATAATTGTTAAGTAAACGATTAAATTTGTGGTAATTTTATTGGGCAAAAGCTCAATATTAAGAAACTGGAATATTCTGTAGAATCATTTGTTCGTAACGGTATTATGCCATTGTTGTACAAACCCTGTCAGAGTTTAAAAAAATGAATAATGAAATTTAATTACCTCGTGGTTTACAATTAATCCAACTATTAAGTCACCAAATAATATCTTTTAATAAATACGGAGCTTGGCATTGTGTGAGCTCACCCTGACAATTTAATTTTATTACACTTTCCTCCATACTCTATTTATGGATGGTAAACAAGGAATTTCATTAAATTCTCTTTTCCATATTTTATGTAGAACTATTTCGTTTTCTTCATGTTTCTTTGTACATTTCTTATTACATTTAGTATAAGCAATTTGACTTCTAAATTTACTTCATTTAATGTTTTGTCCGATTACAATCTATTGTTTTAGCGTAAAATCTAAATCTTCTTTGATTGTGGTTTGGGTATAAAGGCATTTATTTATCTGTACAGATTTAAAGACATTCAATATCGATTATTCTATATCGAATGTAGAAATCATTTTACATTCAAATTTTTTTTTCCATAAAGGAGGAGGACATTTTGACGATTATGTCTGTAAACATCAAATTAAGGAGTAATTAAACCGTTAAAGGGAATCAATGCTATTGTTTAGTAAGAGCCTTATATTGTCCTGTAGGACATTGAAAACCGTCCTCGCCAAATCACTTTCGGATATGATACATTTCGCGCACAGCTATTAATTATTGTTTGACTAATATATTCCCAATTGGGAATGTGGTTTACACCCTTGTTTAAACGTTTGTTCAATATAATGCACTTAGCACGCCGGCATCAATGTTAGTTCGTTATTTTGTTATACATTCTTGTGTTGTGTGATAGAGTTTATTTAATAAATTACTTTATGTCACATTAACAACTATGTGTAATAGTTATTGTAAGCGTATTTAAACGTATGTGGGAGCTGTTATTTTAATAAACCGACTAATATATTTAAAAGAGAGTATATGGTTTTCTGCCCTCAACTAAACTTTTAGTTCAATATAGAGTGGCAAGTGCGGTGTTCATCAACATTAGTTCTTTATTTAGTTATATATTCTCGTGTTTGTTTAATGGTTTTGTGTAATAGGTTACATTGTATGATATTAATAACATGGTGTAATAGTGATTGTACGCAAAATTAAATGAGTTTAAGCTGTTATTTTTTTAAAGGAAGTAAAAGTAACTGTGCAATTGAAAAACTATTTTAATGATAATTTACTCTGTTTCCCTGAACAGACAGATTTAGTTATAAGGGAAGACCCACACTTTGATTGCTAATTTTAATTAAAAACGAAAAACCGGTGTGAAAAGAGGTAAACTTAGTTCTACACAAATAAATATAGTTCCATCCTGGATACTTCCTTTGCTAAAGTTTAATATACGACTAGTAAGTAATTACCAATTTTAGATGTACAGTAACATTTATAATATTAATATATTTTATTCGTGTCTCTATCTTTTCTTTCAACAGCACCCTACATTCTACGAAGTGTCTTCCAAACTTCAATGGTTATGATATTTCTTTACATTACTCAAAGTATAACATTCTCTGATTTAAATCCTATAAGTAACTTTAAATAATGTTAAGCCATCTTTTATGTTTTTGAAGGTGCATAGCGAACTTGGGGGAGGGGGGGGGGCAATGAGCTGCAGTCTTAATTTCAATAATTTATCTTTGAGAAAAAGGAACATGTTTTAATGCTTTCATTTTTACCTTTTACTGTATGAAAACCTTCCTTCAACGAGTTAAAAATTTTGTTTTTAATATATCAATTTTCACACGCCGTCCTATAGATCCTTGACTTTTACCTGCTGGGCTTTGTCTTTCGGTTTACCCCAAAATCCAGATAACTTATTATCCGAAATCATAGATTAGTTTTTGTTCAATAAATTAAAAAATCGTTTTACTTATTTTTTATAAGAATATAACTCTGTTTATGTATTTACTTTTTTAACTGATTTTTTACACTTTTTGGGTCGAAGAGACTCATTTAAATAAAAAGTCAAAAATATTTTAATTACTTTTTAATATGAAGCCAGTGACAATACAGGTTGACAAATAATTAAGCGAAAATATAATTAAGTTGCACCTTCGTCTACTTAATACGTTTCTTATTAAAGTAATTGAAATGAAATTAAATATTCATATAAAGAGACAGTAGTAAAAATTTAGTGGAGTGCTCTACTTTGATGGGGGTGTTTGAAGTGTGGAAGATGGGGAAACTGCAATTCTTTATAAATGATATTGTGAAAGAGTTTCCTACATTAAGATGATATTTTAGTATCACATCTTAGATTGGTCTAAAGAACAACAATACTTTACTTCCTGGTTTAAGTTATGTCCCATAATTTCTATTTTTACATTTCATTTAAAACCCATTATCTGAGTGTGTTGATGGGAGGGAACATTAATGGTATTCCACTCAGAAAATATTGCGGGCACCCACGAGTTGATTACTCTGAAAGTACGAGTTGAGAGCAGAACCATTAGTGAGCCTGCAACACCGCTCAGGGTGCGACATAATCAAGAGCGACACTAAACGTTCCTTTTCATTTCTTTATCTTCTTCTTTTGTTTCAATCAATTCGTAACTCATCCTTCAGCTTTTAGTCAAAATGGACTTTTGTCATCAACTTTAAATGGAAAGTAGTTTTGGTAAAGATTGTCAATAAAACATTCCCAGGCCGCCATATTGAATTGGAAGCTATTATATTAATATTTTTGTAATACTTGAAAAGGTTTTAAATTCATGTAAATGAGAACATAGAAAAGTAGGAACGTGGAAGTTTTTTAATTTAACGGTACGGTAAAAACGTCCTGAGTCAAAGTTAAAAAATAGTTCAAATATTTTTTTACTTACAGTTTTTTAGGACTGCACTACTCGCTATCATCGTTTACCTAATTATACTAAGGTTCGGAGGTACAACTAAGGGCCCACGGTTACTAGACTAAGACCCTTATAATATCACGCTCGTGTCTTTCCGTCTAACTGTCTGTAAAAAGAAACTAGTTTACACAAACAAGATGATTAGTACTATACAGTGTGAGTCAAAAGTATGGATACACCCTGTTAAATTTTAAATGGATAAAGATAGAAAAATGAAACTCAGAACACCTTTCTAGGAAATAAAAGTGAACTTTTTAGTCCCTATTACAACTTTACCCATTTCCCCAAAATGGGATTTTTGGGGGGCAGCTCAAAATTTTTAAATATAAAGACCCATTAAGTGACGCCTCATTTTAAAGTCCTTGATTAAAGAAGAAGAACAGTGGAAACCAGAGCTTTCTATCTCAACCCAGTACAAAATGGCAGCTCATTGAAATTAAGTAAAACTTCATTGAGGCAAAATCTGAACATCCACATTCAGGTGGTAAATAACCCCAATAGACAACCAATGAGCCAATTCGGGGAAATGGGCAAAGTTGTAATAGTGACTAAAACGTTCACTTTTATTTCCTAGAAAGGTGTCCTGACTTTCATTTTTCTATCTTTATCCATTTAAAATTTAACAGGGTGTATCCATACTTTTGACTCACACTGTATATTTAAACTTTGTATTTGTAGTCTTCGTATTGTCTCATATACACAAAAAATATAATGGTAACAAAAAAAACTAACCTTGGAGTAGTCAAGGGGCAAATACTATCTATTTTAATATATTTTTTTGAAATATTATGTCTGCGGTATCAAATGAAACTAGAAACAATTCTGATTACGAATATGTATGTTTGTTTGACGAAAAAAGTTAATATCTTGACGCTAGGCCAGATTTAAGGTGTCAAATATAATGTCATTCTAACTTAAACACGGCGTTATCTACAAATCTGACAAAAGAATATTTGCTTTTGAAATTAAATTACAGTGCGAAATCATATTTTATAGTGTTTTGTAATGACGAATACAAATTTATGCGTAGAAATTTTAAACGGAGTTTTTGTGAGACGCGAGCCAAAAAATTCATTAGCCATTAAAAGATGGATTGTAATTTCATTGATTTCTCTTTTTAGGCTCTGTAGGTGAAACCAAGGATCCTTATAATTTCACGGGGGTGTCTCTATAATTTAAACTTTAAAAATTGTACTTTACAAAATAACTCTCTCAATATGCCTACTGACCCAAGTAGTGTTTTAGCACACGCTTGACCCTTTTATTTGATACTGAGGACCATCACGTCCATCACGGTATTGAGTAACTGTCATTTTAAAACATGATATACAAAACTTTGTACATACCTTGGTCTACCTAGTTGCAAAGCACCTTATTCCTAAATATTTTAACGATTGGTTGACATTTTTGGACATAACTGCTAAACAAGCAAACAAATGTAAAGACGAAATGACAAGAAAGTTTCACAAATAAATATTCAATATTTGTATTTGGGATACTTTTTTAATCTAAAAGAAAGAAAAAGAGGCCCGTGACACAACTGAAATAATACAGTGACAATTTTACAGTGACAATCTTTCAATGATGTTGGATAGACCTAAACTTAAAATGATTTTAAGATTATTCTAATGAACCAATTGTTAATAAATTTGTAAAATTAGTTGTTATGGTAAGAAATGTTGGAATGGTTCAAACTTTCAAGAAGTCGATTTGTAAGTAGTAATATTGGGCGCACCTGAGGCCATAACTTTAGCCCAGGTTTTGGGGGAATTGAGGCAAAAATTACGTCACACTATTACGTTA
The DNA here is from genome assembly GCA_963513935.1 of Aphrophora alni. Taxonomy (NCBI): domain Eukaryota; kingdom Metazoa; phylum Arthropoda; class Insecta; order Hemiptera; family Aphrophoridae; genus Aphrophora; species Aphrophora alni. The sequence continues at coordinate 43,184,189 of OY740773.1, read as the reverse complement.
TTACGTCACTCACGTGTCACACTATGGACGACGGCAACGACGAAAATCCGTCCTCGTCGGCTCCTCAACTAAAACTGACTAAAAAATGACGACTACACGTTGGTTATATTAACTACACCATCGCTATAGGGGTAGTGGTGGTAAAAAAAACACACTCTAATAGAACACTGTCCATGAAATTCGTTTAAAGATCTCGACAAGGCGATAGACGTGTCTAAGAGGGTAATTTATATAAAATAAATAGTGCCAAATTTTGTGCTCTGAAAAATTGAGCTTTTTAAAAGAAAAATGTGGATGCGTACCACTACACATGCTCGACATATAGGGCACAATAAACATGACCACAGGGCCTCAACGTGTAGTAAGGCATGACATAGTAACATTACCTAGTTGACATAAAGATGTTACAGGTGGTGAAGGTAAAACGGTAGTCGTTCACACTGGGAGCAATATCACTGACATCGTCCTTCAGAATCTGCTGTAGCAACCGTACAATATTCTCCCAAGGACGCTGTAAATACGTAAAATGACGTAACACTTTGACGTCATTTTGGGGTCAAATGCCCCCAAAACCTGTGCTAAAATTTTGTTTCTTGCGTGAGATAGTCATTCCCTCCTTGTCAACTTTTTAAACTTTAATATTTTTAATTTTATACTTTAAAGTAACTGACATTGGTTGTACGAAAACTCGTCCAAAGCGTAAACCTTATTTAAATTGATTAGGGGCTCACAGAACGAATGTACCTTGCCTGGATATTCGCCTTTCTTCATTTAGTCTTTAGGTAGATCCCTGTCTATAATCTTTACTATCAGGTCTATCTTGAGCAACTCTTGGTATTAAAATATTCAAGAGTTTGGTGTCTTTATTATATGCTTGTTTTTATTAAAGCTATATTGACAGCCTTGTGTTTCGCCTTTAACAACAAAATCGTTATTGATTGAAATCGGGTTTTAATTGACGACGATCAAGGTCATTATTATTTATTTTCAGGTAATCTTAAACCGTTCTTTTATTCTACTTGTGATTTGGTACACAAGTTTGGGGATTTTCATTTAAATAAATAGAACTTTTTTAATGATTTGGTATAAAAGCGGTAATGTTATTTATATATGTAAATAGATCTCAATATTTAGTTTTTCCAAGAGACTTTCGCTAATAACATGTTATTGTAACCAGAGCTTTTGAAATATTCTGCCTTTATTGTGCACCATAAATTATACATACATAAGGTAAATTGTTTGCATCGAATACAAGCACGGTGTTTTCATATTTCAACCCTTTATTACAGGTCATAAATTAATTTTCAATTTCAACTGCTCACTAAAAGCGGGAATAAATTGCACATTACGTTCTACAAAAAATACAATAACCAAATGGAAGAAGTAAAGTATAGACAGAAAGTAATTGCAGGAAACTACCGGTTTGTAATGTTTTATAGTGTAATTATTGCAGTTTTATTTCCTTCCTTCTTTGTTAATACTTTTATTACTAAATGTTTTCAAGAATTAACGCTAAGGAAGATTTATGGTTTTATTAATTAATAATTACGTAGTTAGGATGTATATAAATTGATATAGCATCTATATTCCCTAGGAACTTGAAATTAGAACAGATTTTATATTCCGAACTTACAGTTAAACTTACAATTTAACTAAAAATTGGTCTTGCTTTAGAATTATTCGCGGACATAATAACAGTTATTAAAAAAAACTATGTTTACCTTCTCACATCCAGAGTGGCCAAAAAGTAACATACCAACACACCTTAACTTTTTTGATATTCGAGATATTTCATTGCAGTTTTCGGAAATGACCTTTAGTGAACTACTTTTTGTTCACAACATTTTCCAAATTTGGAAGTCAAGGGTTGTGGGAGGAGGTAGGTTCTTTAAAATAACATAGGTATACATCATTCTTTTTATCTTGAAAAACCTAGAAAATATTTGTAATGGAAAATATTTTTCAGTTATCCTAAACAAAATGGCGGTCAAAAATTAAATAGCTGAAAAGTAGTTTACATCCCGCTCCACACAGAAACGTTTTGTTATTAATTTTGAGATATTTGAAAATAGATTTGTCCTTTGGTGTTGGTTTACTTAAAAAAAATCATAATAATAAATTTTATTTGTAATAATTACATTAGTGTCCTAATAAAATTTCTTTAAATGAGGAATCTAGAAAAAGAAATATTCCAAAATTATCTCACCTTAAGACATTTTTTCAAATTGTTCTCCTTGTCTTTGGAAATTCTTGGAATTCTTCCCCTTAGAATTTTCATTGATTTCGGTTCGATTGCACTTACTACAGTTTTTAAGAGAAGCCAAAGAAAAAATTCAATGGATTTAAATCAGGTGACCGAGCAGGTCGTTCAATCTCACCCTGCGACCTATCCACTGATTTGTAAACTTTTTGTTTAAGTAAACCCCTATATTTTGAGCATAATCAGAAGGTGCCCCATATAACTGAAACATTATTTGGACATACTTTGGTGTTTTCCCTGTACCAATGACGATTTTCTTGAGACTATTGTGCCTGTTTACAGAATCATGCACACTGAAAAAAACTTAGTCTGTGAACAAAAAAAAGACTTCGCATTAATGCTCTTGTTAATTGCTTAGGATTTATGGCAACTTGAGTAGAATTCTCTCTTCAGCGACTTCTCCTACACACTGTCCTACACAACAAGGTAATTTTGAAGGTCATCCACTATCCAATATTAACACAAAGAAACGTGGATTGTCGATTTTTATTTTAAAAAAAAACTGTCATCTTATCTTCTGTTATTTCTTTATTATCAAGGAAGCTAAAATAAATTTTAAACTCACCGAAGCAAGTTACTGCTAACCACTTTTAAATCACTCAAATAATAAAAAAGTTAAGGGAAGTGGTATTATACTTATGAGCCATTTTACTTGTACGGCCGCCATTTTGTTCAGAGTTATTGAATTTTCAAGACAAAAAGAATAATCAACCACATGCCTATGTTATTTTAATTGTTTGAAGAGGGTACCCCCACCCCTACAACCTTTGGCTTACACGTTTGAAAAATTTTATATTCAAAAAGTCATTTCTAAAAGTCATGCCGCAAACCGCTTTAAAATATGTAAAATAATAAAAAAGAAATCTGAAAAGAAAATTCAGCCATCCTGTGTAGTACCTACAAAGCAAATTATGTGATTGTTTAAAAAATTTGTGTCAATTTTGTGTGTGGATATAAAACTTTTTGAGATCCCCTGAGTTTAAAACTGTGGTTTTGGAATGCTGTCTGTAATCTGTGCTCTACAGCGAAAACGGGTAGACCGATTTTAAATAAATTTGGTATGTAGACATATTTTGGCAATATCGCGGTATTTTTTAATTGTTAATTAATAAATTGATAATTAATGATTGTTTTCAATAACTAAATATTGTGGGATAGCTACTATAAGAAACAAAATATAAAATTACGATTTATTGTCAAAATCGGCTCTAACGACTGCTTATGTGTTATTTCTAAGAACTCAAACAAAACTTATTGGTCGCCATCTCATAAAAAATGGCTCTGTGAGTTATCGGTAAAACCCCCAAAAAATAATCGATATACAAGGCATATTTTATTAAAATCGGTTCTATAGATTTCATTGAAATTTCAATGAAATATAGATATTAATGACCCAAACCAATTTACAAAATCTCAAGTAAAAACATAGTACGGTTGAGAATAATTGGCAAAAACGCCAATGTATCTTGAACGAAAGCTTGATATTAATCTAATATGATTTAGGCTGTGGACGTCATCATAATAAATGTGAAGCAAATTTGTAACAGAGATGAAGTTTTTGTAGCGTTAGTTTGGGTTGATTTTTATTTTGTTCTTGAGATATGTAAGTGAGAAAGCTTGAGCAATGTTTTTCCACAGTTAATTAAACTTTATCCCCGCGCCTCTCTATATGTTTATCAGAAACATTTTCAAACTAAAAATTACATTAGTTTTGCACAGTAGGTGAAATATAACCTACAGTTGTTGTACACAATTCACAAAGTGGTTAAATTAATACAAGTGGTGTTTGGTATAAAATGCAGTACATACTTGTGTATAATAAATTCACATGTGTTTATGACGAGGTCATAAAATGATAAATAAAAACAAATTAGCTGTGAACAATACGTTTTATGACGTAGCGTGTGTTAATAAACAGAGAATTAAATGTTTTATTAATCATTTCCTCGTAAAATGTTGGATTGTTTTATAGTTATAAAACACTTTCAAGGATATAAATATATTAAATGTTCTTTAAAACAGCAACAAAAATGTTACTTTTGATATTATCTTTGTATGTATAAATAAAATGGATTCGTTTTTAATTAAATGTTTTTGTGTCAAATAAATTAAATTGAATTTAGAGGAATTTGATTACTTTAGTGAAATTATGGCTTCGAATCGTCGCGTATTTTATACATACAAATAATGGAAGGCTTAAAACCAATACATTTAACTTAGGTCTATTAATGAAGCTAATTATTTTGTTTGTCGAATTTATAAAAGAAATGATAGTAGCTTATGTTTCCACTTTTTTAAGTTTGTAGACGACATTAAAAAAATCACTTATAAATTTTCGGTTTTGACGTATTTAAAATCGATTTCTTACTCAGATGACGTCAAAAATATCCTGCTCCATTCGTCATTAGAACTCTGCAGATCCTCGATAATTTGAGGTCTTCAATCAGTTTTCTAGTACTCTCCATGTTTTATTCCTTCGTGACTTATTAAAATGGCGAATTTAATTTTTTTTTCACTGTCCAGAATCATAAAGTACAATACTTGTAGTATATCAAGAGTTTAGATACATAACTAATAAATACCATCCACTGCGATTACTTTCACTGATGGTTCTAAACTAGAACATAAGGTTGGTTCTGTATCTGTGTTCCATACACAGACTTCAGAAGTGAATTTTCGTGATATCATTGAGGGTATCTGGACATTGAGAACAACTGGAGGAACAGCATAAGATACAGCAAAGAAAGCTACAAGCCAGAGAGAGAGAGAGAGAGAGAGAGAGACATAATTCCAAAACGTCTTTTTTACTTAGAGGTCCTCAAAATTAATATATCTACGAAAAAACTTGACATAGATTTTTTGACTAACCAAATAACTTTATCCGTAGGCTATTATGTAAGAAAGTAAAACAAATAAGTATGCATAGACAGATTTCCTTAATAAATATTTAACTATATAGAAATTTATCTTCGATGCAGCTAGAATGGAGGATGTACTAAATTTGTTTTGACATTCAAACAATAAATAGTTACTGTTATGAGCCTATTGTGATCAAAAACTTAATTAAATAATTGTAAAACTGCTTTACCAGTTTCTAGGCTACAGTTTATAAAACAATTAACCCTTTGGATCCCAGATATTTTTTCAGAGTTTCTGCATAAAATCCCAGACATTTTCAATGTTGTATATGCATAAAATCCCAACACGATTATGGTGCTTATGTAAGGTTTTGCAAAATAATTAATATTTTTCTTATTTACAAAGCAATTTTAATGATTTTTGTGTCTTTTTTGTAAAAGATTGCTCTATAATAAACTAACAAAATAAATTAGCTATGCATATATTAAACTTTCTTTTTTAAATGTGTACTTACATATATGTATTTAAAAACGTTTTTGAATTTTCCACAATAAAGATGTTAGGAAAAAATATTAACACCAAAACAAAACACACCACACAGTAGAGTACCTATTATTGAGCAACTATACAAAATTTTATTAATTTCCATCCAAAAACAAAAAAAGTTATATAAATTTTTATACGTCCTTTACGTTTTCGAGAAATTATCTGTAGTTTGCAAAATGACCTACTACGATCTTTGGTTATAATTTATTCACTCAATATGGTAAAAAATCACTGTAACGTCCTATAACATAACACATTATATTTAAAAAAAACATCACAACAGTAAAAATAGTCCTAACATTAGCTAAAAATTATTTTTGAATCTAAATACAGTCAGAAAAGTGGTGCTTGGAAAACGGCAAGTCACCACCAAATTAAGAGTTGTTTTAGAAACTGTACAACAGTCTTCGAGCACTAAATAAGGTATTACAATTAATTATAAATTAGGTATTCCTGAATAATTCAATATAATTATCAAGTAGTTTTGAGAAAAATTCGCTTGTTAAAAGACATAATTTTGAAACGTGCGGAAAACCGGACGTTAGGCTTTTATGCAGATACTGCCAACGTACGGAAAACCGGACGTTAGGCTTTTAAGCAGATACTGCCAACGTACGGAAAACCGGACGTTAGGCTTTTATGCAGATACTGCCAACGTACGGAAAACCGGACGTTAGGCTTTTATGCAGATACTGCCAACGTACGGAAAACCGGACGTTAGGCTTTTAAGCAGATACTGCCACCGTACGGAAAACCGGACGTTAGGCTTTTATGCAGATACTGCCAACGTACGGAAAACCGGACGTTGGGCTTTTAAGCAGATACTGCCAACGTACGGAAAACCGGACGTTAGGCTTTTAAGCAGATACTGCCAACGTACGGAAAACCGGACGATGGGATTGAAAGGATTTTTAAATCCTTTGATAGATTTACACCTAATGATTTGACTCAACATAAGAAACAAAGTAGAAGTAATATTCCGTAACAAAAGGCACGTTTTCTTGATCATTTCTCTAATAACGCTGTATGATTTCATGCTATAGTTACTCTGTGCATTTTATCTGTGATTTTCTAATCACAGCAACATCTAAGTGGAGTTGCCTGAACTGTTTATAAAGTAAACGTACATTAAAATATTTTTGGAAATGTTTTTACTTTCAAACTGACTTGTAAATTAAGCCGCTATAGCAAAAGTGCAGTCATTCTATACTATTGACATGATTTTAAACTTGGAATAATATCTTTCATCTCCCATCCACTCATTAGCATCACGTAAACTGTAATGTTTAATTGTTTACACTGATGACCGACGGTACTTGATAGAATTCCATTTAACAAATAAAACACAATTTTTCTTATGTAAAATTCTATAATTTATTTGGTCTAGCCGACCATGATTTCGCCAGTTACGGCATTAACTTAGTAGGGCCGAATAATCAAATTAATTTTTTAGATCTTACAATTAAAATCATTGATGGTAGGCATAATTTCAGCATTTTTTGGAAACCTACGTTTAGTGACAACATTATACATGTTACATCACAACATCCTTATAATCATAAATTAGCTGCTTTCCATAGTATGTTGTATCGCCTCATTAACATTCCTATGTCTAATGATTATTTTTGTGCTGAGCTTGTATTTATCAAACAAATAGCCATTAATAATGGTTATGAGGTTAATCTCATCGATAAAATGTTAAAAAGAAAATTAAAAAATAAGGCTAAATCCTCTATTTTCCCAATAGTCAATTCTAATAATTCCACACAAAAGTGGCGCAGAATTCACTATTTTGGTAAAGTTAGCCATGCAGTTGGTAAAGTTTTAGAAAAGAAAAAAACACTGTAAACCAGCTTATTATTGTAAACAAAATTTAGAAAAGATGTTAGTAAATTCCAAAGATAAAATAGAAAAAATGCAAAAAAGTGGTGTGTATAAACTGACATGTAGTATTTGTAATGCTGCTTATGTTGGCCAAACAGTCCGTAGTTTTAAGTGTAGGTTAGGTGAGCATGAAAGGAGTTGGCGGTTAGGTTATAATGATTCTAGTTTTTCTAACCATTTAAAAATCACGCACTGGCGGATTTTTATTCTAATGTTAATTTTGAAATTCTACATGTGAACGTAAAAAGTAGAAAAATAAATGTTTTGGAAATTTTAGAAATTAAGAGACTTTTGTGTAATGATGCTAATCTAGTTTTAAATGACCAAACGGAATTTTTGTCATTTTCTCCTTTACTTCAACCTCTATTCAAGGATGGTTAATACCTGTGTAAATGACCTGTGGGGTTTTTCCCCCGGGTCTTTGTGCTTTGTTTGTCTGCCTTTCTCAACCTTTTATAATAGTTGTGGTGTGTATTGTATTTAGTCTTGTAAGAGCCTCGTCAATGCCGTAACTGGCGAAACCATGGTCGGCTAGACCAAATAAATTATAGAATTTTACAAAGAAAAATTGTGTTTTATTTGTAATGTTTAATAAAACCTCAATTAGAAAATACATTTCAATGATAAACTACCGTGGAGGTACATATCAGTGATATGTACAACACTTATTTTAAGTATAAAGAAGGTATATATTAAATAGGCACAAAACGTTGAAGGTCTGACAATAAATTAATTTGATGGCCTTATAAGAGACTAGCAACACCAATCCTGTCTAAATTGGTCCCATAACTTGTTTTGTTTAGCTTGGGTTTTCCAAATGTTGATAACGTTATCAAGGGTAGATAATATTCAAATGAATGGATCCCGGATAGTTTGTTTTGAACATGTTCTTATAGCGGTATAATTTGTTAATGTAGGGTATTTTTTTTCATTACTATAAGTCAAAAGGTTTGACAATACGAGACAGGTCCCATACTTTTGGAACACTGTATATATTATTGTAACAATAAAATAAACATTAAAGGGTTATCTGATTACTCTTAAAAGTGGAATAGAAAACTTGACTCTATCGATCCACCTTATGGAAACATCTAATCCTACCTCAAGCAGTATTTCGACTCACGTTGTATAATATACCAGATGTCACCAAAAGTTTATATATATATATAGGCTATATATATATATATATATATATATATATGAATACCAAGTGCCCAAAAAATCACTGCTACCTCTAAAAAATTTAAAAAAAAAATTTGACTTAAGAGTCATTATAACAAACGATGAAAAAATATTACACAAACTCTCTCACACACAAATTAACAAACAAACAAAACTATTCATAACCAAAAATGTCGGGACTATGAATCTGCCCCGATATTTTAGGTACGTTTGAAATGATGAAACTCCCCCGCTCATTAAAGAGGATTAAGAAGGGTCGCCTCGCAAGACCAGAAATGCTGAATTTGTCCGGAGCGCAATTTCGTTAGTATGTGTTTAAATTTAACCTCAACCAAGCCTATAAGACTGTTAGGTTAGGTTAGGTTAGGTCCCGTAGCGTAACACATAAAATAAAATTTTCAATATTATTTGGGCGCTCGGGGCAATTTCAGCATTTCTAGTCTTGCGATGTGACCCTTCCTAATCATCTTTAATAAGCGGGGGAGTTTCGTCGTTTCAAAAGTAATAAAGTGAAGACCTACCATGGACGTCGTCTTAGATTTTCAGATTACTTAACAGTAATTTTTTTATTATTTGAAATTTTGAACACACGTTGTGGACATTTATATTAATATTTCACCAAACTTTAAAAGAAATTAGTGTAGCTGATATTGATACATTGTCTAATCAGCTCCATGACTTTTAGGTTTTTACAGATAACTCAAAAACCTGACTTATACGCTTTGCCTGGCTACTTGGGGGCTAAATATGATTAAATCGTTGCTGTTGATTTTGAGAAAATCAGAAAGTGTTTTTATCAGAAAGTGTTTTTATCTTATGATAGGTACGCCAAATTTTGAGTTATCGAACAAAAATAAATTGGGAAAATCCCGATATTGGCTCATTTTTGCTCATATACATTCAACCGTTTTAGCTGTAAGCACTGCACAGAAAAAAAAATACCCGTTTTTTTATCCACCACATAACTTCCTCTATAATACGTTGATGTATGAAACAATGTCAAAAAAACTACACCAATTATAAATGTACATATTATAAATTCCCTATTATATTATAAACATAAATCAAAGCGACTTCTGTAAACAAACTCACTATCCTATATCCATATTAACCACGACACAATTGTTAACCAAAGTAACACTGGCGTGAGAGAATAATGTGTCTTCAGAAGCAATAAAATATTCAATGAGATTTGCAATTCAAAATAAAAGTTGAAGTTGATGAATGTTGAGATGAAATTTTAATAAATCCGTTGGTGGAATGTAAATTGACTTAGCAAGGGGGGGGGGGTTCGCGGATATAATGATATGATATTACCTACTTGTTGGTTTCTAGGTTAACAACAAAGCGACGCAACGACTTAAAGTGCTTTCTGTATCATAAAGTGAAAGATATTTTCATTTTCTGTAATTTATTAGTTGTGAAAATGAGGTCATGTTACTAAAATAGACTTGAAATTATAAGGCTCTTATGTGAAGAGGCGATAAGTTAAAAAACTTCTTATACTAAATTTTGAATATTTAGTAATTGATATTTTTCAGAGTAAATATTGAATTGAGCTATATATGAATTGAAATTTATATAGCCTACATGATGATAAAGTTAGTTATTTGAAATAATAATCTTATCTTTAAAAAACGAGAATATATTATGTAAACTACACCAACCAACAAATCGTCTGTTTTATGTTGGTGAGTAGAGTTGCAAAACAGAGTTTTAAATATATTTAAAAGACTAAGGAGTGAGGTCTAATGTTCACAGAACTAAATAGTTATACTTGATCGAGCGAAGTGAAAAATGTTAACTCGTTCATTTGACATTTGTTCTATTATATAAATGTTTGTGAGTTTAATACACGATTATAAACGCATATCTTGATGTCATTTAACTTAGGAATAAGGTTCTTTGAAAGTAGCCCAAACGATGGTCTTACAGGTTTTAAAAAATCTATATTTTGCTTCATTATTTCATAGTTTCAAGGCATGGTCGAGCGTGCTTCAACAAGAAATAAAACGCGTGGTCCAGAGCATTAAGTATAAAGGGGGTAAACGAGGTATAAGACACAGTAATAAAAAAAAGAAGAAAAAAAAAAAGAAAAAAGCAATTTTAATTGGAAAAAAGTTTTCATCTATATGAATTAAAATCTTTTCCAGATTAATTTATAAACATAAAAATCGAAACCCACTGACTGATCACGAAATCTCTGGATCAAAGAAACCTAGAGCTATGAATTTTTTGACGTGGTTTGGGGTAGGTCTGTAGAGGCGTAGTAAGAAAGGGTTTTGAAAATGTTCCACTCCAAGGGAGTTTTTTTTTACCCCATGTCATTTCTTTGTTATTTATAGGCCGATTTTGAACAAAATTGGTGTGTTGCTGTATTTGGGCATTGTTTCCAAAGCGCTACCATTAGGGTTGTGCTAAAAAAATTATTTCTTTATAAAACTATCTCAACTATTCTCAGGTGAACCTGGGGTCATCAGCTAATACGTTTATAAATATATCAAATAAATCATATCAATTAAATTGTTTAGCTTCCTACTTTTAAGTAGTCTACTATATAGCTTATAGCTTAAGTATATACTATATACTTTAATATATATATATTATATATATCATTGTGAAATGGAGTAAAATTGAAACAGTAGTCGGATCCTTTACGCCTACAATAAATTGGGTCACAGCCAACGAGGCCAACCAGTGGTTCGTGTTTCAGGCAGTTATCATTCCAGGGTTTATGTACAATGATAGACACAGCATAATATTTACTACTTCTGTGTAATCCATGACTGATAATGCAGCAAACTACCGATAAACAATCTAACTATTATTATTTCCCTCATGGTAGTGTATCATATCGCGCACCAGTTAGTAGCCACAATAGATTTACAAGAATGATTTATTGAAAGTCGAGCAGTGACATCCAACACCAAACAGGTTTTTTGTATTTTGATATTTTGATGTCTATCTTTGAACAAGTCTTTAACAGAAACAACACAATTATTCACTCTAAAAACAACTAACGTTAAATCAACATTTAAAGATCAATACTGTGAAAAATAAAATATTTTCAGAAGCAATAAAATCTCCAATGAGCTTTACAATACAAAATAATATCTGGAGTTGATAAATGTTAAAGTGAAGTTTTAATAAATCTGTTAGCGGGATGCAAATTGGCTCAGCGGGGGATTTACAAAGCAGACTGTAATGATATGAAATTACCTACTTGTTGGTTTCTAGGTTAACAACGAGGCGACAACGTAGCGATTTGAATTTATTTACGAGTGCTTTCTGTATCATAAAGTGGCAGACATTTTCATTTTCTGTGATTTATTAGTTGTAAAAATGAGGTCATGTCGCTAGAGTAGACTTGAATTTATGAGGGTATAAGATAAATAAACTCCAAGTTTAGACTTGTCTTATATTAAATTTTGCATGTTTGGTAACAGTGTAATTGATAAATGTGTAGGCTAAATATTTCTCTACGTGCTTGTGAACTCATTTACAGAATACTTTACAAAACAGGTTCCTTTTTATAAAAATGTTTTTAAATTGTCATGAGCAATTTACTTTCTCAGACATGTATGTATTATGTAGAGAGTTATGTGTACAAATATCTGTTTTGAAGTAAAAAACATGATTATGGGATTATGGGATGATTATTGTTTGTTTTCTATTTTCTGTATGGTAGTGGAATGACAAACGAGTAGAATCAGTAAAAGAAAATTACGGTTAAAAATTTTAATTAAACGAAAATGAACTAGGACCAACGTCTTAAAACTTCGATGATTTCAATTTACGCTTATGACGAGTAACGTTATGGTTAAACGAAACAACCTAATATTGTTTTTAATTGTGTAAATATCTTTCAAAAAAAGTATTAAAACAAAAAATCCTATATATTGTATGGGATATGAAGAAACTTCACTAATATGTTAAAAAATACCTATTGTAGATACATAGTACTGTAGGTATAAGCCCTCAAGGGCACACTCATGGTGAGTGCGGGTGTAGTGAACCCGAGTACCCTAGCTGGATCTACACCTTTATCATCTAGTCTTGGGTTTAGATCCCTCTCTTTCATCTTTCCAATCAAATCTCTCTTGACCAACTCTTGTTCTCTTCCGACCCTGACGCTATTAGGTATTCATGAGCTAGTGGTATTTATTTTATGATCTTTTCTTCTTTTTTTTATAAGGCTATAGACCGAAAGGTTTTTCGCCTTTAAACAACAAGGAACATATATTACGTAGAAAGAAAGCTACGGAAGCTTACAATCTGCAGCTTGTTTGAGATCTGACGTGTAACCCCAAGGCGTCACAGTATTAAAACGATGATGATTGCCGTTAAACAAATAACAATACATTTTAGGGAGATGTCGAGCTAAAACTTTTGTTTGGGTTCTTGGAGTTAGCAAAATTTTATTGAAATAGTTTTATCCAAATTTGATAAAATTGTATTTTTAGTAGTTATGATAGGAAACCCCAAATTTTGAATTAGTGAAAAAGTATTTAAAACCCTCGAAATACCGGTATGGTCAAGATTTAGCCTAAATACCAAATTTGATCAAAATCAGTTGTATGGATAGTAGAACAATGCACAGACAACCGATAGAAACATTACTACAAAATATAATGTTTCGGGCTTAGGGTACTACAAAACAGATATTTCCATAACAAACTCAACATAGATTTTTTAACACATCATATGGCTCTCTCGGAGAAAGAAAAAGACGAGTAACACAAGTAGGGCTGGAACGAACCTAATATCTTCAACTCCTTGAAATTTCCGATTTTTCTCAACACAATAACCCTGTCTCTGACAAAAAAAAGCAAAACACAAATCCCTCTTCGATATCTTTATCACGCGTGTCCTACAGGACGAAGGGTGTCTAATTGTAATTGGTTTCGTCACCCGAACATCACTACATCATGTATATTAATGCTACATTGTTAGTCGGTAACGAATCCTCCCTTCAGGGGAGTCCTAATTGTGCTGTGCAGTCTTAGCCCGATGCTCTTCCTTGTAAAGTCATTGTCATATGTTCAAGAATGTCAAAGATTGTTATCACATGTGCTATTGTCATGTGTTCTATTAAAGTCATGGAAACAATCCCACAATGACTCATCAAGAGTTGCCAAGTTAACGATAGCCTACTATGCGTCAATCATAACGCATATGTTGTCAAACTACAAAAAGTTTACTTTACGGATAAGAAATAGTTTACTCTTTGTAATTATGTTTTGGGGGAAAATTTATATTTATACCATTTTAATATCATGCTATTACATTGCGGATATAGAAAAATCAATAATAATTCAATCCATGTTTTAATATAGGTTATTAAATAATTGTCATCGAAACTCACAAAAGCTCCTTTTAAAACTTATAATATAGTACACTTTTTCATGAAGTGGATAAATTAACTTTGTACTTTGTGTTCGTCATACAAAAACTATATCATTCTAAGCTGCAATTTAATTATAACTACAAATAAATATATTATATCAGATATACTGGCACAAACTTTCGCATGTCTTTAATTTCCAGCTGTTTTAAATAAATAGTAACTATCAATAATCTTAGAGAATGGAATAGATCTTTGTACACTAACTGTGACAATGTGACATTGCAGAGTCACGACAGCCACCAGCTATTTTACTAATACAGTAGTTCATTCTTAGGGGCTCACTGTAGTGAGTACGGGCTTAGCAATTCCGAGGGAACCTGGCTATATCTACACCTTTCTTCGCGTAATATTTAGTTAGCTCACTCTCTTTCAGCTTTCCTGTCAGGTCTCCCTTGACCAACTTTTGCTCTTTTACGATACTGTCGCTATTTGGAGTATTCGATGGCTTGGAGTATTTACTTTGTGTTCTTTTTTTTAACGGGATGATGGCAGAGAGGTTTGCCTTTAAATACTTAGAAGGAAGATCTATTATTAGTATTAACTTTAAAGCAAAATGTGTATCACAACACTAGGAGAATATAACATCATTTCAGGACAAAAAGTCGCTGCTCTTCTAATCAAAAATGGCAAATTGGTAAAATTATAAACAAAAATGTAACTCTTCATTAAACAATAGAAGAAAACGGACAACTATGTAGATCAGCTTAGATCAGTGGGTGAATTTGTCCTAATCCACCCCCAAAAACCCCAAACCCCACAGATACCTTTCAGTTCAATGCTTGTTGATTTAGAAAGGAGTATTGTTTATGGTGAAGAAAGTGTTATAAAAGAAGATAAAAGCAATAAAAGTATTGGTGAAATTAAAGAAAGTGAAACTACAAAAAAAGTGAATTAGTAACTAGACCGGTTGAAGTACAAAGTCCTGTGGGAAGTACAAGTTGTTCCACACAATATCATGAGTACAATACTCACACTAATACCGGTTTATTTTCACAAATATGGTAAACCTAAGAAGATCAAATCGTGTTCAAAAACCAATTATTAAAATGAATTTAAGTGTTAGAATAAAATATGACATTCACTTGATATTAGGCATTATTTAGAGGGGAGAAATGTTCAGTAACTAAGTGCATATCTAGATATCCAGCTGACACATCTTCTTGTGATGTTTTCAAGTGTACAGTAGCATTAACAGTAACACATATATGAATAATGTTGTGTATTTTTCGCACAGTAGCTATTTTTCATTTATAAGAAAATGTATTGAACGTATTAAATCATCCAAGAAGCGTGGCCTGCTGTTTCTAAAACGAAAAAAAAAGTTTTTATTTTACAACACCTGGTACATTTTGTTTCAGTAATTATAATACTATAATGAACAAAGAACAGTCAATCATCTCCATTAATGAAAATATAAATTATCATATAGTATATATTACATGGCATATAGTAATTAAACGAATGTATAGTGAATAATTGATAAATGTTACACCACAACACGACGTGACCCCGCCGCAGGTATCAAGAAATATCAATAAGCCTAATTAATTAAGGAAAACAAGAGAGGTTTCGGCTAATAAGTAATCCGACCGGAAGTCTAGTGGTTATGACCCGAGTGCTAATTCCAACCTAAGCTTCCGGGTCAAACCTGATTGAAATTTCTCAAATTATTTGTTATCAGTTCTATTGTATCTAATATTCAATATAATTTTAATGTAATAAATAGTGATGAAATATAATAGAAATACTAATAAATGCATGGGCACATTACAAAATGAAAAAGTAGAACATTTTTTAATTAACTACTAACTTCAGTGGATTTTGATGTTAAAAGTATCTAATAGGTGTGTGTGTGTGTGTGTGTGTGTGTGTGTGTGTGTGTGTGTGTGTGTGTGTGTCCTGTATACTGTCTCCCACTAATTTTGTCATATCGATTTGAGACCACAACCTAATCTTATACCGTGGTTAAGATTATTTCGTCATCTTGGATTTCAACCGATTTTAAAAACATTAAATGTTCTTATAACAATTAAGTAGAAAGAGAAATTGACGATTTTCAGAATTTTGTTGTAATAACTGAGTATAAGAGTTACTTACATGAGTAAAAAAAAAAAAATCAAAATTGAGCGAAATGTGCCACTAAACTCAGAGTTGTAAAAGCGTAATACGAGGTTTTATGTTTGCAAACAATAAATGTTTGCTTCAATTCAGAACCACCAAAATATCCCCATTGTAACGTTTTGATTTCCGTTTATTTATGTGAATCAGTATTTAATTTACTGATAATACAAAAATTCATCAATACTTATATAATAAACGGTACAAAAAAAATTTCACTTATCTATCCTCAAAACCGATAAAAAACCAACCAACATAATTTTTCACGAAAAATTTCAGTTCGGTAGCTGTCAGTCAAAACATGAAAATTAACCACTGACACCGAGTTGTACCAAGGGCCTAAACTTGTGACATTAACGCGTTCTCAGCTTTTTATGAAGGTGATCAAGGTTCATTTCAGTTTGTTCTAACTATTCCAGAACTGGTATTTCTTTATTTACGATTTTGCACACAGGTTTGAGTTACATTCACAGTGCTTTAAATTTCACTCAAATTTTAACGAATTGTTTTAATTTGTATTTTAAGCTTTACCACTGCACAGCGACCTTTATATATCACCAACAATTAAGCAGCTGCCATAAATTGTAAGATTTGATGGGATTTAGAGAGAGTAGAGCCTTCCACTTTTAATTGGTACCTTCCCAAAGTTCTTGCTTTAACTACGGCCTCCAATCTACTAGTAGATGCCGAGGGGTTTCCTCACCCTCCATACCAGGTCGTATCACCCGTCAGGCCAAGTTTCCCAATATGTCCCCTGAGTGTGCCATGCCCCGTAAGGGTGTCCGTTAGTAGTCTTAGCCTACTCTTTCATAGACTAATGCCCTGGATTTCCGAACACCTCATTAACTCGCCTCAATCCTTTCATTTCTTTCCAGAGTTTCGACTTACTGGCTGCTTCACCTCTTTTGAGTCTCATCTTTAAGTAATTATCTCAAAGTCCACAGAATAGTTCTGGTCCTGCGAATGGGGTGTGTTAGGATGAAGTATTAATGTAAATAATATTCATTGTATTATGTATAAAAATAAAGAAGAACACATATATGAAAACTAGAACGGGAGACAACTGTTCGACAGAATTCTAAAAGTGTTTAAATGCTTACCTTGAGAGTAGAACAAACTACACACATTACACAGGGGAATATAAGAAGAGGCCTTGACCAAGAAGAGAGGCGGCAAAGGGAGCTAAAGAGAATCGCCGGACGGAGAGAGAGAGAGAGAGAGAGAGAGAGAGAGAGAGAGAGAGAGAGAGAGAGAGAGAGAGAGAGAGAGAGAGAGAGAGAGAGAGAGAGAGAGAGAGAGAGAGAGAGAGAGAGAGAGAGAGAGAGAGACTGCCGAATACCAAAGAATTTTTGAAGAAAAAAAGGATAACAAACATTTGTGTATAGAGTGATCTAATAATTTTTGTCTCAATAGTAAAGTAGATGATGGAACCACTAGGGTTGGATTCGTATGTCTAAATAAATATAATTTGAATTTAGCAATGTAATTGAGAGAAATTGATAAATTTCATCTCGAAAAACTTTCATTTTAGAGTCATCTCGAAATTTGATTATTAATATTCGGTATGCATGTAATAAAAGAGTTGAGCTAAAATGTAAATGTATTTGAAGTAGGTATGAATTATTAAATATATGTATAGAAACTGAACCACTGGTTATTCTATGTTAATAAATAATTCAGGCCTAAAGCAACTTCCTAACAGGTGGATGGTCCCTTCTTCCAAATATCATCTGCATTTTCGCCACCCTCTAAACCCACGCTATATGTGTTTGTACCCACAGAAAAGATACATTATTACTCCTGCTGGCTCATTAAGTTTTTGTAGACATTCCCAAGCTTTCCCTAAACCGATGATTGACACCAGCTTGGTTGTCTGATAGAATAGCGTAGTTTTTTTTAACACTTTGCACACACCTGTCAATTGCGTTAATTCAAACGAAATCAGTACAGCTGATTTTGAAAAATGTCCAATTTTTTTTTTTTTTTTACCGATAACTCAAGGACCGACATTTTTTATAGATATTTACGTATTGTTTAGAGGCTATAATTTCATTAAAATAGTTTAAGTTGATTTTTAGAAAATCGTAATTTTATAGCTGATTATGGCAGCTGCTCACACATTTTTAGTTGTAGAAAAATGTTTTAAAAACGCCCCGAGATGTAGCCACATGCAAAATTTGTTAAAATCTGTCAACGCATTTAAACTAGAGCACTGCATAAACGGAGACAGACATCATTCCAAAAACTACTTTTTTGGACCATAACGAATGCAGTATATCCGAAAAAACTTTGTATCGTATTTTTATCCCATCACATAATTTATTGATCTCTATACTACGACATGTGGGAAAGTAAACACGTATTTGAATACGAAGAGTCACAGTTAGATCTGGGCATTTTAGGGAAATAGATATTTGAAAAGTGTAATACAGACATTAGCTATAAATACTGATAAACATAAATGTCATATAATGTTAGCCTGGAGTAGGGACCCTCTATAATATCTTTCGCGTCGTTGATTCCATTGGCTTACCAGAATAGAAATGTTGTAAAGAGAATAAATTTAGGACTACAGGAAAACACGAATTGCAGTAAATATTTATCAAACAATTCATCTTTATTACTTAGAACAGTTTATAGTTTTAAAGTAATCATTTTGTTTATGTGATTAATGTACAGTCTGCTTAGGATAACAAAAAATTGAGTTAACAGCTATTTAAAAAAATTTTTTTTAACAGATCAAATTATTTGGATAATTAACTAAAATGTAGCCATTTGATCGCGATATAAAAATAAATAAATAAAATCATCCAAGGAATTATTGTATAGCTCTAAAGATTAAGTATACATTTTTTAATGATTATTGATTGAAAACAATTAGCAAAATCTAAAGAAAAAGCAAATTACTATTCAAGAATTATTACCAATAAACAGAAATGAAATTTGAAATCCGTCATTAAAAATTCGATCTAAGTAAAATACGATAGTCTACCCATAGTTTATGGCGGGAAGAAAAAAAAGGTTTTAGTTTGTAAAACGAATAAAGGCGGCTGCTACTTTGTGACATCTTATAGAAAGATCTTATATTTAAGTCTTGTATTTTATATTATAACAATACCATTTAAACATACATTTACATAATATAACAGAAAGGTACAACAAGGCTCTCTATACCCTGAACAGGGTATATTAAGAAATTCAGCAGTCATGATTTTAGAAAAGAAGCTGTGGCGTTTTGAGTCTGGATGCACTTTCAA
This sequence comes from Aphrophora alni, assembly GCA_963513935.1. NCBI lineage: Eukaryota > Metazoa > Arthropoda > Insecta > Hemiptera > Aphrophoridae > Aphrophora > Aphrophora alni. Next base: position 43,164,676 of record OY740773.1, on the reverse strand, counting down.
CAAACCTAAGAGAGTAGAGTCTGTCCAGAACCGTGTGTAGGGGCAGACCTCCGTGTTCTTGTTATTACCCTCTAACTATTTTAGCCCGAGTTAGTAGAGCACGTGTAATAATTAAAATGTGTTAATAATGAAAGTTTAAATATTTTAAAGATTTACTTTTATTTCCTCACCCGAGCTTATCTCGTGGGACTTACGACGCCTGCCGTCTCGATATCCTGACAACGTTCGAACGCGAAGCAATGAGCGTATAAGGACCTCACCAGACACCCCATCGCCCTGAAACTCTAATAAGTCGAAGCCAGCAGCGAGGATTGCGTCACGCATGTACAGTCACAGTCGTCCTGCCTCAGACAAGCTGCCTAATTAGTAACTCGCCCCACTGCAAACTTGTTTCATACAAAGATAACTTTCTTAAGTGTTAAGTAACTCCTAAAGAATGTGAATGATCATAAAATTTGATTGAAAATGACTTCAAACAAGCCATTGTTAAAAACATAAAAGGAGAAATAATGTGAATAAAAGAAAAGTAGAATAGTAAAGAAAAAAAATTGAAATATATTCGCATTTCTCATATGATTGATAAAACCGTGTTTAAACGTAGAAAACTGTAAATATAAGGTAATGTAACATAGTTACAGTTAAAATTATTGTTACATGTTAAAATATGTAGGTTACATAGAAACATAACTACATACAAACAATAATTTTAAAAAAACAACTACACCATGGTTCTTTTTTTTTCACTGTAACCTCGTACGAAATAGCAATTCAGTCGATACTGTATGAGAAAAAAAAAAAATATGGCCTATTAGATTTATGATTCATTAAAAGAACAGAAGAAAACAAATTAGAAAAACATGATTTAGAAAAACAACGCACAGATTGATTACAATTAAACGTAAGTCAAATCCATTAAGCTGCACGAAAATCTAGCTATAAACGGCGACATTCTATATAAAGTTTAATCTAAAGGACCCAAAGAGTTCTAAATGGTACCAATCATTAAATTTCGTTTTGCCATGCAATTTTAAATGAGGGAAACGTACATGAATTTTAAAGTGGTTATATAACAGTAAACCTATCTGTAGTTAAATAACAGATTGGCAAAATTGACTCTTGCATTAAAAATGATGCTCTATTATAAATTAAGTTATTATTGATAATACATGAGATTTCAATTTTGTGGGAAAATAAAAAGTTTTCGAAAAAGGTAAAAGTACTTGGACACTATATTTGTGAGTTTTCATTCATTACAGTTACCGTACTAATACAACAGTTTAACTAATGAGGTTCATGACAGAAGTGTAATCATCTCCTTAGAAGACAAATAAAGGACAGAGATTGCTTCAAATTAGTTGTATTTTGGTATTACTGTTCTTAAAATTTTGTTCAGAATAAGATAAACAAAAGTTTAGTCTTTAACAGTCATTCCGCCAGCCGCCTTCGTTCGTTTTACAAACTTTTTATAAGCTATGATTAAATAAATAATTATTTTTCAAAATATACAATTTTCAAGAAGTTGATAAGAGTAGATAAATTATTTTACTAATATCAGCCACCTTATGGTGAAGCTGTCAACAATCCTTGTTTTGATGTCCCTGTCGTATTTTCTCACATGACGCGTTTCGGCTATTTATCAGTCGTTATCAAATGTATTCGTAAAATACACTACACAAACACTTAAACAACACAAATTATTAACATTTAAAACTAAAATGAACTAACGACATATGTTGTCTGTGACCATTCTCGATGTGGCTCATGTGAAAAAATACTAAAAAGGACATCAAAACAAGGATTGTTCGACAGCTTCACCATAAGCTAACTGATATTAATAAACTAATTATTAACAATCCAGTAAGGCTACAAGCGTAAATCAGATAAATTATCACTCTATACCAAATAGATTCCTACAACAAACAAATGGGGAAAACTTGGTAACAAAAATAATTCATTTTTATTTCCCCCCCTTCAATAAATTTATTTTTGTATAAAATAATTCAAATACCTTATTCCTAAATTTTTTTCTTTTCTTGAGAGATGTCGACGTATATTATTTTTGGTTAGTTTTGGTTTTATGGATGGATGTTTGAGAAAGTTAGTGGAGTGTATTACACGTTTATTGTAGGCAAAATGTCCAAACCTAGTTGCACTAACGTCCCGTAAAAAAAACACTTTTCTTAGAACTACTAAGTATTCGCTCTAAAGCTGATTTTCTACCACTGATTAAAATTTCTACGTCGGACATTTTTAACAAACATGATTACAAAAACAAAAAACCTCACGTGATATTTACGGAAGCAAGCACGTCCATTGTCGTGTTCCATAGTGAGGGAGGTGTTTCGGGAGCAATAAAGCTGTGATAAAAGAGGGGGTGAACTACCCCTTTCTCTCACACATTCTTGTATCTACTCTCCCTCAGGGGTGATCAGTGTAATCAAGTGGCCGAGTATTGTTGCTCGGAGGTGAGCAAACGTCATCATCCCTCTCTCTCTCTCTCTTGGTTGGTGTAATTTCTTTCCTTCGTGTTATTCTTCATCTTCAAGACAAAGTACAAGAGTCATTAAGAACGTTAACGTGGTAGGCATGTGTACGTAGGATGAACTTTGGATGTACCTTGACGTTAGATATTTAACAAATGACGCATACAGTTGCGATTCGTTTATATTTAAACGCGTTGAACGTCGTAATAACATTATAACCACAACTAAAATACATTAATATTTATTATAATACATTGAAATTGTGTGATTTCTAAAATAATAATAGTTAGCAACGAAATTTGCAATTAATTTCTCTTTATTTGTATTTTTAGTAAACCCTGTACTGTATTAGCAACATAATCATTCGTAAAAAAAAAGAAGGAAAAAAAAAAACTATTAAACGTCAAGAGAAATGTATTGTTGGTCTACCTAAATAACAAACTACCTGACCACCGCGAAGTAGAGATGTGGACGGAAAACTACATCCTCAATATTGTGCATATTGTCACTCTATAATTAGTCCGTACAACTAGAGATATTCCGTAGCGAATTATAAATTATGTAGTTCGATGTCCTACATGACGATAGCAAACGCTCTTACGAAACAATATACAGTAATTCGTTGTTTTTAACGTTAACTTTGATATAGTATATAAAAATACATCAAAATATTGATGACTGCATAATAATTACGATATTATAGATTTATCAATTTCCATATTCATTAACTAAACTCTTATATGAATCGAAAAAACTACATCATCAATAGGGTATTTAATCATCTTTGTGCAAGAAACTAATTATACGTCTTAACGATTCAGTGATATAAAAAAAATAATAGTGACACATTTTAACGGTTGCATTATTTCTCAATTTATTTACCACAGAATTATATAGGGTATTATTTACTTTGTAAAAGTTATTGATTTGTTTTTAAAACGAAGAGATAAATTTCATTTCCTATATAAAAAATCTCCACTGATTTAGAAATTTAAAAAATCAGTTAAATTAAGATCGTCAAGTTTGCAACAATGTTCTGTACTCATACTTGAACGAGGACGGAAAACCACATCCTCAATAGGGGAGCACACTATTAATTAATAATGTTTTTTATCACTTCTTTATTTTTTATTTCAACAGTAGCGTTCAAACTATGCATTTTCAAATTCATGTCGCCAATAATAATAATTTCATATAATTAAAAGAACAATAATGTCCGTCTATGTGACTTTTTAATAATAAAGTAGTTACTTGGATACAAACACGATGAGCTTTAAAATAATAATTTCAACATGTTAGCCAACGGATTGGATAATTTTATCAATTATAAAACTAGGTACAATACCTGCTTTTTGTCTTATTCCAATCCAGAAATCACTTGGTGATTACCGCGGTTTCGGGTAACCTACGTACCCATCTTCAGATCACAGAAATAACACAAATCCCATCATTACGTGGTCGTCAAATATGTTATAAGTTACACAAAATAAAAGTCACAAAAAACACCCATCACGAAACACACTTAAAACACTTTTTAAAAAACATTTGAAATATTGATTAGGCCTAATCACACTAACCAGTCACGGGTAAATGTTTAAAGCGACTGCCGTGGCGAGGTATGTTTACCCGTGACTAGTTAGTGTGATTAGGCCTAATCAATATTTCAAATGTTTTTTTAAAAAGTGTTTTAAGTGTGTTTCGTGATACGTGTTTTTTGTGCGTGTTTTGACGACCACATAATGATGGGATTTGTGTAATTTCTGTGATCTGAAGATGGGCACGTAGGCTACCCGAAACCGCGGTAATCACTAAGTGATTTCTGGATTGGAATAAGACAAAAAGCAGGTATTGTACCTAGTTTTATAATTGATAATAATAATTTATGTATTAAGAGGATAGGCTATAAGTAAGCGGAGAGAGGTAACTTCTGGGGATTAAGACTCTTTACATTCGAATTATGTACAATTTGTTCCCTTCAATTCCAGTATATATTATATTCCCGACTATTTTTAGATTATATCAGAGCTATACAAAACATAGGTTGTCATCTTACAGAACAATAGTTGGGATGTTATTTACTGATAGTTAAATGGACGGTTTCGAACCAGATGACAAAACTTCGACAAGACTAAGTCATTAATGTCTGGATTCAGTGACTGAGCAAAGCGACTTGAAAATAATAAATCTAAATCACCTGGTTTATTCAGCGTGAGATAAAACATTACATTTAATCAATTTTCAATTTCTTGTAATACAATATATTGCACGGTAAATAAAAATCAGCTTAGGTCGTAATAACTATTTAAACCCATTTGTAGAAAACATTAATTTACAACTCAGTTTTAAGTAAAACAACATTCCGGGTCCTTCAAGTTACAGTTCAAACTACTCATAAAACACTGTGATTAGAAATCACAATGAACAGCTCAGAGCAACTAGAGGGTGAAATCGTAAAGCGATATTAGAGTTCCCTTGATCAAGAAATTCATCCCTCTTGTCACAGAATATTCCTTCTATTTTGAGTGAAATTACTGGAAATGTATCTAAGGACTTTTATCATTTTCTAAATTGTAGGCTAAACCCCTCATAACCTAGTTTCACTGGAACTAAGAAATTTGTTTTAAATTGATTTTATTTATTTTTTATGACTGAAATACGCTCTTAACCATTTAAAAACAGAAACAAATTCTTCTCGGTCATGGCTAATGGATTTTAAAATCCGTTTGATTTATATTAATGTTGAAAGAAAAATTATAAGCACCGCTAAGTTGCTTGGCGTCGAAAAACTTCTTGGTCATCATCGCCTTATAAAAAGAGGAAGAAAGAACATAAAATAAAGCCTCAACCCTTGAATAGCGCCAGAGTCGGAAAAGAAAAAGAGAAACCTGATAGGAAAGATGAAAGAGAGGGATCTAATCCAAGACTACATAAAAAAAGGTGTAAATGCAGGTAGGCTCCCTTGGGATTGCAAAACACGTACTTATTCACTACTAAAATACATTAATAAATCATAGTACATAACAACAAGATGTCTGCAATTTATGATTACGTAATAAAATAATTAGCGGCGAGATTTATAATTTACTTTATTAACCGTTACATGTATTTTTATAGTATATAATAGTATCCATTGATTCTAAACTTTATTAAACAACGATAGAATATATTGCTAGGCTACCAAAATATACACTACCGGCGTGTTTGCCGTGCTGTACTGTACAAATGCGAAAAACCACATCCTCAATAATACATCACTCTATAATTAATAGTTGGACAGATAACTAGTCGCATAACTTAGCGATTAAAAGATCGCCTTTCGATGTACTACACAACTTGAGGCTTTTTTTAATAAACATTATTGTTTCTCAATTTATTGTTTACAAAAAACTTATAATTTAACGTATACTAAATTATGTTTGAAAATTTCTTTTTGCAAATTTGAAAAAAAATTGAATTGAAATTGCGTTTCCTAGAGTAGAAAATGTTTTTAAATATTGTAAAAACACTTTTACTATTCTGTGATATTTTCATCAAACTATATTTTGGAAACGTTTGAAAAATTCAAGGTTTTTTTTTTTTTTTTTTTCAAATTGAATTAAACATTAGTAACATCCGATATGTAGTCTAAAATTCCACAAACACAATCTTCCGACTTTTCAGGTTGTTTCTTTCTTGTAACTAAAATGTCGAATTCGTAACTAACCTTTGGGGGAATAGTTGGTTAGTTTTTGTTTTGTGTATGTGTAAGAAAATTAGTACAAGTATTTTGCACAGTTTAATTTAAGCAATATATTCAAACTTATCTAACACTACTGTTAGACCCTCTATTTATCTTTAAGACAAAGTACGGCAAGAGTTATTAAGAAAGGTAAAGTGGTATGGAAACGTACTATGCGACATTTCGGTTGCAAATATATATATAAAAAAAAAAAAAATTTGCATACAATGGCGCCTCTGATAGTCTACTAAAACGTGTAGGATGTACAGGCTGCTGTCAAAAGAAAAATTGTAGATAGGTCTACACAACTAAAATACATTAGTAATTAATAATATGCTTTCATTTGTATGATTGCTTACTAAAATAATAATCATAATAATTTGCAACGAAATATAGAAATAATTATCTCATAACCTGTATTTAAGTAAATCTTGTTGTTCTAATTCCATTATCCGTAAAGAAACACTATTAAACAACAAGATAATTTATAGCTGGGCTACCAAAATAACGAACTAAAACTGACAATATGCGCGGTTGCCATTTTGTACTGTATTGAAAGATGAGTTGTAAATGAAAAACTACATTCTCAATATTGTGTGTATTGTCACGCTATCGCTCCATGCGCAAATAGACAAATACAGTAGTGATTCAGAGAGGATGTATTTCGATTTCCTACATGACAACGAAAGCGTAGTCACTAAATAATAGAACTGATACGCTTTATTGGTAGAGTATATTTATAAAATATCAAAATAATTATGATTGCTTAATATTCACAATAATAACTGTGATTTCTCAATTTCCGTATACATTTAACTAAACTTACATTCTATTACACCATTTATTAATAACTTATGACAATGTATATAGGCCATTCAAACAAATACTAAACAACTTGAAAATATATGACTAAGTTATCAACTTGATGAATTGCATTAACTAAAATTGTAGTTGAGACGAGGAGGGAAAACTACATACTCATTATAGTCTGTATAGTCACTCTATAATCAAACATTACTAACTCAATCAGTTGTATGTTATAGCAAATAATCTATCGTGACACTTGATGAAACCACATCCTAAGTAGCATATAATTTTTATTATTATTTTTCTATTTACACTTTTCTTTTGATAGGATTTCCAGATACTACCTATTTTAAAATTCTGTTGCAAATTAATTGAATTTAGAACTCAGTTTAAAGTAAAACAAGATTCCTAACACATTTCTAGGAATAACTGTTGTCATGTTCGTTACCTTCGAGCAACACTACTTTGATGTCTCTCTGATTAGAAATCATAGAACGGCTTAGAGGAACTAGAGCGTGAAATAATTCAGCGTTATTAGAGCACCCCCCTTGATCAAGAAATGCATCCCTTTTGTCACGGTAGATTCCTTCAACTTGTTACTTACATTGAGTCAAATCGTTAGATCCAAATGTATCCAAGGACTATAATCACAGTTTAAACTATAAACCCCTCGTAACTTTGTTTCACAGGAACTGAGAAATATGTTTTAAAATTATTTAATTAAGTTTTACCAATGAAATAAAAGATATAATAGACACGTATAAAATAAATTAATATTTAAATATTGATTATTACTTACTTGAATATAATAAAAATTAGCGACGAGATTTGAAATTAACTTTCCAGATATATTTGTACTACGTCAGTGGGAACAATTGCGCTAGGTATTCTCTACTGTACTGAGAGTTGAGAAAATGTCGGAAAACCACATCCTCAACGTCGTGTATTTTCACCCTATAATTAATAGCTTCGTGTTCATTGAACATATGGCGTAGCAATTTAGAGAAGTCCTAGACGACAATAATACACGCTCTTACTAAAAATACCATATTCTTTAAGAGGTTACATCGCTTCTGAATTTGATGTTTGCAGACATTTTATACCATTTTTTTGTAAAAATAGTTTATTTTCTAAAATCTAGAATGATCTTACATCCTGTACGGTAGAATCTTCACTGATCTAGAAGTATATAAAATATGATATCCTTCAGAGCCTTTCTGTTTTAGTAGATATTTTACGAGCAAAGTTTATTTAAAATATTAAAAAATATGTAATACATTCCAAATAACCTCTTCACAAAACCTTTCTCCAATATTCTCACACGATCAAAACATACATTTTACAGAGTTATAGGTTATAAAATTGAAGCTGTGTTATCTTAGAAGAGTCCAAATGTCTCAAAATAAGCCATAATTGTATCGATAAATTTTTATTTAAGCGTGAATGATTTTGGACTTCTACGATTATACCAAGGTGAATGTAAAATAAATTGATTGTTCACGAGTAATTTGGAGCACTAAATATACGGACAGACTAGAACTTATAATTAACATATTTTAAAGAAAGACGGACGGAATTTGCAAATTAAACTTTTTATTTTATTTAATCTTGAGTTTCTCCTTTTCTTTTACCTGCTAGCCAATCTGGTCTTGTGTGAAAATAAATAAAAAAAGTTTAAAAGAAAACTGAAATAAAACGTGGAATTCAGTAGAACAATAGTAAGCAAACTGATAAATAATAAAACATTGATAAACTGTGAATGTAAACTATTAAAATATAGAAATATAACTATTATTATATAAAATATTTTAGTCTGTACAAGTTTCGATGAATTATAATTTAATCAAAAATTGTTTACAAAAAATAACTAGAATTTATCATTATGTGAAATTCACATGGATTTATAGTTTGTATTGTGAGAATACGTATAGATTTTAAACTGACTCAACAAAACTGATTTTTATTACACTAATAATTTATGTACTTGTTTGTTTCTCTTTTCCTTTCTTAAAATTTTTCTTCTTCAAGATATCCTGTTTCGATTTTCCAAAGGTTATTGAGGTATGCTTAAAAGGTATTTAATTTGAATTGTACTGATTTTAATTTTATTCTTGATCTGATTTTGATATTTAATAAAAATATAATTTTTTTTAAATTTCTAAATACTATAAAGTATGAAATGAACGAAAGGAAGTGCTACATTTTGGATGATGGTAATTATTTGAAATAGTGATATCTGTATGGATTTCTGTAATTATTTCTAATTTTAAATTTTTCTAATGATATTTCTAATGTATTATTTTATTAGTTAAATATATAGGATGGTCCAAACGTATGGGACCTGTTACAATGAGACCCAAATATATAAGCAAATTACAACGCTATAAAGATCAATTTAATAAAACAAACTATCAGATATCATTTTATTTCTATCTTTTCTACTCTTGTTAAAGGAAGAGAAAGTTTTCAACATTTCGAAAAACCAATCTAAACCAAACAAGTTATGGGGTCAATTTAGGCAGGATTGGTGTTGCTAGTCTTTTAAAAGGCTATCAAATTAGTTTATCAGGCCTTAAAAGTTTTGTGCCTATTTCGTACCAACCTTAATTAGACTTAAAATAGGTGTTGTACTAACACTTAAGTAGACCTCCACAAAAGTTGATTTTTTGTTATGTATTTTTCCAAATGAGGTTTTATTAAACCTTGAGTTGCCTTCCTGAGGGGGGGGGGAAGCAGGTCCTATTTATCCAAAGACAATCACAAAGTTTCATTTTCCTATTTCAATGCGTTCAAAAATTACGGAAGGACATTCATTTGGAACACTCAGTATATGTAAAGCTATTGAATGGATATTATTATGGTGAATGATATCATTCAAAGTTTAAAATCATGTTAATAGTAATTGTATTAAAAAAAACTTTGATTATAAATGTTTCCATAGATTAGAGTGGGTGATTTATGGTGAAACAAAATAGTAAAATGAAAAATAAAGGCAAAACTTTGCTGCCGGCTTTTCAAGAACATAATACGTTTATGATATAAGAGTCAGCAATGAGAATTAAACAAGATTCTTGAATTTTAAAAAGGTTTGGTATAAGTCATCTCAAATCCATCTGTATAAACAAAGAAATGTACCGACTTTGATACACAAAACTGAAGGTGGGTAATTCTATACGATTAAAATTAACTGGCCCAAGTATAACAGCTTTCTCATGTAAGCAAAGATGAATTCAGGGTGAAATTGTACAACAGGTGGGGTTTCACAAAGTGGACTAATTTAAATTGTTTAGTGCTTCCCTCAAATACAGCGCACAACCTAAAATAAATTGGAAAAGTAGATTCTGAAATATTTTTAAAATTTACCCGATACGTAAAAACCGGCCGAATATATCATACAACGTTTACTAAGCTTTCATTTTGTGGAAGATTATGTTAGTTAATTTGCATAATAAAAAAGTTTTTATAAACTTACCTTGCCATCAAAATAATCCTGTGAGCGTAAACTGGGACTTCTTCACGACCAACTAGAAACAAAATATCGGCCGAGTCATGGTCATCCGCTAACCTCTGCAGATCCTCCAGGAGTTGTGGTACTCCGGATAGAGACTTGTCTGGGAAGTGGGCGGCGGCTACACGAGTTCCCATACTATAAACAAAATAAAAAATGACTAATAAAACCATTTCATTTTTACAATAAATAGGGCTGAAAATGGAAATTTCAAAAAATAAAATATATTTAATTTCGTGTGTACCAGCATACCGTATTAATTTTTACTTACTTATTATTTATACTAGCATGTTATAGTAATCAATTAAAATAAAATATCATATGCCATAACTTTGTATAGTGATATCGCTGAAAAACAAAAAACCCGCTCTACCGATATCAGTAAAATGTGAAGATTAATAACCCAAACTATTGTGAAAAAAATGAGTATACAATTATTTTGGTTCGGAGATAATTGACAAAAACAAAAAATAACCAATTTTACAAACCGTAATGGTTTGACCTGTATTTGTGGAGACTTTGTATCCGTATGTTTTTGGACCTCATGAGACAAACTCACTGATATATGACTCTAGTCCATATTCTGTAAGTTCGTTAGTCATTTCGCCTAAATAGTCACCTGTAACTACTTTATAATTACCCTCCTTGTATAAATAAATAACACTATCTGTGTCAAAATATAATACTTGCTCTCCTAATGCATCAAGATGTTCATACAGTTTAAGTCGCGCCTGACTAGTAGTGAACGCAGCCAACACGACATTTACAGTAGGTAATATGTCGGCCGATTCTTCAATATATTCCCATGTTACGACTAACACGTCGTCATTAATTTCTTGGACATTTGTTACTACAACGGACGGACTACATAATAGTTGAAAAAGGTGAATAGATCTTCTTACAATTTTAACTTTAGATTGATTCTCCTTTTGTCCAAATTTGCCCCAAAATGAATTTAACATTAAATTTGCTAGCGATCTTAGACCGCTGTTTTTTTTCAATTTTAGTGTCAAGTCTAATACTTTCATGTGTGAAATAGTCCTCGATATATTTACATTTATCTTGCTCTGTAACGCACCATGAAGGGTAGCCTGAAGGCTCTTTTTTTATTTTTAAAAAAATGTTTATAAAATCTGTAAACAGCCCTCATTTGTCAAAAGTAGCCATCTTGTACACCCAAAGCTCGTACATTGTCAATATAGTGTAACCTTTTTCTATCGCTTTACGAATTTTACTCATTTCTAAAGTACCTGTTAGGGCACGTTCTTCAATATCGTGACAACATTCATCTACATTAACATTTTCTCCACAGGATCGACACAACAAAACATTAATTTGTTGTTCATTCTTACAGGTAGAACCGGTAAATATAAATTATTTGGAGGTAGTATTTTACATTTTAGGAGCCCTTCAGAGTTTAACCCTTGTGTTTTACAAGCCTCATTACCTATGATAATCTCTGGGTGTCCTACAGGATATTTACCGTACTTACATACCCACGGATATAATGAACAAACGTCTACATAATGTATGGATTCTCTCTCTTTACATAAGTGATATGATTTTGTGTTTCCAGTTCTACCTCCAAAAATGCATCACGAGGGTATAGGGGTAACATATTTAGAATAGGGTGTTTTTCTAGGTAGGCTGTCTCGAGAGGTTTGTCTTTCTTTAGTTGTCTAAATCTACATTCCCACATTTCAACTACAGTGTAACCGCTTGTTGCAAGCATTTGTGTTTTTAATTGCGTTCTCTCGTATTTCAAGTTGAATGTATCGGATGAATCGTTATGTAACTCTTCATCACGATTTAGAGGGAAACAATCAGGGCATCCGGGGTAGTAACACCCGAGATATTCAAATATGGTGTTATTTGAGATTCCGTCAACACTCATCCCATTAATTTTGACCTCGCGACCTCTAGCTGCGTGTTCAATCTGTGTTCCTAACTGGCCCTCTTTCCACGTCAACCACTGCAATGCAATAGATGACTGATTATCAATCATTCTGTACCCCTTTCTAGGTAAAATTCCGATTGTGTCCTTTTTTAAGAAATTTCGTCTAAACGCAAGATTACATGCACTAGCTATTGTGACGGCTTCTAAAAAGGGATCCACATTACACTGGTCCAAGAACATTTGTCTAAATTTAAGAAAATTATGAGCTAAGATATCATCGTCTGATATACAATAGGCTACGAGTTCTACTTGAAGATTAAAAACGTAATTGTTCTGAATTTGTATATTATACCATTTTAGAAAATCTTTTCGACTCTCGTCAAACATGGAATCAGGGTTGTAAAACTCAACAGATGGCATAGGTCCTATATAGTTTTGATTTTCCCTTGTATTGAAAAGGTGGGGAAAGTATCCCTTCTTTTTTTCAGGAGGAAGATCGAAAGCTTTAGGTAATTTTGATAATGTCATAGGCATGTAATTAATGGCGTCAATAAAACGAACATTGTCTAATTCTAATAATATTATTTTGGTACCTCTAGTTATCAATTCAGGTGTGAATTGTGTCTCCTCTAGAATATATTTTACAATAAATTGTATATCAAAAACTGAGCCGTAATGCGATAAAATACATACGTTTGCAAAACTTTTCCGAACATTCATGATATACTCCATAAACTGATTAACAGGATTGGTATTGAAAATGTGTATCTTATCATGCTCCGTTTGGCAATTATGTGGACACGAATTACAAAATTGTTGTGAAACACACAGATTGACTTTATGAACTCTAGCTTCAGGATTTGAGGGTAAAGGTGTATCTTGAGTCGTTTCTACATCGAAAAATCAATAAATATCCGTCTTTTTTAGGGTTTTTGGTATCTATTCTTATAACATTGATGTCCGGTCTATATTTTGAACAAACACTACAGTATTCCTCATAACATATATGTTTCAGGTGTTGTTTTGTTTTTTTAAAACTACGATTACATTTCAGACAATATTTTAGTATGTTACACAGTGTTGTCTTGTGCTGATTAAAGCATGTCTGATTAAGGAAATTTCTATTACATTGGTCACACGTTAAACCGATACCATCTTTTTCGCAAGGTGGTGAACGCTTACATGAGTTGCAAACGATTGAACAAACATGATCACCTATTGTGTTGTAAGGAATGTGACAGTTTTCGCAAAAGTAACTACACGCAAATGCTGAAGTTAGACTGGTTATCAGATTGAAATCATTTTGGTTGTACAATAGATTAATTTTATATTCAGCATTAGGTATATGATGTTCAAATAGTATATCACGACCCCTAGCCCCGTATTGATAAACAATAATTTTGTAGTTTTTTAAGTGATCCTGAAATTTTTTTAATTCGATAATGCCACCACCGCTTTCAGGAATAGTTACATTAGCATTGTTCAATAGCTTTTGAGCCTCAGTAAGTAGTATATAGGACACCTGATCCCAGCCAACTTAGGACACCTGAATCCTGGGACACCTGATCCCAAAAGCCTTTTGGCCCCTGACGTCACTTCAGTGACGTCATTATGACGTTGTTTTGAGACGTCATAATGACGTCACTGGAGATGACGTCATTAGGGTACTAGAGACTTAGGAAACAGAGTGCCCTAGGAAACAGAGTGCCCTACGTTTAGGATAGAACCAGATGCCCTGTATACAATGTTAACTTACCCGAGACCCGCCCTCCTCGGCAGCTCGACGAAGACTAACTAAACTTAAGATATAACCAACCTATAAAGCACAATACTGCGTCACAATACCACGCTGCAATACTACGTCACAATACTACGTAGCATAACACCATGGGACACCTCATCCCAGACTGACGTCACATATTTCTATGGGACACCTGATCCCAGATTGACGTCACATAACACCATGGGACACCTGATCCCAGATTGACGTCACATAACACCATGGGACACCTGATCCCAGATTGACGTCACATAACACCATGGGACACCATAGCCCAGATTGACGTCACATAACACCATGGGACACCTGATCCCAGATTGACGTCAGCACTAGTAACGTCATTATGACGTCTCAAAAAGACGTCACAACGACGTCACTGGAAATGTCGTCAATGGGGAAGTACTCTATGCTATTATGCCACGTCACCTAACCCTACATTACACAATATTACATTACACAATATTACATCAAACAAAATTTGTAACTCACCAGAGATCCGACCTCCTCGGCAGCTCGACGAAGACTAACGAAAAAAAGAGATAACCTAACCTATAATGCATACTCTACTCTGTGTGTAAGTTCTTCTGTGAAGAAGACCACGTTCTTTACAGAAGAAATTACTAGACAGGTATAAGAAAATAGAAAGTTCAAAGCACTGTCTATCAAATTTGTTTAAAGCCCTCTCACCACGACAAGGCGATAGACATCTAAGAGGGGAATTTTGAAAATAATAAAAATAAATATTGCCAAAAGGTGTGCTTCTAATTGAAAGAACAAGTAAAAGTGGAGTGGCATTATCTCACACCAAATTTAATTTAAATAAAAATTTGGAGACGTACGAGTACAGGGCTTCTACACAATGGACATGTATTTACCCTGTGTGCGCAGTCTCCACACAAAAGATGGCCACAAGGTATCAAAGTAAAAGAAACGCTCTCTACCAGACAAACCGGACAAGCATTATTCAGACCGTCTGCAGACCGATTTGTCTGGTGAGGCAATGACCCTGTGGCTGACACCGTATTCGCCCCACTAGCAGCTATGGTGGCTATTCCTTCGCCCGTTATTTGATGCAAAAGTCGCACCAATGACTCCCATGGACGCTGTAAAAAAACCATAATCTCAGTAGAGCATAGTTAGTTCATAATCTATATAGTATATTATTAAAAAAAGACCGCACCTGTGCTCGTGGAACGTATTCCACTAGTGTCTCTCCTTCATCTTCCTCTTCTTCCTCTTCTTCTTCATCCACCGCCTCCTCCTCCTCCTCTACCCGCTCGTCCAGGTCAGAGACAGTATCTGACCCAGAAGGTAAAGGCTGTGCCAAATCCCTCCAGGGGATAGGTGATCTGCGTGACGCAGAGCCCCCATCAGCGACAGTGTTGGTCCTCATAGGAGTTATCCCTGGAAACATCGTGGTGGTGGTGGTGGTGGAGATTCTGGTAGCTGCTACCTCAGGTGTTAACTACAAACAAACCCTGTATTATATATATAGATCCATTACCGTCATTCGAATGTTCCAATACCTACACCTACAATGGCAAAAGCTGAATGCCTGACACTTTGTACATGCCAGACCGTCAACTTGGCAGTCGGGTGCTTGAAAACATTTGTTGATACAGCAGTATCCAGTCAAATGTTGAGGTCTCTCAGATACTTTGACAGGAACACTGTACGACTTCCGGGATTTGCAGTCGGCAAGCAAACAGGTACACAGATCACCGTAACAATCCGGCATAGTGCAGAACACCAGATCTTTTACGGATATAGCCTTACAGGCGCTACCACAGCACACGTAAGTCTCCAAAGTCTTGCAAAGGTACATCTCCATTATCTGAAAAATCAGAAAGTAATTTGTTAGTATAAAAATACTAAACAACTTGTCCTCTGTGTTCTACGGGGTTGGAACCGTCATCTGGTACAGTAAAGCCGTATCAGAGCCCACATTACAAGCCGGTGTAAGCACAAGGCTTACCCCTTGTGAAAATAGCTCCAAACCAACGCTATTTCCTGTGACCGCCACTCCATTACAAAATGCGGCCCCCAGATTTTTTTTGTATTTTTACTTTTTATTTTTTTTGTATTTTTACTTTTGTTATTTTTTTGTATTTAACTTTTTTTACTTTTTAGTGTTAAGCCACGCTACGTATTACTATGACATTCAAAGGTTTACGGGAGACTTAACTCCACGCCAGGGACCGTTAGACACACACACTCACACATTTTAGACAATCATAGTAACATTTAGCACTACGCAATGCACATTTACTATCTTTTTTATTATGCTTTGATAAAACACAATTGAAATCTACTCTCTCAGAGACTTTACACTCCGAATCCACCTCTAGCACGTTCCTGTGGAACCGTCTTAGAAATTTTGCTTTCTCTAACCCTTTAGTATATAAAATAGCGAAAGTTTTACACAGTATACGTATTAAATCTTCATTATAAGTCACGCCTCCTTCTCCCCACCGTATACAATGGTGATGTCTTTGTAACCAACGTGCTGTCCTTTGAGCTTTACTATTCAATACCTCAAAACTGTACGGAGGTTTAAATACAGTAACACTAAAAAAGTGATCGCTCACAATTGCAAGTTCTTTAATAATATAGTTATTGTCATTATCCATAAACGCGTGATTCTCAACCACGGCGTACTCCATGTTTAAACAGTGTAATTTCGTCGTATAGTCTGTCAGCCTCAGGTAAACTGCTAGGTACTACCTCGTCCGCGGCTAGGTTCTCATTGATGTATGCTTTCATTTCGTTTTCAAAATAAAATAACTCAGAAATACGACGTGTCACAACAGGAATAGAGTCTTCAAACGCCCCCCACTCCGATTCGTTCAAGGTTAAGGTTCGTCGCTCGTCGTTAAATGTAACATAACGAATACCTAAAATAGATTTAACCACAATCTCGCCGCAGCTCAAGGTGAATCTACGATTACTTTTCTCACCAAGTGCAGCAGTAATGTGAGAACCTTTAATCAGTAGTAATACTTCATTAAACAACTCTTGTGTAAAAAACACAAAATTCTTACCACCATGTATAAGCACACCGATTTCACATCCTGTATGTTGAAATAAACCAACTGATACGAATTTTGTACATTCTTTATTTAAAAAATGTACAGTCTTTAAAAAAACCCCGAGTTGAAGGTTAGGTTTTACGAGCTCGTTAATATCCTCAACGGCGGAGGCGTTCACATTTACGTCTGTACTCGTTGACTCCATGACTGCAAATAACCCTTTTGAACGAAACTCGTCCCCCACCCTTATTTGCCACCCCCTCCACCTCCTCCTCCTCAAATACAATTCCATCGTTAATTATATCCTCAAATTCTTCAATAAATAAATGATCCTTCTCATTACCAACAAGATGGTATTGTATGGAGGAAAATCGCGTAACCTCGCGTCGTCAACATCAAATTGGAAGTATTTTATTTTACGATCTATATAGTTTTTACAAGAGGAACAAATCGGATAGTATTCGTAAATATCAACCACGCCTACACCACCCACCATTACGAATTCACGACCCTTAGTATCCCGACAAAAACTGCCACACGTGTCAGTGAATTTTTCAAAAACACGGCTAGACAACTGCTCCGATTCAACTATATAATTTTTATTCTTATGTATTTTATAAACGAACGTTTCACACAATTCTTCGCGAATCTCTTTCGGCTCTTTTCCAATATACGAGTGAAGTTTCTCATACAACTCATCAAATTCGTATAAGTGATATGCAGGCAGCACCCTGAAGAAAACGTAAACACTCCCTGTAAACGATTCGTAACCCATGATGTCTCTTCACTGGATTGACAGGTAACTGAACTGAAATCAAACATGAACAGTTTTATATATCAATGACCGCGCATGCGCAGAAACCAAATATATGATGTCAGTATACAACGATTACACATTAACTTTTTTAACGTTACCCGAGAGGAGAGTATATACAATATGTGAGTCATGTAGAATGAGACAGTAGGCTGAAGTATTTGCAGGTATATTTGCGGAAGCCTCAATTTCCAGTCTCACATCCACAGGACCTGATTTAATGGAATCATTCTGTTTAGAACAATCAATTACAAAAATCGGAGCTTTATCCCGAAATTGGTCCAAACTGAGATACGGAGACGGTTCCTTTCCATAATAAGATTTTAGAAATCTTGCATACATCTCATACATGATCGAAACGTCGCCGTGCAAGTTGTCGTAAGGGAAATATTGTGAATTGAGATACAGTTTTACATTTGTAACATTACATCTGTCAAACAGAGTAGCATCTGCTTTTATTTTATTCTTTCTATCTTTTTGGAAGCCCAATATAACATATCGAGGTTTTTCCAGCTGATTAGCTGTCTTAACGGTCATAGAAATTTGTGTCGATTGGGGTAATGTTGGATATTCGTAAATTTCCCAAGTACGGAAAGGCATGTGTACAGGACTGTCACGTTCTATCATTTTCAAAATTTTCAATCTAATAGTATCGGTTACTGTTAAGTGAGGAACTCTCCAGTGTATACTGAGTATCTCAAGCTTTATGTCTGTAGCGTTGTCACTCTAGATAGCATTCTAATCGGTGGCTGATCGTAATAGTATGAGTTCTTGTTTCACATTCACTACTATCCTCTTGTAGTCCTCAAAGAACCCCATCACCAGCTTCAAAGGTACAGAGAGAGTAAATTCTTTAACTTCTTTTGTTTCACCAATACCCAACCATCCCGCGTTACCTAACTTATTCTTCTCGTGTTCTCGCAACGATAATAGATTTTTCATTATACTTGTAATTCCGACATTTCTCGTACGGTCCACTTCGTTAGCAGCTATCTCATATCTAATGTCATCGAATAAGAACGCTACTGCATTGTTAACAAGCTTTACACTTGCAGCTGTACTGTCAGCCTTCGTTCCACTCAATTTACCCTTGATATGTAACAAACTTTCAAAAGGGACTGTAATAACATCCTGTTGATTTATTGGGATACGAATTTCATCGTTATTGCCATAAGTAGAGGACGCATATGGTTTGTGAGAATGGTATTCAAGACCTGTGATGACGTCATCGTAATTTGCAGCACTATCTATTGCCAGTAGTTCCATATTTAACCTTGAATCCTAACGATCTAAGGAACAGAATATTCCGTCGTGTTAACTCGGCTAGGGGTCGACTTATACTGACGTCTTTTTTATACTGACGGTCGTTAAATACGAGACCCATTCCGTCGTAAGTGTAATCTGACAGACACAGTCTCCCCTCTGAAATCTACAGGAGCACCGATCTGATCTGTTAAACTTACAGTGATATTATGAATAGTTTTTACTTTGACAGGTAAATATATTATTGTTGGTGGAATGTCCACAATCTTGTACCCTGGAGGTACTTGTGGGTAAAACTCGTGTATAACATGACACTCTGTACCGTTTTGAAATGACCCCTTCACAATATTACACTCTATACGAATCACATTCACTTTAATTACATCAACTGGTAAATCAGATTCATGTTTAGCATTAGCTGCAAGGTCACCGATCTTAAAACCGAGTAATTTCCCGATAGAGTCCTCTTTAAACCGAATTAGCCTAGAACACTTTATCTCAGCTTTCAATGTATTATTGTTGGGTTTTAGGGATAATCCATCCTTCGCTGGCAATTGTGACTTGATATATCTTTCAATATCCTCGATTTCATATGAGCCAGTAGGTATACTAATGTGCAATTCAACACTATCTTTATCTTTTGGATCTTTAAAAAGGTAAAATTTATTATTAATACCCTCCACTCTATTAGGGATTGAATTGTAAGTGGCAAAGTCAATGAGACCAACCTCCCAGTCACCATCATCCAACTCAACTGGAGGAAAGAAATCACACGAAATTGTAGAACTATTACCACTTAAAACGATACTCATGATAGAAACTTTAAGCACAAATGTCCGCACACGACTGAGTTATCGCTTTGATGTCTTTTATAGTTATAGTTAATATTAGTACCTGTACCAAAGTACCTAGTCAACTCATTTGGTGGTCTAAGATTTCCAAAACTGTCGAAATACTCTACACTATTACCTCGTTTTTTATAACACGCCCAATGTGTACCTTCACCGGTGATACTATCTAGGTTTACAATAGCATTTTCATTTTTCAAAGGCTTCGAGGGAAGACTGTCTCTCATATAGACACCTCTAAAATAAGGGATTCCTAGTTTCAAGACATATTTCTCCAAATCAATATTTGTTAATGGTCTATTTGGTAATGAATCTAACAACGTTTTTTTTTACCTCTCCTACGCTTTTCCTTACCGCCACCTTTCTTATATGGTTTCAGGTAAAGACCCTTCCCCTTTAACTGTTTCAATAGTTGTTGTACGGAACGTTTTCCCCTTTTCCTCTTTCCACCCCCTAATTTTGTTTTAGCCTTCATTGCAGCTGATACAGCTAAAGCGGCGGCACGTTCACCCAAAGACGCGTCCCCTGCTTTAACTCTACCCCAAGCCTTTTAAGCAAGTATTTTATCAGCTCCCCTACGTCTTTCTGAATCACCGTATCTACTATATGCTATATCGTGTTCCTTACAAGCTTCGTCCAAAGGGTTCACACCTTTATCTCCACGAGCAAGACGTTTGGCAAGTTTTGTACCTGGACCGCAATAGTTGTAAGAAGGTAAATGTAGTTCAACGGGTAATAAATCAACTGCTTTATTCTACCTTATCACCTACACTTAATAACGAGGATACAAGACCACAACCTTTTCTCTTTGACTTTCGACGTCTAATAGATGTTGCTTGTTTCGCACCCATTTATATACTGATCAAAAAGGTGAGTTGCATTCTATTAAGAGTAAAATATACCCTATAGTAAGGCGTACGCTCTGTTCAAAGTCATATTTACGAATGAGTTTAATCAACAAATTGTTTAGGCATTTATTCTACATCCTTATCCTCTGGGCCCCATAGCGATCTCCAGTTCTTTACCCCTTCTTTAGGAATAGTTTCTTTACTGTATTTTGTTTTAATGGCACTTGCAAGTTGAATCAATTCCGTGTTAATGAATCGTTTCAAACTAGCTTCCGTAAGTTCAATACCGTGAACAAAGTTGAATCCTGCATACGCGATAGCTTCGGTAATTGCTGGAATGTAATAGCATCCGCTGCTGAAGTACCACGAGCGACATTACAAATACGTTTTGCCTCGGCATTAAAACAGTCGTCTTGTTGATTTTTGAGTAATACATTTGTATTTAACCATTCATACATGTCGTGAATATATTTTTTTAACTGTCGCAAATTGACTGCATCTACATCAGACGTACCGTCAAGTAAATCACTTATTTTCTTACTGTCAGCACTGAATATCCCTCCAAATGGGAGTAAATGCACAGTATTTTTTATAAGAAAAGCTAAATCGACCGCATCATCCATAAATAATGGAGAGCCGATTTTTGCTACTCTTTTTTGCGCAAAATTACATGATTGACCGTCATTTAGCGGCAGTCTATTGTCAACGTACTGTTTGTTGACAGCATCCTCATTACCATTAGGCGTGTCTACATTAATGATTCTAGAGTTACTGGCATCAAATAAGCCCTCTCCGTTTTTTACGATAAAAGTTTCCTTCGCGTATATAACGTTAACAGCATCACCATTTTCCACAGGTTTGCCTACATCTTGTATCCTATTATGATTAACAGAATACTCGGTCATAAGTTTGATTGGAATTAGGGACTCGAGATAACCTTTTGTTACGGCATCATCAACGTCTTTGGCCACGCCCAGACCTCCCAATGGTACACCCTTTGTATGATATTTTTTTATTGTTTTGTTAAAAGTTAGACAATTGTTCTCTAGAGTTTCTAGGTTAACGGCATCTTTTTTAGTTTTAGGGTTGGCTACATTACGTAAGATTTTGCCCCTTATGTCGTAGTTTCCCTCAGGTGTAAGGTCATATCCTGTAACTCTAGACCCTGACACTGAACGAGTCTTACTAAGCTCAGAGTATCGACCAAACTTGTCGACGCTCATTTTATTAATGATCTAATTTTTCTATTTCCAGAACCTTTTATAACCCCATCTTCCCGTAGTTCTTCAATGATGGAGGCTATTTCGTTAGCATGCCCTGTATGGCCAGCATCTATAGAGGCCAATAAGAGTCTTAGTCTGTCACAAAGTTCATTAGGGTTGTCCCAGTATGAATATCCTCTCCCCGTGAATGTTTTAGGAGGGAATAGATACTTTATAACTTTATTGTACTTAATAGAGTTTGGGATACGATTTATTTGCCCGTGAGGATTATACTGACGTTTATGGGCATTAGTTTTTACACAAATGTCTTTGCATGCATCTAAATCTGCTTCATTAAAGACTCCGTCTTTCGGTGAACGTTTAAACAACAATTCGTACAACCCCACCGTCCCTTTATAATGTACATCATCAATTATAATCTCACCCTCATTAGAAAATTGAACTGGGTAGTTGCCTACCATTAATCTGTCATTTACAATTCTAGGTCCGAAAGTATGATCTATGCTACGTTTGTCGTCTTTAATCATTTTCAGTAAGTAGCGTTGAGTTAGAGGGTGGTCGACTTCATCCCCTATTCACTCTTCAGACTCCTGGCGACCCTGGGGTGTAGATAATACATCCTTTTTACTAGGAGAGAGGTCTGGCGTTTCCGCGACTACATCTGCGTCAATAAAATCGACCGTAGGGGTAGCCGGTGCCTGTATTTCCTCCTCCCCTCCCCTCTCCTCAGGGGTGATCACGTCCTTAACCTCGCCTCTGACATAGGGTGTAGACGTCGACCCCTTTATTTTAGACAACTCTTTGAGTATAGGGCTGTATTGTTTATTGAGCAGCACCTCTGTATAAGCTTCGCCTTGACGTATAGCCCGATATTTTTTTTAATAACCTCCCTTAACCGTGATATCTCCGCTGTAAGGTTAGATGACGTCATGGTAATTCTATAGATCTAAAGAAACACGGATATTTTTTTCTAGTCAAGAGGAACTTTATTATATCACCAGCTGATGCTTTCAATATGTTAGCACTCCACTGCAACCTTTTCAGGTATCCGTACGTGTCCTTGTCAAAACGAGGAATGTGCTCGATTTTGTCAGTACTTTTAAATATAAAGGTTCGTTTTAGATTATCACGCCATTGAGCTATTTCGGCTACAAAGAGATAATCATTCTTTGGTGTGTCCTCCATAAACTTTTTAAGTTTAGCTATAGGCTGAACACTCTGCTCATTAAGCAGATACGAGTTTAATAATAAAAATTAGTAGAATATAGGACACCTGGGTTACGACAAACTGGGACACCTGAACACTGGGACACTTGGGTTACAAAAGCCATTAGGCCCCTGACGTCACTTCCAGAGACGTCATAACGACGTCACTGGAGCTGACGTCATTAGGGTACTAGAGACTAGGGTAACAGAATCCCCTACGTGAAACAGGTGCCCTAAGTTTAGACGCAAACCAGATGTCCAAAGTACAATGTTAACTTACCCGAGATCTTTCCTCTTCGGCAGCTCGACGAAGACTAACTAAACTTAAGATATAACCGGCCTATAAAGCATAATACTACGTCACAATACTACGTCACAATACCACGTCACAATACTACGTCACATAGCTCTATGGGACACCTGAGTACAGATTGACTAGCACTATGGGACACCTGGGCACAGATTGATGTCGCATAGCGCTATGGGACACCTGAGTACAGATTGACGTCACATAGCGCTATGGGACACCTGAGCACAGATAGACGTCAGCTCTAGTAACGTCATTATGACGTCTCAAAAAAGACGCCACAACATCGTCACTGGAAATGACGTCAATGGGGAATTACTCTATGTTATTATGCTACGTCACCTAACCCCTACATCACACAATATTACAATACATAATAGTACATCAAACAAAATTTGTAACTCACCAGAGATCTTACCCCTTCGAAAGTTCGACGAAGACTAACTAAAATTAAGAGATATCCTAACCTATAAGGCATACGCTACTCTGCTTGTAATTTCTTCTGTGAAGAACGTGGTCTTCTTCGCAGAAGAAATTACGAGACAGGTATAAGAAAATAGAAAGTTCAAAGCACCGTCTATCAAATTTGTTTAAAGCCCTCTCACCACGACAAGGCGATAGACATCTAAGAGGGGAATTTTGAAAAATAATAAAAATAAATATTGCCAAAAGGTGTGCTTCTAATTGAAAGAACAAGTAAAAGTGGAGAGGTTTTATTTCACTCCAAATTGAATTTAAATAAAAATCTGGAGACGTACGAGTACAGGGCTTCTACACAAGGGGCATGTATTTACCGTGTGCGCGCAGTCTCCACACAAAAGATGGCCACAGGGTCTCAAAGTAAATGAGACCATCTCTACCAGACAAACCGGACAAGCATTATGCAGTCCGTCTGCAGACCGATTTGTCTGTTGAGGCAATGACCCTGTGGCTGACACCGTATTCGTCCCACTAGCAGCTATGGTGGCTATGCCTTCACCCGATATCTGGTGCAGAAGTCGCACCAACGACTCCCATGGACGCTGTAAAACAAACCCTATTGTTAGCATATCATAGTTATCCCATAATCTATAAAGTATATTTTTAAAAAAAGAACGCACCTGTGCTCGTGGAACGTATTCCACTAGTGTCTCTCCTTCATCTTCCTCTTCTTCCTCTTCTTCCACCGCCTCCTCCTCCTCCTCTACCCGCTCCTCCAGGTCAGAGACGGTATCTGACCCAGAAGGTAAAGGCTGTGCCAAATCTCTCCAGGGGATAGGTGAACTGCGTGACGCAGAGCCCCCATCAGCGTCACTGTTGGTCCTCATAGGTGTTATCCCTGGAAACATCGTGGTAGTGGTGGTGGTGGGGATTCTGGTAGCCGTTACCTCGGGTGTTAACTACAAACAAACCCTGTATTATATATATAGAACTAAATAAATCAGAATAGAGATGCGCACACACACATATACAAGGACACTCACATTCCAACTCTGTAGCTGCGGTGTTTCCACATGTTGTGTGATATTTGGCATCATGGTCTGAAAAAAAGGTTTAACTATAAATTGATGCCCCACCACTTCAACCTCTCAAGTCACTTTATGTCAACAAACATACCTGGAGTCTTCTCTCCACTCTCAAGGTGAGATTGCCTGCCATACCTTGCAGATCTCTCTGAATGAGAGACGCAACATCTACGATAGAACATTCAGGCCTGGATATGTCCATCAATAGGTACCGGTCGGTAAACTCATTCAACTCTAAAAGTATCTGACCCAGAGCAGTACGCACATCCATCATCCAGACCCGAGCCACATCACGACGAGCGGTATGTTCCTAGAAGACAATTTGTGTTAACATATGAATAGAAACACTAGTTATTATCCTGTCTCACATGTTCTAAACTTACTCTGACAGCCTGTGAAACATTTATATGCGGTTGTTGTTGTGGTCGCAAACAGAATGGGCACATCAACCGATCGTGCTGCTCCTGGTGAGCATGCAACCAAGCGGCAGTAGATCTGGAGGAAGCGAACTGCGCCTCAATAGGGAGATCTCTCACACTGATTGAGATCGCCTCCTCCTCTACCGTACGTGTTACCATCTGAAACAGTAACATAAACATGACTCATTCAAGCAAACAGTAATATCAAACAGCACTTGTAAATATATACCTACAGAGTTGTAACAGTACGGAACGGCACTGGTGGTGGGTGAGGGAGTCACACTGGTGGTAGATGGAACCGCATTGGTGGTGGTGGGGGGTGATGGATCAGTCCTCCGCTCCCCCACTCTTGTAGATGAACGCTGAAACAGAAAATATCAGTTCAGTACATGATAAGGAAGTTAAATAGAATAGTATATTGAACAGAAAACACAGTACATACCGTTTCGGGAAACAGCGCCCTCATCAATCTTTCACCACCTCGCCTTCCACTTGGAGGGTTCACAGGGACAGGTCTCCTAGGAGTATTCAACCCTGTGTACCCCAGCCGATGCCTCCATGCATGCCCTTGAGGGGTTGTAGATATAGGGGTTGGGGTATAGGACGGGGTCGGAGTCTGGGGGCGGCTAAGGGGAGGTGGTAACAGAGATAATAGAGGAGGTGGTGGTGGTAAAGAAGTTGATGCTGGTGGTAGAGGGATTGACCTCACATCCCGAAGAACAGAGGTCTCACCCTCATCGTCTGACGAGGTATCCACATACTGGATACCTCTCTGTAAAGAAACAAAAAGAAACACATACAATCTGACCGACAAACTAATGAAAGGGAGTAGGGATTAACAGTTACAAGCCTTACCTTCAAATTCAGGGGTAAAATACACCCTACTCCAACAATCAACATCAACATTAACAGGAATTGCATCATCTGAAAAATCAGAAAATAATACGTTAGTACAAACAAGAATAATCAGCTTGTCCTCTGTGTCATAAGGGGTTGGAACCGTCATCAGCTACAGTAAAGCCGTATCAGAGCCCACATTACAAGCCGGGGTAAGCAGAAGGCTTACCCCTTGTGGAAATAGCTCCAAACCAACGCTATTTCCTGTGACCGCCACTCCATTACAAAATGCGGCCCCCAATATTTTTTTGTATTTTTACTTTTACATATTTTTTGTGCATAGCCGTGCTTCATTTATCACTATGACATTCAACCTTACGGGTATTTACACCACACCAGAGGGTCACACACACATACACATACACACACTCACACAATGTTACAACATTACAAAATATTCCCTATATTTACATCTCCGAAACATACATCTGCACAAGTCACCATGACAGTCTGCTTGTTTACAAAATAACAAGTCCTTTATATGAAACCTCTGACAGTTCATCACACAACAACTATAGCACAGTTCCGTTGCTGTTGTTGAACTTGTCCCTGTTCCCGTTCTAGTCACAACAGTGGTTGTTGTCGATAGTCTGTATAGATCCATCACCGTCATTCGAATGTTCCAATACCTACACCTACAATGACAGAAGCTGAATGCCTGACACTTTGTACATGCCAGACCGTCAACTTGGCAGTCGGGTGCTTGGAAACATTTGTTGATACAGCAGTATCCAGTCAAATGTTGAGGTCTCTCAGATACTTTGACAGGAACACTGTACGACTTCCGGGATTTGCAGTCGGCAAGCAAACAGGTACACAGATCACCGTAACAATCCGGCTTAGTGCAGAACACCAGATCCTTTACGGATATAGCCTTACAGGCGTTACCGCAGCACACGTAAGTCTCCAAAGTCTTGCAAAGATACATCTCCATTATCTGAAAAATCAGAAAGTAATTTGTTAGTATAAAAATACTAAACAACTTGTCCTCTGTGTTCTACGGGGTTGGAACCGTCATCTGGTACAGTAAAGCCGTATCAGAGCCCACATTACAAGCCGGGGTAAGCAGAAGGCTTACCCCTTGTGGAAATAGCTCCAAACCAACGCTATTTCCTGTGACCGCCACTCCATTACAAAATGCGGCCCCCAATATTTTTTTTGTATTTTTACTTTTTTATTTTTTTTGTGCATAGCCGTGCTATGTATTACTATGACATTCAAAGGTTTACGGGAGACTTAACTCCACGCCAGGGACCTTAAGGTTTACGGGAGACTTAACTCCACGCCAGGGACCATAACGGTTTACGGGAGACTTAACTCCACGCCAGGGACCGTTAGACACACACACTCTTTAGACAATCATAGTAACATTTAGCACTACGCAATGCACATTTACTATCTTTTTTATTATGCTTTGATAAAACACAATTGAAATCTACTCTCTCAGAGACTTTACACTGCGAATCCACCTCTAGCACGTTCCTGTGGAACCGTCTTAGGAATTTTGCTTTCTCTAACCCTTTAGTATATAAAATAGCGAAAGGTTTACACAGTATACGTATTAAATCTTCATTATAAGTCACGCCTCCTTCTCCCCACCGTATACAATGGTGATGTCTTTGTAACCAACGTGCTGTCCTTTGAGCTTTACTATTCAATCCCTCAAAACTGTACGGAGGTTTAAATACAGTAACACTAAAAAAGTGATTGCTCACAATTGCAAGTTCTTTAATAATATAGTTATTGTCATTATCCATAAACGCGTGAAACTCAACCACGGCGTACTCCATGTTTAAACAGTGTAATTTCGTCGTATAGCCTGTCAGCCTCAGGTAAACTGCTAGGTACTACCTCGTCCGCGGCTAGGTTCTCATTGATGTATGCTTTCATTTCGTTTTCAAAATAAAATAATTCAGAAATACGACGTGTCACAACAGGAATAGAGTCTTCAAACGCCCCCCACTCCGATTCGTTCAAGGTTAAGGTTCGTCGCTCGTCGTTAAATGTAACATAACGAATACCAAAAATAGATTTAACCACAATCTCGCCGCAGCTCAAGGTGAATCTACGATTACTTTTTTCACCTAATGCAGCAGTAATGTGAGAACCTTTAAGCAGTAGTAATACTTCATTAAACAACTCTTGCGTAAAAAACACAAAATTCTTACCACCATGTATAAGCACACCGATTTCACATCCTGTATGTTGAAATAAACCAACTGATATGAATTTTGAACATTCTTTATTTAGAAAATGTACAGTCTTTAAAAAAACCCCGAGCTGAAAGTTAGGTATTTTTACGAGCTCGTCAATATCCTCCACGGTGGAGACGTTCACATTTACGTCCGTACTCGTTGACTCCATGACTGTAAATAACCTTTTTGAATGAAACTCGTGCCCTATGTACTACCCCCACCCTTATTCGCTTCCCTCCTCCACCTCCTCCTCCTCAAATACAATTCCATCGTTAATTATATCCTCAAATTCTTCAATAAATAAATGATCCTTCTCATTACCAACAAGATGGTATTGTATGAGAGGAAAACCGCGTAACCTCGCGTCGTCAACATCAAATTGGAAGTATTTTATTTTACGATCTATATAGGTTTTACAAGAGGAACAAATCGGATAGTATTCGTAAATATCAACCACACCTACACCACCGACCATTACGAATTCACGACCCTTAGTATCCCGACAAAAACTGTCGCACCTGTCAGTGAATTTTTCAAAAACACGGCTAGATATTTGCTCCGATTCAACTATATAATTTTTATCCTTATGTATTTTATAAACGAACGTTTCACACAATTCTTCACGAATCTCTTTCGGTTCATATCCAATATACGAGTGAAGTTTCTCATACAACTCATCAAATTCATATAAGTGATATGCAGGCAGCACCCTGAAGAAAACGTAAACACTCCCTGTAAACGATTTGTAACCCATGATGTCTCTTCACTGAATGGACAGGTAACTGAACTGAAATCAAACATGAACAGTTTTATATATCAATGACCGCGCATGTGCAGAAACCAAATATATGATGTCAGTATAAAACAATTACACATTAACTTTTTTAACGTTACCCGAGAGGAGAGTATATACAATATGTGAGTCATGTAGAATGAGACAGTAGGCTGAAGTATTTGCAGGTATATTTGCGGAAGCCTCAATTTCCAGTCTCACATCCACAGGACCTGATTTAATAGAATCATTCTGTTTAGAACAATCAATTACAAAAATCGGAGCTTTATCCCGAAATTGGTCCAAACTGAGATACGGAGACGGTTCCTTTCCATAATAAGATTTTAGAAATCTTGCATACATCTCATACATGATCGAAACGTCGCCGTGCAAGTTGTCGTAAGGGAAATATTGTGAATTGAGATACAGTTTTACATTTGTAACATCACATCTGTCAAACAAAGTAGCATCTGCATTTATTTTATTCTTTCTATCTTTTTGGAAGCCCAATATAACATAGCGAGGTTTTTCCAGCTGATTAGCTGTCTTAACGGTCCATGAAATTTGTGTCGATTGGGGCAATGTTGGATATTCGTAAATTTCCCAAGTACGGAAAGGTATGTGTACAGGACTGTCACGTTCTATCATTTTCAAAATTTTCAATCTAAAAGTATCGGTTACTGTTAGGTGAGGAACTCTCCAGTGTATACTGAGTATCTCAAGCTTTATGTCTGTAGCATTGTCACTGTAGATAGCATTCCAATCAGTGGCTGATCGTAATAGTATGAGTTCTTGTTTCACATTCACTACTATCCTCTTGTAGTCCTCAAAGAACCCCATCAACAGCTTCAATGGTACAGAGAGAGTAAATTCTTCAACCTCTTTTGTTTCACCAATACCCAACCATCCCGCGTTACCTAACTTATTCTTCTCATGTTCACGTAACGATAATAGATTTTTCAATATACTTGTAATTCCGACATTTCTCGTACGGTCCACTTCGTTAGCAGCTATCTCATATCTAATGTCATCGAATAAGAACGCTACTGCATTGTTAACAAGCTTTACAGATGCAGCTGTACCGTCAGCCTTCGTTCCACTCAATTTACCCTTGATATGTAACAAACTTTCAAAAGGGACAGTAATAACATCCTGTTGATTTATAGGGATACGAATTTCATCGTTATTGCCATAAGTAGAGGACGCATATGGTCTGTGAGAATGGTATTCAAGACCTGTGATGACGTCATCGTAATTCGCAGCACTATCTATTGCCAGTAGTTCCATTTTTAACCTTGAATCCTAACGATCTAAGGAACAGAATATTCCGTCGTGTTAACTCGGCTAGGGGTCGACTTATACTGACGTCTTTTTTATACTGACGGTCGTTAAATACGAGACCCATTCCGTCGTAAGTGTAATCTGACAGACACAGTCTCCCCTCTGAAATCTACAGGAGCACCGACCTGATCTGTTAAACTTACTGTGATATTATGAATAGTTTTTACTTTGACAGGTAAATATATTATTGTTGGTGGAATGTCCACAATCTTGTACCCTGGAGGTACTTGTGGGTAAAACTCGTGTATAACATGACACTCTGTACCGTTTTGAAATGACCCCTTCACAATATTACACTCTATACGAATAACATTCACTTTAATTACATCAACTGGTAAATCAGATTCATGTTTAGCATTAGCTGCAAGGTCACCGATCTTAAAACCGAGTAATTTCCCGATAGAGTCCTCAGTAAACCGAATTAGCCTAGAACACTTTATCTCAGCTTTCAATGTATTATTGTTGGGTTTTAGGGTTAATCCATCCTTCGCTGGCAATTGTGACCTGATATATTTTTCAATATCCTCGATTTCATATGAACCAGTAGGTATACTAATGTTCAATTCAACACTATCTTTATCTTTTGGATCTTTGCCGAGGTAAAATTTATTATTAATACCCTCCACTATATTAGGGATTGAATTGTAAGTGGCAAAGTCAATGAGACCAACCTCCCACTCACCATCATCCAACTCAACTGGAGGAAAGAAATCACACGAAATTGTAGAACTATTACCACTTAATACGATACTCATGATAGAAACTTTAGACACAAATGTCCGCACACGACTGAGTTATCGCTTTGATGTCTTTTATAGTTATAGTTGATATTAGCACCCGTACCAAAGTACCTAGTCAACTCGTTTGGCGGTCTAAGATTTCCAAAACTGTCGAAATACTCTACACTATTACCTCGTTTTTTATAACACACCCAATGTGTACCTTCACCGTTGATACTATCTAGGTTTACAATATCATTTTCATTTTTCAAAGGCTTCGAGGGAAGACTGTCTCTCATGTAGACACCTCTAAAATAAGGGATTCTTAGTTTCAAGACATATTTCTCCAAATCAATATTTGTTAACGGTCTATTTGGTAATGAATCTAACAACGTTTTTTTTTACCTCTCCTACGCTTTTTCTTACCACCACCTTTCTTATATGGTTTCAAGTAAAGACCCTTCCCCTTTAACTGTTTCAATAGTTGTTGTACTGTACGTTTTCCCCTTTTCCTCTTTCCACCCCCTAATTTTGTTTTAGCCTTCATTGCAGCTGCTACAGCCAAAGCGGCGGCACGTTCACCCAAAGACGCGTCCCCTGCTTTAACTCTATCCCAAGCCTTTCCAGCAAGTATTTTATCAGCTCCCCTACGTCTTTCCGAATCACCGAATCTACTATATGCTATATCGTGTTCCTTACAAGCTTCGTCCAAAGGGTTCACACCTTTATCTCCACGCGCTAAACGTTTGGCAAGTTTTGTACCTGGACCGCAATAGTTGTAAGACGGTAAATGTAGTTCGACGGGTAATAAATCAACTGCTTTATTCAACACCTTATCACCTACACTTAATAACGAGGATACAAGACCACAACCTTTTCTCTTTGACTTTCGACGTCTAATAGATGTTGCTTGTTTCGCATCCATTTATATACTGATCAAAAAGGTGAGCTGCATTCTATTAAGAGTAAAATATACCCCCTAGTACGGTGTACGTTCTGTTCAAAGTCATATTTACGAATGAGTTTAATCAACAAATTGTTTAGATATTTATTCTACATCCTTATCCTCTGCGCCCCATAGCGATCTCCAGTTCTTTACCCCTTCTTTAGGAATAATTTCTTTACTGTATTTTGTTTTAATGGCACGTGCAAGTTGAATCAATTCTGTGTTAATAAATTTTTTCAAACTAGCTTCCGTAAGTTCAATACTGTGAACAAAGTTGAATCCTGCGTGCGTGATTGATTCGGTTAATTGTTGGACTGTAACAGCATCCGTTGTTGAAGTACCACGAGCGACATTACAAATACGTTTTGCCTCGGCATTAAAACAGTCGTCTTTTTGATTTTTGAGTAATACATTTGTATTTAACCAATCATACATATCGTGAATATATTTTTTCAACTGTCGCAAATTGACTGCATCTACATCAGACGTACCGTCAAGTAAATCACTTATTTTCTTACTGTCAGCACTGAATATCCCTCCAAATGGGAGTAAATGCACAGTATTTTTTATAAGAAAAGCTAAATTGACCGCATCATCTATAAATAATGGAGAGCCGATTTTTGCTACTCTTTTTTGCGCAAAATTACATGATTGGCCGTCATTTAGTGGCAGTCTATTGTCAACGTACTGTTTGTTGACAGCATCCTCTTTACCACTAGGCGATTCTACATTAATGATTCTAGAGTTACTGGCATCAAATAAGCCCTCTCCGTTCTTTACGATAAAATTTTCCTTCGCGTATATAACGTTAACAGCATCATCATTTCCCACAGGTTTGCCTACATCCTGTATCCTATTATGATTAACAGAATACTCGGTCATAAGTTTGATTGGAATTAGAGACTCGAGATAACCTTTTGTTACGGCATCATCAACGTCTTTGGTCACGCCCAGACCCCCCAAAGGTACACCCTTTGTATGATATTTTTTTATTTTTTTGTTAAAAGTTAGACAATTTTTCTCTAGAGTTTCTAGGTTAACGGCATCTTTTTTAGTTTTAGGGCTGGCTACATTACTTAAGATTTTGCCCCTTATGTCGTAGTTTCCCTCAGGTGTAAGGTCATATCCTGTAACCCTAGACCCCGACACTGAACGAGTCTTACTAAGCTCAGAGTATCGTCCAAACTTGTCGACGCTCATTTTATTAATGATCTAATTTTTCTATTTCCAGAACCTTTTATAATCCCAGCTCCCCGTAGTTCTTCAATGATGGAGGCTATTTCGTTAGCATGTCCTGTATGACCAGCATCTATAGAGGCCAATAAGAGTCTTAGTCGGTTACAAAGTTCATTAGGGTTGTCCCAATATGAATATCCTCTCCCTGTGATTGTTTTAGAAGGGAATAACGGCTCTATAATGTTTCTATATTTTAGTGATCTGTTACGATTAACTACTTCGTTCGGATTGTATGATCTCTTGTGTGCACTGGATCTCAAACAGATATCTCTATACGCTCGTAAATCGGCATCGGTATATATATTTCATCATCTGGTAAACGTTTAAACACCAACTCGTACAACCCGGGCGTCCCACTATAGTGTATACCGTCAATTATAATTTCACCATCGTCCGACAACTGAAGAGTCTTGTTACCGATCGTCATAGAGTTGTCTTCGATTTTCGGTCCGTAACTGTGATCTATAATTTGACTTCTGGCGGTATCTTTCATCATTATAAGCATATATTTTCGTGCCAGTGGATGTTTGAAATTACTGTTTACCCAATTTTCAGATGTACTTTGCCCTTCAGGTGTTGACAATAGTTCCCTTACACTGGGTCCTGGTTGGTCCGGACTCTCGGCAATTATTTCAGTATCCATAAAACTAGGAGAACCCCATAAATTCCCCACCTCCTCATCCTCCTCCTCCTCCCCTCCCCTCTCCTCAGGGCTGATCACGTCCCTAACCTCGTCCTTAACCTCGTCTTTGACATAGGGTATAGACGGCGACCCCTTTATTTTTGACAACTCTTTAAGTATAGGGCTGTATTGTTTATTGAGCAGCACCTCTGTATAAGCTTCGCCTTGACGTATAGCCCGATACTTTTATTTAATAACCTCCCTTAACCGTGATATCTCCGCTGTAAGGTTAGATGACGTCATGGTAATTCTATAGATCTGAAGAAACACGGATATTGTTTTCTAGTCAAGAGGAACTTTATTATATCACCAGCTGATGCTTTCAATATGTTAGCACTCCACTGCAACCCTTTCAGGTATCCGTACGTGTCCTTGTCAAAACGAGGAATGTGCTCGATTTTGTCCGTACTTTTAAATATAAAGGTTCGTTTTAGATTATCACGCCATTGAGCTATTTCGGCTACAAAGAGATAATCATTCTTTGGTGTGTCCTCCATAAACTTTTTAAGTTTAGCTATAGGCTGAACACTTTGCTCACTAAGCAGATACGAGTTTAATAATAAAAATTCGTCCAAATTTGAGCCCGTATATTTCATCCAAGACTGTAACAATTTTTGGTTAGTTACAGTATAATTGATACCGTCAAAGGATAGCCCGAAATGAACACATTGTTGAGGTACTGTAGGTAAGGCTTCCTTAAGAAACTCTACAGTGAACAAGCCTTGAGCTTTATTGTTTACAGCTTCAAACTGTTTACCTCTGGTTCGTTTAGGCATGATGGGGGGAGGGCCGAACTTTACATTGTAACTAATGTCGATACAGCACTTTGCCTTTAAGGCCGTTCTATATAGAGCTATAGGCCCGCGTATAGGTATAGTTCTCTCTGTGACAACTACACATTTGGAAGTGAAAGGTAAGGAGCTTCCATACTGTAACATATTCAAATACGCGTTCATATACCCCACCCCTCCGTGGGAGGGGGTGACAGTTGTATTGAACAAATCGGGGAAAGGTCTAAACCTCGAAATCATATTTTGAGGGTGTCTCACTGTGCCTTTCAACATATGTTCGTTATATATAACAAGTTCAATAGGCACACCGTTTTTTTCACACTCGCTTAGAAATTTCAACCATATTTCCCTATTGTAAATCCTATCAGCCGAAGTAATCATGAGTAAAACTAAAGGTGGTAAACTTTTACTGTGACCTCCCCGTCTTTTATGCCTCCAACATCTTCTATTGAATATATCACCATATCTACCAGATCTACTACAATAGTTTCCACAAAACTGTTTTCTGTCCGTATAATACCATGAACATAAATTTGATTTCGGATTATGCAATTTACAAATGCTGGCAAAAGGCCGAATATCATTACGTGAATATACGCATTATATATCTTTAATAAAACGGTCAAAACCAATTCTGTAACGACCAGTATCTTTTTCACTATCTTTATCTATCACAATAAAACCGTGATTATCCCCCCAGGCTATAGCACAAATATTTCTAAACTCGTCAAATGAAACGTCTGTATTGACGTGATCTTTGTAAATGTGGCGTAAGTTCAGATCATCCTGTTTAAATACTATTAAGAGGTTTGCATTATCACGAATCAAGTGTTTTGGGATATTACTGTAAGATTGACCTAAATAGAAAGAGTCAATGTTATTATGACGCCCCATAGTAAAATAAGCACGTATATTGTTATGTTTTTCACAAGCGATATCATCAAATATCATTATAGAATTAGGTTCGGCCTCGTTTGGCGGGATTACGAATTCATTATCAGTGAATGGGTAGTATCCGACGTCAGAATTTTCAAGAATCTTTTCCAGGAACTTGTACTTTGGTTGGTGAAGGGATTTTGAAAATATGTAAACATTAGCAAATTTTAAGCCGTTAGGTTCAAAAAGCAAGTTAAATATAACGTTTGTCTTCCCGCAATTTGACGGTCCGCAAAGTAATGCTCTGATTGTGTTTGGGAGTAATGAGCTGTGTCTTTTATTTACAGCCTTTTTCTTGAGAAAAGTGTCGAAATTCGTCATATTCATTGAATGTAACGAGTGCTCGACCCTCATGATGACGTAATACTGAAGTTAAATTGATTTGTATGAGCATTATATAAGTTTTTTCCAATACTATACAGTAACCGTAACCTAACCTAACCTATTTGACAATTTCCTTTTCACTTACCCATGAGTTATGTGTCTGATCAAACCCTAGCCATTTCACAAGGACCTTATCACCTCTTTTCTTTATAACTTTCTCAACAAGATATACATTACCTATTTTTGATCTATTTAATTCTTCACCATAAAACCCGCCTTTTAAAATTTCCCCCTTCGAGTCTTGTAGAATATAAGTTATAGGTTTTGACGGTACAATAGCGTAAACTGAGAAAACCTCGTTTGTCCAATTAGGTAAATAACCTTTAACGAACGTCTTTTTAAATTTGGAAATTCTAACTTTTTCATCTAGTTTAAATTTGGGTATAGCTTTTACGGTTTTACGATCTAGTTTTTGTAATAATAGTTTCTCATGCTTTTTCAATACGTGAGACGGTTTCATTCCTATGGTACTATGCACTGTATTATTATATGATTTTAATATTTCTTTTAAAAGGGTTAACCATTCATAGCTGCCCCGAGCTGTAAATTCACGCCACATTAGATTTTTTAACGTACGATTTAACCTTTCGACTATGGAAGCTTTTTTGTCAGAGTATGTATGGTAATGATTAATGTTATATTTTATCATTAACTGTTTCACACGAGTGTTGAAGAATTCTTTCCCTTGATCGGTTTGCAAATGTTTCATACGATGTTTTTTAAGTATAGGGTCTAAACATTTAGCTACTTCAACGCCTGATTTTGTTTTTAACGGCACAGCAAAAGCATATTTTGTTAAACAGTTTATCATTGTCAATATATACTTGAACCCTTTATTTTCTCTCGCATAAGGGATCATTTCGACCAAATCAGCCTGATACAGGTCATTAACCCCTTTTATAGTTACATTTCTGGTCGGGTAACGCCTACGGGCTGGTTTGTG
Organism: Aphrophora alni; assembly: GCA_963513935.1. Classification (NCBI taxonomy): domain Eukaryota; kingdom Metazoa; phylum Arthropoda; class Insecta; order Hemiptera; family Aphrophoridae; genus Aphrophora; species Aphrophora alni. Next base: position 43,127,179 of record OY740773.1, on the reverse strand, counting down.
CAACTCTGCGGCAATAGCCTGTCTTACATTCATCATGTAAATGATAGAATTTAGAGAATAGCACAGTTATTTATAAAATACGCATGGTCTTGTATCCATAGGGGACTGTATCATACTCTCCAAATCTCTTTCTTTTAGCACCTGTTATACTAAATTTTTTCTTTTCATTTATTGTAACAACTTCACGAATAACGGATCTCCTAATTTGATTACCACTTATGTAAATTGGTTCGTTAATGTTCTCAACATCGTCTCCGGTGTCAACTAATCTTTTTAAACAATCAAAGTTTAGTATCTGCGAATTTCTAAAATTTAGTGTGAAACCTTTAATTTTACAAACCGTAACGGTCTGACCTGTATTTGTAGAGACTTTGTATCCGTATGTTTTGGGACCTCCCGAGACAAACTCACTGATATATGAATCTGGTCCATATTCTGTAAGTTCATCGGTCATTTCGCCTAAATAGTCACCTGTAACTACTTTATGTTTACCCTCTTTAAAAAGATATATTACACTATCTGTGTCAAAGTATAATACTTGTTGGCCTAAAGCATCAAGATGTTCATACAGTTTAAGCCGCGCCTGACTAGTAGTGAACGCAGCCAACACGACATTTACAGTAGTCGGCAGATTCTTCAATATACTCCCACGATACAAATAACGTTTCGTCATTAATTTCTTGGACATTTGTTACTACAACGGAAGGGCTACTTAATAGTTGAAACAGATCACTAGATCTCCTTATAATTCTAACTTTAGATTGATTCTCCTTTTGCCCAAATTTGCCCCAAAATGAATTTAACATTAATTTTGCAAGCGATCTTAGACCGCTATTCTTTTCAATTTTAGTGGAATCAAGTCTAATACTTTCATGTGTGAAATAGTCTTCGATATATTTACATTTATCCTGCTCTGTCACACACCACGATGGAAAACCTGATGCCTCCTGTTTTATTTTTAAAAAAGTGTTTATAAAATCTGTAAACAGCCCTCCGTTGTCAAAAGTAGCCATCTTGTACACCCAAAGCTCATACATGTCCAATATAATGTAACCTTTTTGTATAGCTTTACGGATTTCACTCATTTCCCAAGTACCCGATAGGGCACGTTCTTCAATATCGTGACAACATTCATTCGCATTAACATTTTCTCCACATGTTCGACACAGCACAAACATTAATTTGTTGTTCATTCTTACAGGTAAAACCGGTAAATATAAATTATTTGGAGGCAGTATTTTGCATTTTAGGAGCCCTTCAGAGTTTAGACCTTGGGCCTTACAAGCCTCGTTACCTATGAAAATCTCAGGGTGACCTACAGGATATTTACCATACTTACATACCCACGGATATAATGAACAAACGTCCACATAATGTATGGATTCTCCTTCTTTACATAAATGATATGATTTTGTATTCCCAGTTCTACCACCAAAAAATGCATCACGTGGGTTTAGAGGTAACATATTTAGTATAGGGTGTTTTTCTAGGTAGGCAGTCTCGAGAGGATTGTCTTTCTTTAGTTGCCTAAATCTACATTCCCACATTTCGACTACAGTGTAACCGATTGACGCAAGTCTTTGTGTTTTTAATTGCGTTCTCTCGTATCTTAAATTGAATGTATCGACTGAATCGTTATGTAACTCTTCATCCCGATTTAGAGGAAAACAGTCGGGGCATCCGTGATAGTAACACCCGTGAAATTCAAATATAGTGTTATTTGAGATTCCGTCGACACTCATCCCATTAATTTTGACCTCGCGACCTCTACCTGCGTGTTCTATCTGTGTTCCTATTTGGGCCTCTTTATATGTTAACCACTGCAAAGCGATAGATGACTGATTATCAATCATTCTGTATCCCTTTCTAGGTAAAATTCCGATTGTATCCTTTTTTAAGAAATTACGTCTGAACGCTAGATTACATGCACTAGCTATTGTGACGGCCTCTAAAAAAGGGTCCACATTACACTGATCTAAGAACATTTGTCTAAATTTAAGACACGCTTGAGCTAAGATATCAACGTCTGATATACAATAAGCTACGAGTTCTACTTGAAGATTAAAAACGTAATTGTTCTGAATCTGTATATTATACCATTTTAAAAAATCTTTTCGACTCTCGTCAAACATGGAATCAGGGTTGTAAAACTCAATAGACGGTATAGGTCCTACATAGTTCTGGTTTTCCCTTGTATTGAAAATGTGAGGAAAGTACCCCTTCTTTTTTTCAGGAGGTAAATCGAAAGCTTTAGGTAATTTTGATAATGCCATAGGCATATAATTAATGGAATCGATAAAACGAACATTATCTAATTCTAGTAATATTATCTTGGTACCTCTAGTTATCAATTCAGGTGTGAATTGAGTTTCCTCTAGAATATATTTTAAAATAAATTGTATATCAAAACCTGAGCCGTAATGCGATATAATACATACATTTGTAAAATTTTTCCGAACATTCATGATATACTCCATAAACTGATTAACAGGATTGGTATTGAAAATGTGTAACTTATCATGCTCTGTCGGACAATTATTAGGACACGAATTACAAAATTGTTGTGAAACACACAGATTGACTTTATGAACTCTAGCTTCGGGATTTGAGGTTGATGGTGTATCTTGAGTCGTTTCTACATCGAAAAAAATCAATAAATATCCGTCCTTTTTATTTTTTTTGATATCTATTTTCATATAACATTGATGTCCGGAGGGTCTATATTTTGAACAAACACTACAGTATTCCTCATAACATGTATGTTTCGGATGTTGTCTTGTCTTTTTAAAACTACGGTTACAATTCAGACAATATTTTAGTATGTTACACAACGTTGTCTTGTGCTGATTAAAACAAGTCTGATTAAGGAAATTTCTATTACATTGGTTACACGTTGAAACGTTACCATCTTTTTCGCAAGGTGGTGAACGCTTACATGAGCTGCAAACGTTTGAACAAACATGATCACCTATCGTGTTGTAAGGAATGTGACAGTTTTCGCAAAAGTACCCACACGCAAATGCTGAAGTTAGACTGGTTATCAGATTGAAATGATTTTGGTTGTACAATAGATTAATTTTATATTCGGCATTAGGTATATGTTGTTCAAATAGTATATCACGGCCCCTAGCCCCATATTGATAAACAGTAATTTTATAGTTTTTTAAGTGATCCTGGAATTTTTTCAATTCTGCAATACCGGCACCGCTTTCAGGAATAGTTACATTAGCATCGTTTAATAGTTTTTGAGTTTCGGTTGTTGACTTTTACATCTGTATTGTCTAATAGCATTGTAATATGGGTCTTTTTTAGCGTGCGCAATACCAACGACCAGGGCTCTAGGTAGACATAAATTGTCTGTATTGTTTATAACTACAACACCCTTCCTAGATTTACACTCTTCAGTAAAGTCATTATAATAAAGACCTCGTCTACGACCTAACCCTACTGGTAGGCTAACTTTTGTGCATGTTAATTGAAATGTATCAGTCCACGAGCCTGACACTGAACCACTCTGGATTATACTACCGATAACAGCCCAAAGGGTATCTACTGAAATCTCAGTTAATGGTCTAAATGCTATATACCCTGGTGTTTGAATTCTCTCGTTTTGGAACGTGAAACCGATTCTATCATTTTCATTACCATTTTGTTTCATCTCGTTAACTAGTTTTTGTAACCCCAGTTTTAACCAATCGACGGTATTAACATGTTTTGGTGGAGTATTAAATTTGAAAAGCGTTTTCGTACCTGTAAGTCGATATTTTCGAACATGGGATGTCGTTGTACTTATACGGTTTATAGGGTCCATTATATCATTATAGGGTAATATATAGAAATGTATTTGCCCCCCAATAGCACACACACACACACAGATAAATATCAAAATTATGTATATAATAAATTAAAAATGTGAATAAATAATCGTATAATACAGTATATATCAATAGTATAAATCTTATATAACTATATAATGAATAAATGATATATTAAAAGTAAAGACAATCGAACTATGAAAGAAAATCAATAGTCGTATGAATAATTTTTACATAGAGTAAACAAAACGATTTGATTGTATATGAATAGTTGTTATAGAAATATAAAAGTATATACAAGAAGATTTGAACTTACTCAGATGACTACTGGAACCAAAGTGACTGCAGGAAAATCAAAATCCTGTTTCCCCAACCATACACATGAATACATGTATTGTTCCGGAATTATACAAAGGTACATCTGATGATAATCTAATACGGTCCTATACACATGCACAATTAATTATATCCTGGCAAATATTTTGCTCATATAAAAGTTATAGGACCATGCGTTCCCACACATGTATGCAATTATTATATCCTGCAAAATATTTTGCTCAATTGTAAGTTACGGAACCGTGAATTTAATATGTGCTCACAAACAATCAATTATTTTGTTTACCTGAAAGTTATAGAACCGTAATAATATGTGTTCGCAAACACGCGCTTCCTACTAATTATTGTTTGACTGTATGGATATAGCGTATTTCAAAAACAATGTATCCTAATTAATTATAGTAACGATTCAAATCAAAAGCAAACTATTGTTATATTTTACTTACATAATCTCTGGTAGCAATCTCGAAACTGAAATGGTAACTGGGAATCGAGACTGACGCTTTTATAGTAGGGGTAGTTATGTAGCCTAGGGGGTGATAATTTGTATATATCACGGTTATTTTTGTTAGACCAATGCTATGAAATCGCCTGCAAGTAACCACATGTGTTATTTGTATGTGAAGATGCGAATATTTATTTTCGCATATCCCCCACGTCGTGATTTATTGCATACGGACATATGTGCATGCGTGTGGTAGTTGACAGACGCCATATGTTCTTTGCTAGTGCAAAAAATTTGTATGACTGTGAGAATAGTGCATGTGTAAGACTAATTACGTATAGGGTGATTCGAAAGTACCGTATCTTAAACAAATCTTGTTACTGATATAGAATTAAAACTTTTTGGGCCATCTAACGATATCTCGTCATTTGTGGAAAATTAATTCAACATAAGAAATTGAATAAAGTAATAATATTGTTATTTTTGAAGACTAGATAATTCACGGTAAATTTTGTAAATAGTAATTTACAGTGTTTCACAGGATTTAATGTGAGTACTTGATTTCAATTATTTACAGTTATTGTTTAAGCTAGAATATGGGTAAAATTTAGAGATAGGCTAGGTTTTGGTTTTTACTATATTTTTGCACCTTTCTGTACTTGTCTTTATGGAATTTTCAGGATTAATATAGACCGTAATAAAATGCTACAAATGATGTTTCCCATTTTGTACTTTTTGTTTGTTTTTAAAATAGAAATATTTGAATTTAGGTCCGTTTATTTATCTTCAATTCAAAATATATTTTTCATTCCGTTATTAAATAGATTTTTGTGAATTTTGATAAAGCTTGCCAAATAAGTCTATTATTATTATAGTGAGCGGTTTTTATATCCTACATCCGAAATTCTGATTACACTTTTTACACACCTTGACAAATGTTTGGATCTAAGTGGGGTAAAACTTAGGTAATATTAACAAATTATAGTTTGGACTTACGGTTATTCTTCGTCGCTACTCGATGTTGAGTCCCGACGGAATTTGCCTGTCAACCCTGACGTTGATGGAATATCAGGGTCAAATATAGGAGGCTCTGGGGAAGGCGACGGCATGGTCTCTCTACAAGTCAGATCCTGGTCATTCTGCTGAGGCTCCGGTTCCGGGTGGGGTTGAAGGTCCATCGGCTCCTCCAGAGGCTGTTCCTGATGCCCTACGTGGTGAATTATTTCTGGAAGGTCCCAAGGTTGTCCACACAAATATGAAGGGATGGGGATAGCGCTTACGTTAGCGCTTAAGTCCCAGGTGATTTTTGGGCATCCAAGCCCGTACAAATACCTCTCGGTCCGTTGAATGTATCTGCAAAACGTATTTCTTATTATTATTATTGTTTCTATATTGTATTTTTACGAGTTATGTTTCTTTTTATGAACAACTTACCTTTCTGTTCGTCTCCAGATTCTACTCAAATCGTATCCAACTTCATTGTCGACGTCTTCTAAATATTCTTCGTCCGAAGAATGATAGGCTGAATCGTTGTCACTCATAATTAAAATTGGTTTGAATTAATTCAGGTTAGGCTCGCAACTGAATGTCAAGTTAATATTTCGCATATTCAAAAACCTGGCAGTGGGGGGAAGCGTGACGCTAGCTGTAGAGGTGGGAGTTAGCTCATGTACATTATATGTAGGCTTAGTCTAATTTGAACTACAGGGAGCAGCAGGACACTATGAGCGATTGCGTTGACCTCTTCATTGGGACGGAACTACCTACCTTGTTCCACGTAAGCAACTTTTATTATTTTTGGTGTTATATTAATACAAAAGTGTTTTTATTTTTCGTTATAAACATTTACAGATTCGGAGGTGGTATTATTATTATTTGGTGTTACTTTTGTTCATGTTATGTTTTCAATTGTCGTAGCGAACATTTATGATTTCGGGAGTTGTTTATTATTTTTGTTATTACTATTATCGCTGCTGTATTTTCGTTATAAACATTTATAAATTCAGGGTTGGTTATTCTTTTTATGTTTTTTGTAATATTACAGTTGTATTATCGACTATCGTAGCATTCCTTTATAGTTTCGGTAATTTTTATTTCAGATAAACGAGGAACCGAAAAAGGAGGATCCTCCTAGGGTTCCACCCAGGCCTCAAAGGGAGTGTTGTGAGTTTAATATAGAAATCGAGGATGTGGGGTGCTGGGATGATGAACCTCCCCGGATTATTGCGTATAGGATATAATTGTATATTTCTAATAAATGCTTAATTATTATATTTATTACATGTGTTATGGTACGTTATTTCTCAGCCTCAATCAGTGTGGGTTTTATAGTGTATTATTATATAATCATTGTATCATTCGTTTTTATTTTAGTCTTCGTCGAACTTTCGAAGGGGTAAGATCTCTGGTGAGTTACAAATTTTGTTTGATGTACTATTATGTATTGTAATATTGTGTGATGTAGGGGTTAGGTGACGTAGCATAATAACATAGAGTAATTCCCCATTGACGTCATTTCCAGTGACGACGTTGTGGCGTCTTTTTTGAGACGTCATAATGACGTTACTAGAGCTGACGTCTATCTGTGCTCAGGTGTCCCATAGCGCTATGTGACGTCAATCTGTACTCAGGTGTCCCATAGCGCTATGCGACATCACTCTGTACTCAGGTGTCCCATAGTGCTAGTCAATCTGTACTCAGGTGTCCCATAGCGCTATGTGACGTAGTATTGTGACGTAGTATTGTGACGTAGTATTATGCTTTATAGGCCGGTTATATCTTAAGTTTAGTTAGTCTTCGTCGAGCTGCCGAAGAGGAAAGATCTCGGGTAAGTTAACATTGTACTTTGGACATCTGGTTTGCGTCTAAACTTAGGGCACCTGTTTCACGTAGGGGATTCTGTTACCCTAGTCTCTAGTACCCTAATGACGTCAGCTCCAGTGACGTCGTTATGACGTCTCTGGAAGTGACGTCAGGGGCCTAATGGCTTTTGTAACCCAAGTGTCCCAGTGTTCAGGTGTCCCAGTTTGTCGTAACCCAGGTGTCCTATATTCTACTAAAATTCGTCCAAATTTGAGCCCGTATATTTCATCCAAGACTGTAACTATTTTTGGTTAGTTACAGTATAATTGATACCGTCAAAGGATAGCCCGAAATGAACACATTGTTGAGGTACTGTAGGTAAGGCTTCCTTAAGAAACTCGACAGTGAACAGGCCTTGAGCCTTATTGTTTACAGCTTCAAACTGTTTACCTCTGGTTCGTTTAGGTAGGATGGGGGGAGGGCCGAACTTTACATTGTAACTAATGTCGATACAGCACTTTGCCTTTAAAGCCATTCTATATAGAGCTATAGGCCCAGGTATAGGTATAGTTCTCTCTGTGACAACTACACATTTGGAAGTGAAAGGTAAGAAGCTTCCATACTGTAACATATTCAAATACGCGTTCATATATCCCACCCCTCCGTGGGAGGGGGTGACAGCTGTGTTGAACAAATCGGGGAAAGGTCTAAACCTCGAAATCATATTTTGAGGGTGTCTTACTGTACCTTTCAACATATGTTCGTTATATATAACAAGTTCAATAGGAAAACCGTTTTTTTCACACTCGCTTAGAAATTTCAACCATATTTCCCTATTGTAAATCCTGTCAGCCGACGTAATCATGAGTATAACCAAAGGTGGTAAACTTTTACTGTGACCTCCATGCCTTTTATGTCTCCAACATCTTCTGTTGAATATATCACCATATCTACCAGATCTACTACAATAGTTTCCACAAAACTGTTTTCTGTCCGTATAATACCATGAACATAAATTTGATTTTGGATTATGCAATTTACAAATGTTGGCAAAAGGCCGTATATCATTATACGTGAATATACGCATTATATATCTTTAATGAAACGGTCAAAACCAATTCTGTAACGACCAGTTTCTTTTTCACTATCTTTATCTATAACAATAAAACCGTGTTTATCTCCCCAGGCAATAGCACAAATATTTCTAAACGCGTCAAATGAAACGTCTGTATTGACGTGATCTTTGTAAATGTGGCGTAAGTTCAGATCATCCTGTTTAAATACTATCAAAAGGTTTGCATTATCACGAATCAAGTGTTATGGGATTTTACTGTAAGATTGACCTAAATAGAACGAGTCTATATTATTATGACGGCCCATAGTAAAATAAGCACGTATATTGTTATGTTTTTCACAAGCGATATCATCAAATATCATTATAGAATTTGGTTCAGCCTCGTTTGGTGGGATTACGAATTCATTATCGGTGAATGGGTAGTAACCGACGTCAGAATTTTCAAGAATCTTTTCCAAGAACTTGTACTTTGGTTGGTGAAGGGATTTTGAAAATATGTAAACATTAGCAAATTTCAACCCGTTAGGTTCAAAAAGCAAGTTAAATATAACGTTTGTCTTCCCGCAATTTGACGGCCCGCAAAGTAATGCTCTGATTGTGTTTGGAAGTAATGAGCTGTGTCTTTTATTTACAGCCTTTTTCTTGAGAAAAGTGTCGAAATTCGTCATATTCATTGAATGCAACGAGTGTTCGATCCTCATGATGACGTAATACTGAAGTTAAATTGATTTGTATGAGCATTATATAAGTTTTTTCTAATACTCTACAGTAACCGTAACCTAACCTAACCTATTAGACAATTTCCTTTTCACTTACCCATGAGTTATGTGTCTTATCAAAACCCAACCAATTCACAAGAACCTTATCACCTCTTTTCTTTATAACTTTCTCAACAAGATATACATTACATATTTTTGATCTATTTAATTCTTCACCATAAAACCCGCCTTTTAAAATTTCCCCCTTCGAGTCTTGTAGAATATAAGTTATAGGTTTTGATGGTACAATAGCGTAAACTGAGAAAACCTCGTTTGTCCAATTAGGTAAATAACCTTTAACGAACGTCTTTTTAAATTTGGAAATTCTAACTTTATCATCTAGTTTGAATTTTGGTACAGATTTTACGGTTTTACGATCTAGTTTTTGTAATAAATGCTTCTCATGTTTTTTCAATACTTGAGACGGTTTCATTCCTGTGGTACTATGCACTGTATTATTATATGATTTTAATATTTCTTTTAAAAGGGTTAGCCACTCATAGCTGCCCCGAGCCGTAAATTCTCGCCACATTCGGTTTTTTAACGTACGATTTAACCTTTCGACTATGGAAGCTTTTTTGTCAGAGTATGTATGGTAATGATTAATGTTATATTTTATCATTAACTGTTTCACACGAGTGTTGAAAAACTCTTTCCCTTGATCGGATTGAAAATGTTTCATACGATGTTTTTTAAGTATAGGGTCTAAACATTTAGCTACCTCAACGCCTGATTTTGTTTTTAACGGTACAGCAAAAGCATATTTTGTTAAACAGTTTATCATTGTCAATATATACTTGAACCCTTTATTTTCTCTCGCATAAGGGATCATTTCGACCAAATCAGCCTGATACAGGTCATTTATCCCTTTTAATGTTACATTTCTGGTTGGGAATCGTCTACGAGCCGTTTTATGCAACTCCGTGGCAATAGCCTGTCTCACTTTCATCATGTAAATGATAGAATTTAGAGATTAGCACAGTAATTTATAAAACACGCATGGTCTTGTATCCATAGGGGACTGTATCATATTCTCCAAATTTTTTTCTTTTAGCACCTGTTATACTAATTTTTTTCTTTTCATTTATTGTAACAACTTCACGAATAACGGATCTCCTAATTTGATTACCACTTACGTAAATTGGTTCGTTAATGCTGTCAACATCATCTCCGGTGTCAACTAATCTTTTTAAACAATCAAAGTTTAGTATCTGCGAGTTTCTAAAATTCAGTGTGAAACCTTTAATTTTACAAACCGTAACGGTTTGACCTGTATTTGTAGAGACTTTGTATCCATATGTTTTGGGACCTCCCGAGACAAACTCACTGATATATGACGCTGGACCATATTCTGTAAGTTCATCGGTCATTTCACCTAAATAGTCACCTGTAACTACTTTATGTTTACCCTCTTTATATAGATATATTACACTATCTGTGTCAAAATACAACACCTGCTTCCCTAGGGCGTCAAGATGTTCATACAGTTTAAGCCGCGCCTGACTAAGAGTGAACGCAGCCAACACGACGTTTACATTAGGTAATATGTCGGCAGATTCTTCAATAAACTCCCACGATACAAATAACGTTTCGTCATTAATTTCTTGGACATTTGTTACTACAATGGATGGGCTACATAATAGTTGAAACAGATCACTAGATCTTCTTATAATTTTAACTTTAGATTGATTCTCCTTTTGCCCAAATTTGCCCCAAAATGAATTTAACATTAATTTTGCAAGCGATCTTAGACCGCTATTCTTTTCAATTTTAGTGGAGTCAAGTCTAATACTTTCATGTGTGAAATAGTCTTCGATATATTTACATTTATCCTGCTCTGTCACACACCACGTTGGGTAACCTGACGCCTCTTGTTTTATTTTTAAAAAAGTGTTTATAAAATCTGTAAACAGCCCTCCCTTGTCAAAAGTAGCCATCTTGTACACCCAAAGCTCGTACATGTCCAATATAATGTAACCTTTTTGTATAACTTTACGGATTTCACTCATTTCCCAAGTACCCGATAGGGCACGTTCTTCAATATCGTGACAACATTCATTCGCATTAACATTTTCTCCACAGGTTCGACACAACACAAACGTTAATTTGTTGTTCATTCTTACTGGTAAAACCGGTAAATATAAATTATTTGGAGGCAGTATTTTGCATTTTAGGAGCCCTTCAGAGTCTAGACCTTGGGCCTTACAAGCCTCGTTACCTATGAAAATCTCAGGGTGTCCTACAGGATATTTACCATACTTACATACCCAAGGATATAAAGAACAAACGTCTACATAATGTATGGATTCTCCTTCTTTACATAAATGGTATGATTTTGTATTCCCAGTTCTACCACCAAAAAATGCATCGCGTGGGTTTAGAGGTAACACATTTAGTATAGGGTGTTTTTCTAGGTAGGCAGTCTCGAGAGGTTTGTCTTTCTTTAGTTGTCTAAATCTACATTCCCACATTTCGACAACAGTGTAACCGATTGACGCAAGTCTTTGTGTCTTTAATTGCGTTCTCTCGTATCTTAAATTGAATGTATTGGTTGAATCATTATGTAACTCTTCATCACGATTTAGAGGAAAACAGTTGGGGCACCCGTGATAGTAACACCCGTGAAATTCAAATATAGTGTTATTTGAGATTCCGTCGACACTCATCCCATTAATTTTGACCTCGCGACCTCTACCTGCGTGTTCAATCTGCGTTCCTAATTGGGCCTCTTTATATGTTAACCACTGGTATGCGATAGATGACTGATTATCAATCATTCTGTATCCCTTTCTAGGTAAAATTCTGATTGTATCCTTTTTTAAGAAATTAAGTCTGAACGCTAGATTACATGCACTAGCTATTGTGACGGCCTCTAAAAAGGGATCCACATTACACTGATCCAAGAACATTTGTCTAAATTTAAGACACGCTTGAGCTAAGATATCAACGTCTGATATACAATAAGCTACGAGTTCTACTTGGAGATTAAAAACGTAATTGTTCTGAATTTGTATATTATACCATTTTAAAAAATCTTTTCGACTCTCGTCAAACATGGAATCAGGGTTGTAAAAATCAATAGACGGCATAGGTCCTACATAGTTCTGGTTTTCCCTTGTATTGAAAAGATGGGGGAAATATCCCTTCTTTTTTTCAGGGGTAAATCGAAAGCTTTAGGTAATTTTGATAATGCCATAGGCATTTAGTTAATGGAATCGATAAAACGAACATTGTCTAATTCTAGTAATATTATTTTGGTACCTCTAGTTATCAATTCAGGTGTGAATTGATTTTCCTCTAGAATATATTTTAAAATATATTGTATATCAAAACCTGAGCCATAATGCGATAAAATACATACGTTTGCAAAATTTTTCCGAACATTCATGATATACTCCATAAACTGATTAACAGGATTGGTATTGAAAATGTGTATCTTATCATGCTCTGTCGGACAATTATTAGGACACGAATTACAAAATTGTTGTGAAACACACAGATTGACTTTATGAACTCTAGCTTCGGGATTTGAGGGTGATGGTGTATCTTGAGTCGTTTCTACATCGAAAAAGATCAATAAATGTCCGTCTTTTTTAGGGTTTCTGATATCTATTTTCATATAACATCGATGTCCGGGGGGTCTATATTTTGAACAAACACTACAGTATTCCTCATAACAAATATGTTTCGGATGTTGTTTTGTCTTTTTAAAACTACGATTACATTTCAGACAATATTTGAGTATGTTACACAACGTTGTCTTGTGTTGATTAAAACAGGTCTGATTAAGGAAATTTCTATTACATTGGTTACACGTTAAATCGCTACCATCTTTTTCGCAAGGTGGTGAACGCTTACATGAGCCGCAAACGATTGAACAAACATGATCACCTATCGTGTTGTAAGGGATGTGACAGTTTTCGCAAAAGTATCCACACGCAAATGCTGAAGTTAGACTGGTTATCAGATTGAAATGATTTTGGTTGTACAATAGATTAATTTTATATTCAGCATTAGGTATATGATGGTCAAATAGTATATCACGGCCTTTAGACCCATACTGATAAACAGTAATTTTATAGTTTTTTAAGTGATCCTGAAATTTTTTCAATTCTGCAACACCAGCTCCGCTTTCAGGAATAGTTACATTAGCATCGTTTAATAGTTTTTGAGCTTCAGTAGTTTGTCTTTTACATCTGTCTTGTATAATAGCCTTGTAATATGGGTCTTTTTTAGCGTGCGAAATACCAACGACTAGAGCTCTCGGCAGACATAAATTGTCTGTATTGTTTATAACTACAATACCCTTCCTCGATTTACACTCATCAGTAAAGTCATTATAAAATAGACCTCGTCTACGACCTAACCCTACAGGTAGACTAACTATTGTACATGTTAATTGAAATGTATCAGTCCACGACCCGGACGGTGAACCACTTTGGATTATGCTACCAATAACACCCCAAAGGGTATCTACTGAAATCTCAGTTAATGGTCTAAATGCAATATACCCTGGTGTTTGAATTCTCTCGTTTTGGAACGTGAAACGGATTCTATCATTTTCATTACCGTTTTGTTTCATCTCGTTTACTAGTTTTTGTAACCCCAGTTTTAACCAATCGACGGTATTAACATGTTTTGGTGGAATATTAAATTTGAAAAGCGTTTTTGTACCTGTAAGTCGATATTTTCGAACATGGGATGTCGTTGTACTTATACGGTTTATAGGGTCCATTATATCTTGTAGGTAAACTATGGTAATATATAGAAATGTATTAGTCCCCCAATAGCACACACAGATGAATATCAAACTTATGTATAAAATAAATTTAAAATGTGAATAAATAATCGTATCATACAACATATAGAAATAATATAAATCTTATATAACTATATCTATATAAATAAAAATGTAAATGTGCGTTTGTTCAAAATCGATAATCTCAGAAAGTTCTTTACCGATTGCTTTGAAATTTGGACACAATATTCCATTCGAATCCACGAGTGTTTTTATATACTTTTTGAAAAACTGTAGCATCTAATGAACATAAAAACAACAAAAAATATGCTCAACATTTAACAAAAATGCAAGCGCCATTACACATGTTTATGGACTATAATAATAACAGCTGTAGTCAACTGTTTCCTATAGCCTATTTCCATTATCAGCTTATTTCAAACTTCAAACAACTGTATATTTGGATTTTCTATCTTTTAAGATAGGTTTTTGAGAACAACGACATCTGTTGAAGTAAAAACAAAACACACTATACTAAATATTTTCAATGTTTCCAAATGTATTGTTGTTAAATAAAATGTTGATAGATTTAATTAACAAATGTTTAAATCAATTATTTTGTAAGACATTCCGTTACGACAATATCACTTACCATAGCATTAATTTCGTGAGTATAAATAATTTGTTGTATTTTTTCACCCTTTTTCATTTGGTTAAACCAGATTAAATAAAAAAAATACAATAACTCAAGTAACATTTTTTGTCATAACCTATTTTCATCATTATAATATTAATAACTATATTAAACCATTTGATTTTAATTTTAAAAGAAAGATAAAAATATGACCTTTTAATTATTTTTAATTTTATATTGATAAATCAAATGGTTTAATAGTTATTAATATTATAATGATGAAAATAGGTTATGACAAAAAATGTTATTTGAGTTATTGTAATTTTTTTATTTAATGTGGTTTAACCAAATGAAAGACGGTGAAAAAATACAACAAATTATTTATATTCACGAAATTAATGCTATGGTAAATGTTATTGTCCTAACAAAATAATTATAACTCTTTATAAATACAAAACATAAAATTGTAACAACTAGGCCTACAATTCAAAAAACCCATTTATTTTATAATCTAAACTGTATTACACTTCCAAATTTTATAATAACATAACTATATAATTAATTACTTCTAAGATAATTAATATATCAATATGAAATAAAAAACACTTAAAAGACAATATTTATATCTTTATTTTAAAATTAAAGAATCTTTATAAATACAAATATAAAATTGTAACAGTTAGGCCTACAATTTAAATAAAAACTTAAATTAAAACAGGTTATTGTACACAATGTTATTTTCTCGGGAATATTAATTAGGATAGAGATTTTGTATTGTTATAATTAAGAGGCAATTTTCAATTTATAAAATATATCATTTACCATATATAAATAGGCCTACTATTAAATTCTAATATTCATTTTTTAAATTAGATTGTAACATATTGTTTTCTTAATTTAGCTCAGGGCCATCTTTAGAATTGCGTGGCTTAGATCTAGAAACGGATTGCTTCTCACATGGACAATTATATGTTGCATGTTCTAGAGTCGGCAAACCAATTAATTTTAATTTAATTTGCTCAGTAAATTATTGCTCTGGCATTATTTGTACTGGCATTCATACGCTACTATGTAAAACAAAATTATGTTGCTAGGCCTAAGTTTATGTATATTTTTTAGGTGCTATACCGGTAACTTTGGCGAAGTACAATGATATTCAAGATCTAAAGAAATATTGTGGAGAAGAAGCAAAGGCTTTCTTTTCAAACATTCCAAAAATGAAGCCAGGAGAAACTAAACAAAGTCAGTCTAAAGAAGGACGCCAACAAAAAAATAAACCTTCAAGAACCAAAAATATGCCTCCAAAGACCGAAAAAACGCCCTCTAAGACCGAAAAACAAAAAGCAAGTTGAAGAAAAAGAAAGGAATGTTTAATTTTATGTTGTATATTGACCTAAAACTTATTAAAAGTTAGTTTGACAGTAATATTGAGTTTAATTGCAAGCTGCGATTATTGACTTTCCCCTTTTTTCCCCGGAAAAATGTGTATCTTATACCTTAATTGAATATTATTGATTAAACAAAACTCATATTTACAGTTAATTTTACAGATATGTGTTTTACATTTAATATGGAACAAACTTAACTGTTTTAGTACACTTACATATTCAAAAAGAACATCCTATAAAAGATTCGAGCCTAAAATCTCCGTTCCTGAAAAATCCTAAATTTTGACTCTCCCCCTTTTTCCCCTGGACCCTTCATATTGTTTTCTTAATTTTATATATCTTAACGCAAGCTTTTATTGGTTTGTGTGTGTTGAAACATGTGTTGGTTCAATCTAGGCCTAACTTTAAAATATTAATTGTACTAGCTGGACATCCGAATCAACTGTTTCATCAGTTATTTTATTAAATTGGCTGCTATGGTAATGAATGCAAATAATAGGTACATTCAAGAAATATGTATTGGTTCATCTTTCTAGGCCTAACCTAAAATTATTTAATGGCAACATACACACATAATTTATGTTGTTGTGCACATCTTTGGCATGGTACGTTTCTATTGATATTTATAAATTTCATCTTTCAATAGTAATTTTTTAGTTTTTCATAATGTTGTTTATTTATTGATACTACAGCTGCTAGACGCTGGGTTTAATGCCCAACGATTTTTTTACGATTTTCAAAATAATTTTACAAATATGGAATATAAAAAATGTTTTTATCAAAATAAATCCAACTCTATTTTACTCTGGGATAGTGTAGCTTTTTATTTAAAAAAAATGTTTCTATTGGTTCGATATTTCCAACATTAAAATGTTCAAGTATTTCCCAATATTCAAACCAATTATAAGAATTGCGATTGACTGAGTGAACGAGCTATTCTTACCGCCAAGAACAAAGACATCTCCGAACTAAATAATATTATTCAGACTAAAATTCAAAGCGAGGTAGTCACATACAAGTCCGTTGACACTGTTGTAGAAACAAATGAAGCAATTAATTACCCAACAGAATTTTTAAATTCACTCTATCTGCCAGGGATGCCACCACACTTAATGCAATTGAAAACCGGTGTGCCGATAATCATGTTGCGAAATATCAACCAGCCAAAGCTTTGCAACGGCACAAGACTTGCAGTGAAACAATTAATGAACAACGTCATAGAAGAAACAATCTTGACAGGACCTTACAAAAATGATGATGTCCTCATTCCTTTAATTCCAACAGACATGCCATTTAAATTTAAGAGATTGCAGTTCCCAATTCGATTAGCATTTGCAATTACCATTAACAAAGCTCAGGGCCAATCTTTAGAATTGTGTGGCTTAGATCTAGAAACGGGTTGCTTCTCACATGGACAATTATATGTTGCATGTTCTAGAGTCGGCAAACCAGATAATCTGTATATATACACAAACAATGGAACTACAAAAAATATTGTGTACCCACAAGCATTGTTAAAATAAACATATTTTAATTTATGTCTTTATTTATGTCTTTTATTTATTTTCCATTTACCAGATGAGCCACAGCAACGCGTGGCCGGGTACAGCTAGTAATAAATAAATTTGAATAAATGATATAGTAAAAGTAAAGAAAATCAATAGTTGTATGAATAATTATTACATAGAGTAATCAAAAAGATTTGAATATATGAATATTTGTTATAGATATATAAAAGTATATACGAGAACATTTGGACTTACTCAGATCAGGATTAGAAGTGAACTGGCTACAGAGATTCAAAACTCTGTTTCCCCCAACCATACACAAGGAAATATCTATTGTTCAGGTTTAAACGTTATGCATGCGTACGTCTGTTGGTCATCTAATACGTTCCTACGCACGCGACTCTAATCATTGTCAAGTTAAATTGTTGTTGCATGGGCATGTACACTAATTGTATAATTATGTATACATGACATTTCTACATGTTCGTAAAATGACAACCTTGCACACTATATAGGTTAGTATCCACGACTTTCTACACGCACGCAATTGCGTATATCCTGCCACTTATTTTGCTCAACTAAAAAGTTATAGAACCATGAATATAATATGTGCTCACAATCAGTCAATTATTTTGTTTACCTGAAAGTTATAGAACCGTGACTACTATGTGTTCGCAAACACGCATGCCTGTATGAATATGTCGTGTTTCAAAAACAATGTATCCTAAATAATTATAGTAACGATTCAAATCATAACTTAATAAATATTTTACTTACGTAATCACTTACAACGATCTTGAAACTGAAATGGTAACTGGGGGTCGAAACTGTGGCTTTTATAGTAGGGTAGTTATGTAGCCTAGGGGGTGATATCTTGTAAATATCACTGTTATTTTTGTTAGACCAACGCTATGGACTCTCCTGCAAGTAACCACATGTGTTATTTGTATGTGAAGAAGCGAATATTTATTTTCGCATATCTCCCGCGTTGTAATTTATTGCATACGAACACATGTGCGTGCGTGTGGTAGTTGGCAAACACCATATGTTCTTTGCTAGTGCAAAAAAAATTTACACGACTGTGAGAATGGTGCATGTGTAAGACTATTTACGTATAGGGTGATTCAAAAGTACTGTATCTTAAACAAATCATGTCACTGATATAGATTTAAAACTTTTTGGGCCATCTGACGATATCTCGTCATTTGCGACATATTATTTCAACGTGATTAATTAAATAAAGTAATAATATTGTTATTTATGAAGACTAAATAATTCACGGTAAATTTTGTAAATGCTACTTTACAGTGTTTCAAACGATTTTATGTGAGTACTTGATTTCAATTATTTACAGTTATTGTTTAAGCTAAAATACGAGTAAATTTTAGAGAAAATGTTAGGTTTTGATTTTTTCTATATTTTTGTGCCTTTATGTACTTGTCTTTATGGAATTTTCAGGATTAATATAGACCGTAATAAACATAATAAAAATGATGTTTCCCACTTTGAAATTTTTGTTTGTTTTTAAAATAGAAATATTTGAATTTAGGTTTAAATGTGGTATTACTGTAGATATTTTCCCCCAATTTTGGCGTTTTAAGATATAATTATATATTATGTCAGCTAGATTGTTCGTTTATTGGAACGTCCATTAATTTATCTTCAATTCAAAATAAATTTTTAATTCCGTTTATAAATAGATTTTTGTGAATTTTTGATAAAACTTGCCAGATAAGTCTATTCTTATAGTGTGCGGTTTTTATATCCTGCTGCCGAAATTCTGATTACACTTTTTACACACCCCCTGAAAAATGGTTGGATCTAATTGGGTTAAAAACTTAGATAAATTTAACAAATTAAAGTTTGAACTTACGATTATTCTTCGTCGCTACTTGATGTTGAGTCCCTGAGAAATTTTCCTGTCAACCCTGACGTAGATGGTATATCAAGGTCAAATATAGGAGGCTCTGGGGAAGGCGACGGCATGGTCTCTCGACATGACAGATCCGGGGCGGTTGAGGGGTGGTAATGTTGTTGAGGCTCTGGTTCAGGTTCGGGGTGGGGTTGAAAGTCCATTGGCTCCTCCAGGGGCCGTTCCTGATGCCCTACGGGCTGATATCCTTCTGGAGGGTCCCAAGGGTGTCCACACAAATGGGAAGTGTTGCAATTCGCCCTTATGTGGAAGTCCCAGGTGATGTTGGGGCATCCGAGTCTGTGCAACTCCCTCTCGGACCGTTGAATTTGTCTGAAAAACGTATTTCTTATTATTATTATTATTATTTCTGTATTGTATTAAAACGGTTTATGGTTCTTTTTATGAACAACTCACCTTTCTGTTCGTCTTCGGATTCTATCCAATTCGTATCCGACTTCATCATCGACTTCTTCTTCATTTCCATCGTCCGATGATGTATTGTAGCCAGATTCGTCACTTGGTTAGAGGCCGAGTGACGTAGTATTGTGCTTTATAGGTTGGTTTTTCTTGTTTTCGTTAGTCTTCGTCGAACTTTCGAAGAGGTCGGATCTCTTGTAAGTTACAAATTTTGTTTGATGTAATATTATGTAATGTAGATGTGTCTTATTGTGGTGAGAAGACTTTAAACAAGTTTGGTAGACTATGCTTTGAACTTTCTATTTTCTTATACCTGTCTAGTATTTTCTTCTGTGAAGAACGTGGTCTTCTTCACAGAAGAACTTACCAGCAGAGTTGTGTATGCCTTATAGGTTAGGATATCTCTTTTTTTCGTTAGTCTTCGTCGAGCTGCCGAGGAGGTCGGATCTCTGGTGAGTTACAAATTTTGTTTGATGTAATATTGTGTAATGTAATATTGTGTAATGTAGGGTTAGGTGACATGGCATAATAACATAGAGTACTTCCCCATTGACGTCATTTCCAGTGACGTCGTTGTGACGTCTTTTTGAGACGTCATAATGACGTTACTATTGCTGACGTCAATCTGGGATCAGGTGTCCTATGGTGTTATGTGACGTCAATCTGGGCTATGGTGTCCCATGGTGTTATGTGACGTCAATCTGGGAACAGGTGTCCCATAGAAATATGTGACGTCAGTCTGGGATGAGGTGTCCCATGGTGTTATGCTACGTAGTATTGTGACGTAGTATTGCAGCGTGGTATTGTGACGCAGTATTGTGCTTTATAGGTTGGTTATATCTTAAGTTTAGTTAGTCTTCGTCGAGCTGCCGAGGAGGGCGGATCTCGGGTACGTTAACATTGTATACACGGCATCTGGTTCTATCCTAAACGTAGGGCACTCTGTTTCCTAGGGCACTCTGTTTCCTAAGTCTCTAGTACCCTAATGACGTCATCTCCAGTGACGTCATTATGACGTCTCAAAACGACGTCATAATGACGTCACTGAAGTGACGTCAGGGGCCAAAAGGTTTTTGGGATCAGGTGTCCCAGGGTTCAGGTGTCCTAAGTTGGCTGGGACCAGGTGTCCTATATACTACTTCAGTAGTTTGTCTTTTACATCTCTCTTGTATGATAGCCTTGTAATAGGGATCTTTTTTAGCATGGGCGATTAAAACAACTAACGCTCTAGGTAAACATAAATTGTCTGTATTGTTTATACCTACAATTCCCTTCCTTGATCTACACTCATCAGTAAAGTCCTTATAAAATAGACCTCGTCTACGACCTAACCCTACTGGTAGGCTAACTTTTGTGCATGTTAATTGGAATGTATCAGTCCATGATCCAGACTGCGATCCACTTTGAATTATGCTACCAATAACACCCCAAAGTGTATCTACTGAAATCTCAGTTAATGGTCTAAATGCAATATAACCTGGTGTTTGAATTCTCTCGTTTTGAAACGTAAAACAGAGTCTATCATTTTCATTACCATTTTGTTTCATCTCGTTAACTAGTTTTTGTAACCCCAGTTTTAACCAATCGACGGTATTAACGTGTTTTGGTGGAGTATTAAATTTGAAAAGTGTTTTGTACCTGTAAGTCGAAATTTTCGAACATGGGATGTCGTTGTGCTTATACGAATTATGGGGTCCATTATATCTTGTAGGCAAAATATGTTAATATATAGAAATGTATTAGTCCCCCGATAACACACAGAAATAGTATCAAACTTATATATATATTATAACATACCGAAATAGAAAGCTCCAAAGGTCAGTACCCGGCAGGCCATAAATCGTCAAGACATGAAAGGATTGACGGACATAAAAAAATGTTTCAACAGGGAAACAACGCACCCAAACCGTCACACAAGATCCATCAAAATTAAGCTTTTAATACGGAAACAAATTGTAACAAGCCAATCAGAGCAAGTGAATCAGTTCTGAAATAACGTCCAAGAATTAAAACTAGTCAATGGAAGAAGAGCATCATGACGCTGTTTTAAAAAGAGGAGAACTTATAAATAAGGGTAAAAGGGAGGACACGTGGTTCTTTTTAGGTATTTTGGTTCCGACGTCGTATTAGAAGGTTGTTCCGGGGAAGTGTTTCTCCTGATCGAAAGAGTTAAGTGTTTGTGAAGGACTTTGCCTATCCTATTCGTCGTTTTTCTTTTTTAATAGAACTGTTAAGTTTATAAAAGTCAATAAAAAGTTATCCGTCGTTTTAAAAACTAAAAGAATCATCGTATTAAAGTATAAGAAGTCTTCGTGGTCGTTAAGTGAGATAAGAGTGAAGTTTAAGGAGTCATCGTCGTATTAAAGTTAAATCAGTGAGAAGAAGTATCGTCGTAAGAATTAAAAGCATCATCGACGCAAGAGTGAGTGAAGAAAGGTGTAACCCGCGATTGGGATCATCTACGGGAGAGGCAAACCATCCAACCATCACGCAATCTTCGAGAGAACCACGGAACGAGAACAACCCAAAAACTGGAAAGGAACACGTCAATTGATAAGTAGAACTTAAAGGACAATACATTTTATAAATTACCACCAAATTTTGTTTTTTGTAATAATAAAATAAATTATAGTCACCTAAGAACCAACGAACCCCAATAGAGATTTAAATTAAATTCAAGTAAATAACCTTCAGTTAGCCGGAGCAAATATTTTATAAAGCTAATTAAAATTAGAGTCAAAATTAAATACAAATTAAATTGATGCATTCTTAAATTCCTTGTTTTAGACTAAGTTGTTTAGGATAAGAATTTATAGTGAAGATGTACCTAGTTTAAGCCGTAGTATAAAATTGTAGAATAAGATATTAATCAGTAATATTTTGAGCATCAAGGTAAAAATTATGTTTTAAATGATTAAAAATTAATATTTAAAAGAGTTAATTATTCAATATGTTTAATTAAAATTGAGTTATAATCCCACATGTTTTGAGTGTTATTATTTTAATCAATTGTCAAATAACTAACGAACTAATAACCAAATGAATAATAATAATATTAATAAATAGTAAAAAGAAATATAGGAGAGTTTTCCTATATTTAAGCGACCAACGTGTAGCAAATAAAAAAAAAAAAAGAGAACGTCTTAAACCTTATATTTGGCGACCCAACAGGTGTGGCTATAATTAATTTAAATTAATTAATTAAATTGATAAATTGGTGGTATATTGAATAAGTTAAGAAAGACATTCAAACAAGTTTAAAAAGACAATTAATAAATTAAGTTCATGTTTAGAAAGGATAAGAAATTAAATATAAGCCAATTTAAGTTAAGAAGAAGTGATAGGTTAAGAAGTAAACCTAACAATAGTAGAATTAAAATGGCAACTAATGACCAAATTGAGTTAGGGGAAAACAGGGAAACTGATAACGAATTAGGTGTAGAAGGAGTTGAGAGTAGGGAATTAAATGTAGAATCTACGGGGGAACCAATGCAAATTAATAATGGGGAAACAGTAGACGAAATTAACGGGGGTAAACAAAATGAAAGGTTGTTGGGGACGGAGCCTAGTTTCAATATAGAATTATTAATGAGACAAATGATGGAACAAAATGCAAAACGCGAAAAAGACGCGATTGAACGCGAGAAATCCAATAAAGCAGAATCTATAGAAAGTATGAAAACGTTGTTAGAATCAAATAAGGCAGAGATAATCGGATCAGTTAACCTTAAAATTCAAGAGATTAGGGAAGAAATTAAATTAGCCAGTAAAGCCGTGGAGGAAAAATTAGAAAAATCTATAAAGGGGAAATGTTCAGCCATAGATAATAAGATAAGGACCGGCGATAGCAAAATTAACGAAGTGGGAGAGAAAATTCAAAATGTAGAAGTTCGGTTAGATCGGAAAATCGAAGAAAATAAACAGGGCACCCGGACACAAATTGTAGGATTAGAAATTAGGACCACAGATTTAGAGACAAAAATAAACGAAAATAACTATGTCGAAATTCAAAATAAATATTCAGAGACAAATGACCAGGTTAGGGAATACGTAGAAAAAACAAAGGAGTTGCAGACATGGATTACAGAAGTAAATACGCGTTTGAATAAAATTAAAAATGGAGAAGTGATAAAGGAGCCGGAAAATATGAGAAATGTTAACTTTACGGGGAGGGAAAGATTCCCAATGCAATTTTTAAAAACCTTAAAAGAAATGAAAGAATATTATGGAGAAGAAAACGTAAATTGGATAGACAAATATTTAAAGGATGGCGCATTTATATGGTGGCAGTTGCATCGCGAAGATATCAAGAGTTTCAGTGAGTTCGAACACATATTTAAAGAAATGTACTTTAACGAGATCATACAGGGGGAGATAAGAGATAGGTTAGAATTCGGAAGATATAAAGGACCAATTAATGAACAGACGGTAAGTTACGTAGAGAACATTCTATTGGAATCTGGATCCTCGAGCCGCGTCTTACTGAGGTACAGTTAGTCCATAAAATTGCAAAGCATTTTCACCCAACAACGTTGGTCGCCGTTATTACGAGGGGTATTGCAAGGAAGACCGAGTTCATAAAGTTAATAATGGAGTTCAAGAATGTGCCGTTACCACCTACCAACTTTAGGGAACCCCCCGATCGACAAGAATCTCCAAACAAAAACAACCATTATGAAAGCAGGGACAATAGAGACAGACATCCAGGTCACTGGACGACCGGGTATAATAAATTTAACAACAGAGGACCGACATATTACGAAAAAAGAGAAACCCAGAATGGTGAGGGGACTAGCCGACAAAAACAAGACAATTCACAATGACATGGGGGAAGGGGCAAACAACTCTTAAGTAAAC
The DNA here is from genome assembly GCA_963513935.1 of Aphrophora alni. NCBI lineage: Eukaryota > Metazoa > Arthropoda > Insecta > Hemiptera > Aphrophoridae > Aphrophora > Aphrophora alni. The sequence continues at coordinate 43,102,491 of OY740773.1, read as the reverse complement.
ACAATAAAGAAGATAAATAAATAATAAATACAGTATTTGCAGATATTAGGGAATATTTAGAAGAATCGGAGGATTCCGACACAAAATTTTCTGAACCTAACAGTTGTCCTGAAATAAAAATTTGCATAAATGACCAGGTATCAATTTTGGCATTAATAGATACAGGGTGCGAAATAAATTCAATGTCTGAAGAATTTTATAATCAAAGTAGAGCTAAATTTGGGAAATGTGAGGAGTTACCTGTAGCTGGAGTGAAGGTAATTGGAGCCGTTGGTCTGCGTTCCAAGAGTATAAAAAAACAAATAATTATTAGTGTTAGAATTGGGAACGGAAATATCAACATGCATTTTATAATCGTCCCAGGCTTAATAAGAGAGTGCATTATAGGATTAGAATTTCTGACAAAACATAAGGCTATCGTTAATTTTATGAATAATAAATTAGAATTTAATAAAGGGAACAATTTGCCGAATCAATTAAATGTCATTTCATTCAACAGTTGTCAGGAAGGAATTAAAAATTTTAACGAAATTAATCACATGGTATTTAAACAGGAGGAGATAGAAGAGGAAACCATTAAAATTAAGGTAGATGAAATAAATATTTAAAATTCAAATTATAAACAACAATTATATAAATTATTAATAAAACATAAAGGAGTCTTCAGTAAAAAACCAGGAAAAATAAAGAATTACCAACACCATTTTAAAGTAAACGACCAAACACCATACTGTCAGAGAAGTTGGCCCATAGCTACAAAATATCAGGATGCCGTGGACAAAGAAATTAAAAGGATGATTGAGTATGGAATAATCGAAAGAGCGAATAGTCCATTTATTAATCCGATTGTACCTGTGAGTAAAAAGGACGGTAGCGTAAGGATTTGTTTGGATGCGCGGGTTATTAATGCGAGAACTGTGCCAGATTACGAGGGAGTTCAACCTATACAAGAGTTACTGACAATCAGTGGGAAGGTGAATTGGATGAGCAGTATAGACTTGACCAGTAGTTTTTGGCAAATTCCATTACACAGAGATTGTAGAGATTATACCGCGTTCCTGTACAAAGGCCTATGTTATCGATATAAAACCGTTCCTTTTGGGCTAAGTACCAGTTTAGCAAGTCTTGCAAGAGGATTAGATGCGATATTAACACCTGATATCAAAAATTATTTAATTATGTATGTAGATGATGGGCTATGTATGGCAGAAAATTGGGAAAAACATTTGGAGCAATTAGATAAATTATAAACTGTTTTTAAAGAAGCTAACATGACCATTAATTTTGACAAATCGGTATTTTGTAGACAGGAAATTGATTATTTAGGATTTACAATAACAACGGAAGGGATAAAACCAATAGAAAGTAAGATGAAGGTTATACGGGCGTTCCCACGACCTAAAACACCCAAACAATTGAAAAGTTTTTTAGGTCTTACAAACTTCTACCATAAATTTTCGAAAGGGTACGCTTGGTTGACCGCACCGTTACAGGGCCTACTAAAGAAAGGAGTTAAATTCAATTGGACAACGGAACTTGATAACTGTTTTAAAAAAGTAAAAAGAGAATTTGAGAATGCAATAACCCTTCGACATCCTGATCCCAATAAAAGATTTTATTTACAGACGGACGCATCTGATATAGCATCAGGTGGACAATTATACCAACTAGATGACAATAATGAGATAGGTGTTATCGGTTTTACAAGTCGAACGTTTAAAGGGGCAGAGAAATACTATAGTACCGCAGAAAAAGAGCTGTATAGTGTAGTTCTGTGTTTGAAGAGGTTTGGGAGATATGTTTTAGGAAGGAAATTGACTGTAATAACCGATAACAAAGCAATAACATTTATTAATCGATGTAAACTTTTAAATGCCAGAATGACACGCTGGATACTTTTAATCCAAGAATACAATATTAATATTCAGCATTGTAGGGGTAAAGACAACATTGTAGCAGATATTCTCAGTAGGTATCCTGAAGAGGGGGAGTGTTCACATGAAACTAGCGCAGATCGATTAGTCAAAATTCAAGTACTCGCAAGAAATTTTAGTCCGGAGATAGGAGACCAAATTCAATCGATAGAAAAATTACAGATGGGAGATGATAAATTAAGGGGCATTAGAAAAAAAATTGAACAAGGGGATGACGTAATGCAAGAATATTATAAAATATGTGGGAATAAACTTTTTAGAAAAGAAAAACGAAAATGGAAACTGGTAATTCCAGAAAAATTCATGGGAAAATTAGTAAAGGAAGTTCACGAAATTTATAGCCATTTAGGAATAAACCAATGTTACCAATTAATAAAAGAAGATTTCACGGGGAATAAAACAGCGAAAATAATAAAGAATATAATTAAAAATGTCACGTTTGTCAGGTAAATAAACATGACGTAAGACAGCGGAACGCCGAATTAAAAGCGATAATTCCAAAGGGGAAGGGACACTTAGTTTGTGTGGACTATTATGGACCAATACCCAAAACGATTTACGGAGCCAGATACATATTCGTGATGATCGATGCATTTTCTAAATTTGTTAAATTGTATAAAGTTAAAAACACCACTACCGTTATTACACTAAATCAAGTTAAAAAATACATAGAGGATGTCCAACTACCAAAAGCCATACTATCGGACAATGGAACACAGTTCACCTCGAAAAAGTGGGGACAAGGATTACAGGAATTAGGGATAAAACAAAAAACAATAGCAATCAGAAACCCTCAGAGTAATTTGGCGGAGAGAGTTATGAGGCAGTTGGGGCAGTTTTTCAGGATATTAGTACCCAACAGACATCAGGATTGGGGAAAGGTGCTGGATATCATCGAAACGTGTATAAATGAAGCATACCACGACACAATAGAAACCACACCGTTGGAAGCACAATTTGGCAGACGTCCCGAAAGAATTTGGGCTAAATACTTGTTAAACCCAGGAAATATTCCAGAGCCAATAACCAAACAAGAAGATTACATTTTAAGGATAAAGAACAAAAGAGAAAAATATGCGGAAAAGTATAACGAACTACATCCTCCCACGGAATACGAAATAGGTGATAAAGTTTTAAGTAAGGGCGTGTGTTCCATCCAGTACAATAGATAAAAGGTATCATAAGTTCTGCGAATTATACGAGGGGCCGTATGAAGTAATTGAAAAGTACGGGAAAACCACATACAAGGTAGGCAAGATTGGAGATAAAAATAAAATTAGGGGAATATTTAATTGTAGGGTAATTAAGAAATATAACACATAAAGATAAATAATAATAAAGTTTTTTTTTTAAATTCTAGATAAATAAATTTAAACAAAATAGAGATAGTCTTACGATAAATTGTTTTAAAAAGAAGGGTAGTGTATAAAAGAAAGGGCATTGTTCGGTTAACCATAATAGAAGTCAGTCTGTAGGTCAAATTCCTGGGGTTATTGTTAGGGTAGAAAAGGTTGACACGGTCATAAATTTTAAGTTTAAAGAGACGATAGACAAATGTAAACAACCGATCGATAGGTTTTATGTTTAAAGGGTAGTTTGTAAATATTAAACGTTGTTAGAAAGATATGAATTTTAAAGTTAAGTAGGTAATTACATGATTAGATTAAGAAAACAAATATGTGTGAATTAATTAGTAAGTAATATAATAGTTGTAAAAGGAAATTAAGGGTGTATCAAATTTTAGAATTTTAATTAAATTGAAAATTTTAAAATTTTGGGGACTTATATAACATACCGAAATAGAAAGCTCCAAAGGTCAGTACCCGGCAGGCCATAAATCGTGAAGACATGAAAGGATTGACGGACATAAAAAAATGTTTCAACAGGGAAACAACGCACCCAAACCGTCACACAAGATCCATCAAAATTAAGCTTTTAATACCGAAACAAATTGTAACAAGCCAATCAGAGCAAGTGAATCAGTTCTGAAATAACGTCCAAGAATTAAAACTAGCCAATGGAAGAAGAGCATCATGACGCTGTTTTAAAAAGAGGAGAACTTATAATAAAGGGTAAAAGGGAGGACACGTGGTTTCTTTTTAGGTATTTTGGTTCCGACGTCGTATTAGAAGGTTGTTCCGGGGAAGTGTTTCTCCTGATCGAAAGAGTTAAGTGTTTGTGAAGGACTTTGCCTATCCTATTCGTCGTTTTTCTTTTTTAATAGAACTGTTAAGTTTATAAAAGTCAATAAAAAGTTATCCGTCGTTTTAAAAACTAAAAGAATCATCGTATTAAAGTATAAGAAGTCTTCGTGGTCGTTAAGTGAGATAAGTGTGAAGTTTAGGGAGTCATCGTCGTATTAAAGTTAAATCAGTGAGAAGAAGTATCGTCGTAAGAATTAAAAGCATCATCGTCGCAAGAGTGAGTGAAGAAAGGTGTAACCCGCGATTGGGATCATCTACGGGAGAGGCAAACCATCCAACCATCACGCAATCTTCGAGAGAACCACGGAACGAGAACAACCCAAAAACTGGAAAGGAACACGTCAATTGATAAGTAGAACTTAAAGGACAATACATTTTATAAATTACCACCAAAATTTGTTTTTTGTAATAATAAAATAAATTATAGCCACCTAAGAACCAACGAACCCCAATAGAGATTTAAATTAAATTCAAGTAAATAACCTTCAGTTAGCCGGAGCAAATATTTTATAAAGCTAATTAAAATTAGAGTCAAAATTAAATACAAATTAAATTGATGCATTCTTAAATTCCTTGTTTTAGACTAAGTTGTTTAGGATAAGAATTTATAGTGAAGATGTACCTAGTTTAAGCCGTAGTATAAAATTGTAGAATAAGATATTAATCAGTAATATTTTGAGCATCAAGGTAAAAATTATGTTTTAAATGATTAAAAATTAATATTTAAAAGAGTTAATTATTTAATATGTTTAATTAAAATTGAGTTATAATCCCACATGTTTTGAGTGTTATTATTTTAATCAATTGTCAAATAACTAACGAACTAATAACCAAATGAATAATAATAATATTAATAAATAGTAAAAAGAAATATAGGAGAGTTTTCCTATATTTAAGCGACCAACGTGTAGCAAATAACTAAAAAAAAAAAGAGAACGTCTTAAACGTTATAATATATATATATATATATATATATATATATATATATATATATATATAATAAATAAAAATGTGAATAAATAACCCTATAACACAACACACAGAGAAATAATATCGAAAAGATTTGAACTATTAAAGAAAATCAATAGTCGTATGAATAATTATTACATAGAGTAAACAAAAAGATTTGAATATATATGAATAGTTGTTATAGAAATATAAAAGTATAAACGAGAAGATTTGAACTTACTCAGATCAGGCTTAGAAGTGAACTGACTACAGAAAATCAAAACTCAGTTTCCCCCAACCATACCCAAGAATACATGTATTGTTCAGGGTTATGAGCGTTATGCAAACGTGCACCTGTTGGTAATCTAATACGATCCTACACACGCAACTCTAATCGTTGTCAAGCTGAAATTGTTGGTGCATGAACATGTAAACTAAATACATAATTATTTATACATGACATTTCTACATGTTCGCAAAAAGACAACCTTGTACACTAAATAGGTTAGTATCCACGACTTTCCACACGCACGCAATTAGATATATCCTGCCAATTATTTTGTTTACCTGAAAGTTATAGAACCGTGAAAATAATATGTGTTCACAAACACGCGTGTTCTACTCTTTGGTTAACTACATGGGTATAGCGTGTTTCAAAAAACAATGTATCCTAACTAATTCTGGTAATTGGTAATGATTCAAATCAAAGCTAATTTCAAGTTTTACTTACGTAATCACTAACAGCGATCTTAGAACTGAACTGGTATCTGAGAATCGAAACTGGGGGCTTTTATAGTAGGAGTAGCTATGTAGACTAGGGGGCGATAACTTGTAAATGTCATCGCTATTTTTGCCAGACCAACGCTATGCATTTTCCTACATGTAAACAGATGTGTTTGTATGTGGAAAAGCGGATATTTATTTTTGCAAGACCCCCGCTATGCCATTCCTCACATACGAACAGATGTGCGTGTGTGTGGGAATTGGCAATCACCATATGTTCTTTGCTAGTGCAAAAAAATTTATACGACTGTGAGAATAGTACATGTGTCCGACTAATTACGTATAGGGTGATTCAAAAGCACTGTATCTTAAACAAATCTTGTTACTGATATAGATTTAAAACTTAGATAAAATTCACAAATTAATGTTTGTACTTACGATTAGTCTTCATCGTTATCTGATGATGAGTCTATGGGATATGTTCCTGCTAACCCTGATGTTGATGGAGCATAAGGGTCAAATATAGGAGGCTCTGGAGAAGATGGAGGCATGGTCTCACGACATATCAGATCTGGGGCGGTTGAGGGGTGGAATTGTTCCTGAGGCTCGGGTTCCTGTTCGGGCTGGGGTTGAAGGTCCAATGGTTCCTCCAGGAGTGGTTCCTGAGGCTCTAAGGGCTGGGGTCTTCTGGATCGATCCATGGGCATCCACACCTATGGAAGGTGTTACAGCTCACCTCTTTGTTGAAGCCCCAGGTAACTCAGATTCGTAGCTCATGATTAAAGATTGAAACGAATTAATTCAGTTTAAGCGCACAACTGAAATGTAAAGATAATATTTCATGTATTCAAAAACCAAGCGGGGGGAATAGTGTGACGTTAGCTGTAGAGGTGGGGGTAGCCTATGTGCTTTATATGATAGGTTAGTCTAGTTTGAACTACCGAGAGGAACAGTACCAATATGTCAGACTGTGTTGACAACTTTGTCGGGACGGAGCTCCCAAACTTGTTCCATGTAAGTAGAATATTATTTTCGTTGTTAATATTATTACTGATGTATTTTCAATTATCGTTATAAACATTTATAGATTCGGAAGTAGGATATTATTTTTTGTTGTTAATATTATTACATATGTATTTTCAATTATCGTTGTAGACTTTACAGATTCGGAAGTAGGATATTATTTTTTGTTGTTAATATTATTACAGATGTATTTTCAATTATCGTTGTAGACTTATAGATTCGGAAGTGGAATATTATTTTTGTTATTAATATTATTACAGATTTATTTTCAGCTTTAGTTGCAGGGGTTTATAGATTCGGTAATTTTTATTTCAGGTAGATGAGGAACCAGTAGCTCAGGCAGATCCTCCCAGGCCTCCACGGGAGGTCTTCGAATTTATTATAGAGGTTGAAGATATGGGGTGCTGGGGAGGGGGTGATGAGGGGTCTCCCCGAATTATTGCCTGGAGGATTTAATTGTATATATTTTAATATTGTGTATAAATTTTAATAAATATTTAAAATATTATATTTATTAAATGTGTTATGGTACGTTATTTCTCAGCCTCAATCAATATGGGTTTTATAGTGTATTATTATATATTCATTGTATAGTTCATTTTTATTTTAGTCTTCGTTAAGCTGTTGAAGAGGTTGGGTTAGAGGCTAGGTGACGTAGCATAATAGCATACAAACAGAGTAGTGCATGCTTTATAGGTTAGGTTATATCTTAATTTAGTTAGTCTTCGTTGAACTGTCGAGGAGGGTGGATCTCTGGTAAGTTACAAAAATTGTTTGATGTAATATTGTGTATTGTAATATTGTGTAATGTAGGGGTGTCTTATCGTGGTGAGAAGGCTTTAAACAAATTTGATAGACTATGCTTTGAACTTTCTATTTTCTTATAACTGTATAGTAATTTCTTCTGCGAAAGAACGTGGTCTTCTTCACAGAAGAAATTACAAGCAGAGTTGTGTATGTTTTATAGAATAGGTTATATCTTAATTTAGTTAGTCTTCGGTAAACTGTCGAGGAGGGCGGATCTCTGGTAAGTTACAAAATTTGTTTGATGTAATATTGTGTAATGTAATATTGTGCAATGTAGGGGCTAGGTGACTTAGCATAATAGCATAGAGTACTTCTCAATAACGTCATCTCATGTTGACGTTACTAGAGCTGACGTCAATCTGGGATGAAGTGCCCTAATGGTGTTATGTGACGTCAATCTGGGATGAAGTGCCCTATGGTATTATGTGACGTCAATCTGGGATGAGGTGCCCCATAGTAATATGTGACGTCAATCTGGGATGAAGTGCCCCATAGTAATATGTGACGTCAATCTGGGATGTGACGTCATTCTGGGATAAGGTGCCCCATAGTAATATGTGACGTCAAACTGGGATGAAGTGCCCCTTGGTATTATGTGACGTAGTATTGTGACGTTGTATTGTGACGTAGTATTGTGACGTAGTATTGTGCTTTATAGGTTAGGTTATATCTTAAGTTTAGTTAGTCTTCGTCGAGCTGCCGAGGAGGGCGGATCTCGGGTAAGTTAACTTTGTATACGGGTATCTGGTTTTACCTTAATCGTGGGGCACCTGGTACCAAAACCCTTTTGCCTCTAATGACGTCATCTCCAGTGCATTTTTTTGAGACGTCATAATGACGTCGCCGGAAGTGACGTCAAGGGCAAAGCGCATTTGGGACCAGGTGCCCCACGATTTGGTTGGGATCAGGTGCCCTATATTCTACTCATAATGACGACGCCAGAAATGACGGCTTTGGAGTCAGGTACCCATGGTATTATGTGACGTCAATCTGGGGTGAATGACGTAGCATAATACCATAGGGTACTTCCCCAACGACGTCATCTCCAGTGACGACTTTGTGACGTCTCTTTATGTGACGTCAATCTGGGCTGAAGTGCCCCCATGGTACTATGTGACGTAGTATTGTGCTTTATAGGTTAGGTTATATCTTAAGTTTAGTTAGTCTCGGTCGAGCTGCCGAGGAGGACGGATCTCGTGGTAAGTTATAGGTTAACTTTGTGTAGGGGCATCTGGTTCTAGTTTAATCGTGGGGCACCTCATTCCTAGGTCTCAAGTGCCCTAACGACGTCATCTCCAGTGACGTTTTTTGAGACGTCATAATGACGTCGCCGGAAGTGACATCAAGGGGTTTGGGGCTTTTGAGATGAGGTGCCCCACGATTTGGCTGGGATCAGGTGCCCTGAATTCTACTGTCGTCGAACCTTGACCTTGAGCGAATCGGAGTGGTGGGCTTTTGAAGACAGTATACCTGTAGTGACGCGTCGTATTTCTGAATTGTTTTATCTTGAAAACGATATAAAAGCACATATCATTCAGAACCTATCTACGGACAAGGTAGTACCTAGTGGTTTGCCAGAATCTGAAAGGCTTTACGACGAAATTATTTTGTTTAAGTATGGAAGTCTCCGTGGTTGAGTTTTACGTGTTTATGGATAATAAAAATAATTATATTATTAAATAACTTGCAATTGTGTGTGATCACTTTTTAAGTGTTACTGTATTTAAACCTCCGTACAATTATGAAGTATTGAATAGTAAAGCTCAAAGAACTGCGCGATGGTTACAAAGACATTACCATTGTATACGGTGGGTAGAAGGAGGTGTGACTTACAATGAAGATTTAATTCGTATACTGTGTAAACCTTTCGCTGTTATATATACAAAAGGGTTAGAAAAAGCAAAATTCCTAAGACGGTTCCACAGGTGTTAGAGTTGGAATCAGAGTGTAATGTCTCTGACAGAGTAGATTTTAATATTGTATTATCAAAACATAAAAAAAGATAGTAAATGTGCATTGCGTAGTGCTAAATGTTACTATGATTTTTTCAAATAGTGTGTGTGTGTGTGTGTGTGTGTGTTTGTGTGTGTGTGTGTGTGTGTGTGTGTGTGTGTGTGTGTGTGTGTTTGTGTGTGTGTGTGTGTGTGTGTGTGTGTGTGTGTGTGTGTACCGGTCCCTGGCGTGGAGTTAAGTCTCCCGTAAACCGTTAAGGTCCCTGGCGTGGAGTTAAGTCTCCCGTAAACCTTAAGGTCTGGCGTGGAATTAGGTTGCCCCTAAACCTTTGAATGTGAATGAATGTCATAGTAATACATAGCATGAAAATACGATACAAATTTAAAAAAAAATTCGTGGACCGCATTTTGTAATGGAGTGGCGGTCACAGGAAATAGCGTTGGTTTGGAGCTATTTCCACAAGGGGTAAGCCTTCTGCTTACCCCGGCTTGTAATGTGGGGTCTGGTTACGGCTTCGCTGTACCAGATGACGGTTCTAACCCCGTAGAACACAGAGGACAAGCTGTTTCGTATTTTTAAGCTACGTATTACTTTCTGATTTTTCAGATGATGGAATTATACATTTGTAATACGTTGGCTTCTTACGTACGCTGCGGTAACGCCTGTAAGGCGATTACTGTAAAAGATCTGGTATTATGTACAAAACCAGATTGCTACGGAAACCTGTATACCTGTTTGCTTACCGACTGCAGCACAGGAAATCGTACAGCGTTCCTGTCAAAGCACCTGAAAGGCCTCAACAGTTGACTGGGTACTGCTGTGTTAACAAATGCTTCACAGCACCCGATTGCGAAGTTGACGGTCTGGCATGTAGTAAGTGCCAGGCTTTCAGCTTTTGTCACTGTAGGTGCAAGTATTGGAACGCAAGAATGACATTAATGGATCTGTACAGCTTGTCCACGACAACCACTGTTGTGACAAGAACAGGTACGCGGACAGTATCAAAAACAACATCGGATCAGTGTTATAGTTGTTGTATAATGAACTAACTGTCAGAAGTTTTATATTAAGGACTTATTATTTTGTAAACAACCAGACTGTCATGGTGATTTGTGCCGATGTATGTTTCGAAGATGTAGGTATACGAAATATTTTGTAATGTTGTAAGTGTGTATGTGTGACCCTCTGGAGGGGTGTAAAAAACCCGTAAGGTTGAATGGTGGTCACTGGAGCGGAATTAATTTTCCCGTAAACGTTTGATTGTTGGTAAATAATTTGGGGGCCGCATTTTGTATTGGAGTGGCGGTCACAGGAAATAGCGTTGGTTTGGAGCTATTTCTACAAAGGGTAAGTCTCCTGTTTACCCCGGATTGCAATGGGGGCTCTGTTACGGCTTCACTGTACCAGATGACGGTTCCAACCCCATAGAACACAAAGGACCATCATGACAACCTGTATATTCTTGTACTAACGAATTATTTTCTAATTTTTCAGATGATGCAATTCATAATCTTTTTTGCGTCGGTGATTGGTGTAGGGTGTATTTTACCACAAAATTTGACTTGTAACTGTTAACCCTAACTCTTCATTTGTTGTCAATCAGATTGTATGTGTCACATTTCTTGTTTTCAGAGAGGTATGCAATATGTGGATACGTCGTCAGATGAAGAGGATGAGGCTTCCAGAGACTCCTCAATACAACGGGATGTGGGGTCAATCCCGCTATCCCAACACCACTACCACCTCTAATTCCCCTTAACCGTCCCCAGACCCAGACCCAGCCTCCGACCTAAACCCTCACTCCCATCTACACCCCTCCACAAAGACGTGAGCAGTGGCAGCAGGGATATACACGAATAAATTAATACTCATAGAAGACCTATTCCTGTGTAATCTCAAGGTGTGAGGAGAGGAGGACCTGCGCTAATGGAGGCTCTGTTTCCCGATACGGTATGTACTGTGTTGTTCTATTCAATACACTGTTCTGTTTAATATCATTATCAAATACTGTACTGGTATTGTTTGTTTCAGCTCAT